>CP053460.1:148015478-148569568 GCA_022644695.1 Cenchrus purpureus | reverse complement strand
TTGGGAATTGCAAATGCGTAACCACCTTGACCAAGATGATGGTCGTGCTCCTTCTTACCACGACTTTTCTTCCCTCGTGCACTCGCCTTGGTGAAATCTTCACTTTTCTTGTATTCCACAAAGGACGTCCAGTGTTCTTTTAACTTGCGATATTCAATCCAATTTGGAGTTGTCATCCTCATGAGAGTCCAACGCTTCACATTGGTTGGTTCAACACCTTCAGGAAGTGTGAAGTGTTTTAGGATTTCATCCTCAACAAATTTTTCATGAGTGCGAACCACGTGTGGATTATCGCTTTTCCTTCCATTCTTTGTGGTGATGGGCACGTTGTCCCTTACAATGGCCCCACACTATGACACATACGTGTCCTTGATTTTTTTGGAGCACATGGTTGGCCATCATCTGATACTTCTGTGATATGATACATGACATGCCCGGTGAGTACTTGTGTATGCCCTCTCTTTGTCTTTTTTGATGTGGAGCGTGAAGCCTACATGTTGTAGATTCGTTATTTAATTAATTAGTACCTAAGAATTGAGGTTAGAGAAATAAGAACTATGAAGTTAATGCATGAGATATATATATACATACCTCGTGGGAACATTCAATACTTTCATTCTTTCCTCATTGTTTCTAGAATTGTCCTCAATATTTGTTGTTGTGTCCTCGACAGGGGTGGCATCGTCCTCATTCGGAGGTATGTTCAAGTACATGTCCGCCTGACTACACTCCTCCTCGGTGAAGGTTGCAATCGTATTTGTACCACTAGCAATAATGTCGGCCATAAAGTTGTCATGGTTGTCATCCATCTGGAATAAACAAGAATTTTCTATGAATTTCTATAACAAACAAGAATTTTCTATGAATTTATGTAATTTTCAACAATTTCTAAAACTTTCTAGAATAAACAAGATTTTTCAGATAATTTCTTTATTGAACAAGAATTTTCTAAGAATTTCTTTGAGTTTCTAGAATAACCAACAATTTACTAAGTTGATTTTCTGGAATAATCAACAATTTATAAAACTTTCTAGAATAAACAAGAATTTACTAAGAATTTCTTTATTAAATAAGAATTTTCTTTGAATTTCTAGAATAAGCAACAAGTTTTTCCTATGAATTTCTGGAATAACCTACAATTTCTAAAACTTTCTAGAATAAACAAGAATTTTTTAAGAATTTCTTTATTAAACAAGAATTTTCTTTGAATTTCTAGAATAAGCAACAAGTTTTTTCTATGAATTTCTCGAATAATCAACAATTTCTAAAACTTTCTAGAATAAACAAGTATTTACTAAGAATTTCTTTATTAAACAATAATTTTCTTTGAATTTCTAGAATAAGCAACAAGTTTTTCCTATGAATTTCTGGAATAACCAACAATTTCTAAAACTTTCTAGAATAAACAAGAATTTACTAAGAATTTCTTTATTAAACAAGAATTTTCTTTGAATTTCTAGAATAAGCAACAAGTTTTTTCTATGAATTTATGGAATAATCATCAATTTCTAAAACTTTCTAGAATAAACAAGTATTTACTACAAATTTTCTTAAACTTTCTAGAATTTATAAGAATTTCTTTATTGAACAAGAATTTACTTTGAATTTCTAGAATAAGCAACAACTTTTTTCTATGAATTTCTAGAATAAACAAGTATTTACAATTTTCTTGAATAAACAAAGTCAAATATTTCTACTAACTTGTAGACGAACGATGCTTGTTGGTGGTATGGTGTGGGGAGAATGATGAGGTGACAGGAAGTCACTTGTTCGAGACGACGTTGACAAATCGACTTCGTATATCAAACTAATGAAATTGTATATTAGAAAACAATTAAGAACTCAAATACACAATTAAGAACTCAAAACTACATATATAAATTCTATATTAGAACTCAAATACTCAAAACTATGAAACAATTATACTCAAACCTATGAAATTGTATATTACAAAACAATTAGATTTTGGTACACAAATACACACACAAAAATATACAAAGTATTACTATTTGTTTCTAATTAAATTTTCTTTCCATTCCTATAAATTTATAAACTTTCATGCATATATATAACTACATATATAATATCAATTGATAAACTAAATTAAATAAATAAGTGGCGGCATACCGGGCTGGCCGGTCCGGTACGGTCCGGCAGTACTAGAATCGAGCCTGGCGGCGACGGCTGGAGGAGGCCGGGTCAGGAGGGCGGCGGAGTCTGGGAGGAGATGAGCATCGTGGAGAGGTGGCGAGTCGGGGAGGAGATGCGCGTCGGGAGGGGCGCCGCGGTCGGGAGATGCGCGATCGCGTCGGTGGGCGGCGTCGGCACGGCCGAGCTCGCCGCGGTGGGAGACGGCGCGATGCGCGTGTCGGGAGGGCGCGCGTCGGGGAGGAGCGACACGTCGGAGAAGGGTGGCACGTGGAGAGGAGCCTCTGTCGGGGAGGGGCTGAGACGGGCGCAGAGAGAGGCGGCGGCGACGACGGAGGAAGAGAGAGGCGGCGGCGATTTGGGGAAAACGGCTAAGTGCCGATCGAAGGCGACGGCTTATATAGAACCCCCACCTTTTGTCACGGGTCGTGTTCCCAACCGTGACTAAAGACCCTTTAGTCCCGGGTGGTTTTACCACCCGAGACTAAAGGCACGACCTGTGACAAAAGTGATTTCGGATCCCCTCAATTTTCTTTAGTCCCAGGTGGTGTTACCACCGAGACAAAGTCCGTCTCGGTGGTAACACCACCGGGACTAAAGGGCAATTTCTGGAAGTTAACATTTCTCTTTCCTTGCTCATTTATCTCATTCCTTTTTCTTTGAACATTTAAAAATCATTAGTTAAAATATTTGTGCCATGCAAAATTATATTATGTTAACACCAAAAAATACCTACTTTTCTACGCACATATTATTTCAAGAGTTGAAACAATTATTACTAATTTTTGTTTATAATTTGAAGAGGAAAATAAATTAAATTGAAAATATTAGTAAACCAACTCAGAAAAATCTCTGTTTCAAACACATTTATGAATTCGCGTATTGTCTTGAATGATCAACATGCTCGGGAAGAATGTCGAGGTAGGCCTCCGGTTCTCATCATCCACTCATAACGGAATATATATATATATATATATATATATATATCATCAAACTCACCGTTCTTCTCATCTTTGTCTTTGTTTACTTTTTGATATAATGATCCATATAACTAATTATCAATTTCAATTTACCTAATTTTTACAATGGCTTACGATACATACAGAGGTCACACGATGGCTGTTACAAGGCACATATTAATTAATACCAATGACTACAAGTACCAAGTGGTGTCACTTCTAGCTTTTGAACCTCCGCTTCAAATACATTTATGAATTCACATATGAATTCTAGTATATATATGCTTAATAAACATGCTTACTAAACATGTTGAAGACAATACATGAATTCAAATAAAGTACCTAATTAACAATAATTAATAATAAGTTCATAAAGGTTCACATAGCTAGCTAATTAATATAAGTTCATATAATAGGTACTGCGGTACAAAGCCCCGATCCATGCATGCATAATGTTACCGAAGCGACGCTTGTAGATATGAAATATGGTTAATGTATGCAATCCTCCAGCCTAGAACTCCTCAAAATAAGCTAGAGCGTACTTAGTGCACTCTCCTCCTGAGGAGTGTCACAAACAGCAACTGCAGACATCAAACAATGGAGCCTCGGGTTACGGCTTGTAGAAAGTTAGAATTGCTTGACTCTTCCAATTGTTGGTGAAAAACGGCTCCCCACCATAGTAATCCACCCCAACTCTTTCCACGACTTGATTAAGAATCGCACGAAAGCTAATTGAAGCATAGGTAGAACCAGAGGGATCCAGCACAATCGATGATGATGAGATATAATAACCTTTTGAAAGTTCAAAATATATATGTACTTGAAACAAATTAATTAAGAATGATAAAAATTCTTTTATATATAAATGTATATTATACCACATCTCGATGAGCCCTGCAAAGCCTCTCCGTAGTCCCAATCACATTTCCTTCACCGCCTCGAGTTGCCTTAATTTAAAATAGGAAAGGTCCGCACGGCACCCAACATTATTCGAGTTGTAGACAATTCTCCACGATACCTCTCTCAAGTTAACCGAATAGGTGATGTTGAGCCAACTGCTGCAATGGCAACCATCGGTGTGGTGCGCCATCGCAATGGCCGTAGTCTACATATCGAGTGTACGGTGAAAGAGATATACACTCTTGTCATGTGCTCATCAATGTGCTCGCTTGCACTATAGGAGGAGTACCATTCATATCCCGATAATGTCTCCGAGCCATCCGATATTGTTGAGAACCTATAATAATTATATATGTAACTAAAATTACAGATTTTCCATGTGAAATGAAAAAGTTCTATGTAAAGCAAATTAATTTCAATTCCTATATTATCACGTTAGCTACACGTCCCATATCACCAATTGGCAAGGTAATCTCGCGGTGAAAGTGCTATCCTAGACGTAGAGGCAACAAGTCCTCCAAAACACCTCCACGGCCACCACCAAGACCTCCACGACCAATGCCACGGCCACCACGCCGCCATGACGGACTATGCCATGCCACGCGGCCATTACCAATACACCACTTGAGCGATATTGTTAGCTCAAACTATATCCAAATCAAAATAACACACATTATTCACAATAAATAGGATTTGTTTGCATATATAGATTGGATTCAATATATGCATAAATAGAAAAACAAAAGGGGATAGAATTCAACACTATTATTACTGTACATAACCTGCGAACCAACGACTGGAAGACCCAGGATGCTCCGGAACTACAGCAGTCTCACCTCACCGTATACACTGGCTCTCCCACTTACAAGATTACTACATGCCCTACACCTCCTATCTAGATACAGCCCAACATCACGGAGTCAGGCAGTCCCCACGTAGCCCGTGATGTTAGACTGTACCTAATTAGGACGTGGGGCTCTGTATCAAAAACAAGAAAAAAAGAAAATGCTTACATTTATTGTATATAAAAATAAAAAATACTTAATAACAATTTAATCTTCTATTTCATCCTATAGCAACCTAGAAATAAAAGGGGCCATAGAATTCAACACTATATTTTATAAACTATATGTACACATACCTACACATATATAGATTGGATTCAATATATGCATAAATAGAAAAACAAAAGGGATAGAATTCAACACTATTATTCTTGTACATAACCTTACGAACCAATGACTCAAGACCTAGATGCTCCAGAACTACAACAGTCTCACCTCACCGCCATATATATACCTTACTCCCACTTACGATTACACATGCGCACACCTCTATCTAGCTACCCAACCTCACAGAGCTGCAGCACTCCCACGTAGCCCGTGAGGTTAAACTCAAGCTAATTAGGATGGGGCTCTGTATCAAAAACAAGAAAATAAGAAAATGCTTACATTTATTCTATATAAAATAAAAATACTTAATAAAAGAATTTAATCTTCTATTTCCTCCTATAGCTACCTAGAAATAAAAGCATTTCTAAACAATGAAAGAATGGAAATACATACCTAGTACATTTTCCATATGTCTATTATTTTCTTTATATATATTTTATAAACTATATGTACAAGTAAAATTCAAATTTATGAAAAACAAGAAAATAAGAAAATGTTTACATTTATTCTATATATAAATAAAAAAACATACTTAACAAAAGAATTTAATCTTCTATTTCCTCCAATGGCTACCTAGAATAAAATCATTTCTAAACAATGAAAGAATGGAAATACCTAGTACATTTTCTGTATGTCTTCTTTTATGAGCATATATTTTATAAACTATATATATGTACAAGAAAAATTCAATATTATGAAAAACAAGAAAATAAGAGAATGCTTATTAATACAAATTTAATGAAAGAAGGAACAATGCAAGTACCATCCTAACTACATTTTCACGTGTATATACAAAATCTCATCTCTCTAAATAATTTAAGCTCTTCCTACCTAGCTACAAATTAACATTTCTATTTTCTCCATTTCTAAACCATAAAACAAAATTTAATCACAACAAATGAAGGGAGGATGAAGATTCCAACCTTGACAACACCTTGGAGAAGAGAAATCTTCACAAACTAATGAAGAAAAAAAATCGCAGCACCACCCTAGGCTTGAGTCGCCATGGAGGGGAGGAGCTTGAGCTCATGGTGAGTACGGTGAATGGCTCGGTGGCGAGGAGGAAGAAGGAGGTACGTGCTTATATGGATGTCGGCCATTAGTCTCACTGGTGTTACGAGCCGAGACTAAAGGTACCTTTAGTCTCGGCTCATAACACACCAGACAATGCTTTGTCTCGGTGGTGTTGAGCCGAGACTAAAGGGTGTACCCCTTTAGTCTCGGCTCGTAACACCACCCGGGACTAAAGACCGGGGGCAATTATTGCCGATGGAGCAGTTGGGAGCCCCCCCTTTTGTCACGGTTGGTAATACGAGCCGGGACTAAAGCACAGAGCCATTTCGGGCCACGTCGATGAAACCCCTTTAGTCCCGGCTCCAAAGTTGAACCGGGACTAAAGGGTATACCAAAAGCCTCTATGTCTACCAAAGGTCCGGGCAATTCTCCTCAGATTGACCTTATGGTCTATGATATTGGAGCCATTGACGAGGGGACTTTATGTTAAGTTCACACTTCGCAATAAAAATGATGACTTCAAGTGGTCACTATTTGCAGTATATGGACCTGCACAACAACAGGATAAGGAAAGTTTCTTAAAGGAGCTGGCACATACGTGTAGCAAAGAAACACTACCATATATAATTGGTGGCGATTTCAATATTATGCCGGCCCGAGGATAAGAACAAGAATAATTTTGAAACAAAATGGCGATTTATTTAATATGGTCATTCGGTCTCTAGAACTCAAAGAAATAGAAATGTCGGGCCGCCAATATACAGGCGAGTAGTGGGACGATCCGACTTTTGAGAAACTAGATAGAATTTTAGTTAGTGAGGGAGCAAAAGTTCCCTCTCACAATCAGATCGCTAAGGACAAGCAATTTAGATCACACGCCTTTACTATTAAACACACGCACTTCCAATTAATGACAACAACCTCTATTTAAATTTGAACGAGGTTGGTTGATCGAGATGCTTTTATGATCTAGTAGTCGCTAAATGGGAAGCAGAGACTAGAGGAACCACGCTATGGAAAAATGGCAAAATAAGATAAGATCTCTCGGCAATTCCTTAGAGGATGGGCCAAAATATAGCCATAATAAACAGGAGAAGAAGGTTTTAATTTCCATGATCGATGATCTAGATAAAAAGGCAGAAATTAATGTGCTATCTGATCACGAACTAAACCTCAAGCATTATTTTAATGAACGATTAGTTCATCTTTGAGGAAGAAGAAATTAAATGGTATGAGAGAGCTAAAACTAAAGACCTCTTGGAAGGTGATGACAACACTCAATATTTCCATTTGGTCACTAATGGAAAACATAGAAGACAACATATCTTCAAATTAGATCAAGAAGAGGGAGTTATAGTAGGTGATATTGAATTAAAAACTTATATCACAAACTATTATAAAGGGCTCTTTGGACCACCGGAGGAAAACAACTTTACTTTGGTGGAAAACAATAATCGGGATATACCTCGGTGGTGATGAGGAGAATAAATTCCTCATCGCTCCTTTCACAGAGAAAGAGGTAAAAGAGGCGGTGTTCCAAATGGAACATAATAAAGCCCCTGGTCCAGATGGTTTCCCAGCAGAATTTTATCAAGTGTTCTGGGATATCATAAAAGCAGATCTCTTAGCCCTTTTCAAGGATTTTTTTGAAGGGCATCTCCCTCTATACAACCTAAATTTTGGAGTCATTACTTTGCTTCCAAAAACAAAGGAAGTGACAAAAATTCAACAATATAGGCCTATTTGCCTCCTAAATGTAAGCTTCAAAATTTTCACCAAGGTTGCTACAAATAGACTCATGGGGGTAGCAAACAAGGTGGTTCGACCCTCCCAAACGACATTTATGCGGTCGAAAACATCATGGAAGGAGTAGTTATATTACGAAACTATCCATGAATTAAATGCCAAAAAGCTTAATGGGGTAATTATCAAAATTGACTTTGAGAAAGCCTATGATAAGGTAAAATGGTCGTTTCTCCAGCAAACTCTTCGAATGAAATGGTTTTGCCAGTAGTGGTGTGCATGGGTCGAAAATTTTGTTGCGGGAGGAAGTGTAGGCATCAAAATTAATGATGCTAATGGACACTACTTCCAAACACATAAAGGGCTACGACAAGGAGATCCCATGTCACCTATACTTTTCAATATAGTGGCGAGATATGCTCTGCTTTGATTAAAGAGCAAAGGATGATGATCAAATGGGTCATTCCTCACCTTGTGGAAGATGGGTTGTCTATTTTACAATATGCAGATGATACAATTTTGTTCATGGACCATGATTTGGAGCAAGCTAAAAATATGAAATTACTGCTCTGTGTCTTTGAACAGTTATCAGGGCTTAAAATTAACTTCCACAAAAGTGAGATTTTTTGTTATGGAGAAGCTAAACATTATGAACAAGAGTACACTAGTTTGTTTGGATGCCTAGGCTCATATCCCTTTAGATACTTAGGCATCCCGATGCATCACCGTAAACTCTGAAATGCGGATTGGAGCATTATTGAGGAACGATTTAAGCACAAACTAAGTACTTGAAAGGCTAAACATCTTTCCTATGGGGGTAGACTTGTTTTGTTGAATTCTGTTCTAAGTAGCCTTCCCATGTTCATGATGTCTTTTTTTGAAATCCCAAAAGGTGTCCTCGAAAGATTGGATTTCTATAGGTCTAGGTTCTTTTGGCAAGGCACCAACGATAAGAAAAAATATCGTCTAGCAAAATGGGATATTTTGTGTCATCCCAAAGATCAAGGAGATCTAGGAATAATAGATCTCTAGATTCAAAATAAATGCCTTCTTAGTAAATGGTTATTCAAACTACTCAATGAAGAAGGTACCTGGTAGACCCTACTCAGAAATAAATATCTGAGCTCGAAGTGTCTTTCTCAGGTTCAGATTAAACCTAGAGACTCGCACTTTTGGAAGGGTTTATTAAAGGCTAGTGAAGATTTTCTGAGATGTGGAACCTTTAAGATAAAAGATGGTTCACAAACCAGATTTTGGGAAGACACTTGGTTGGGCTCCAAACCACTTGGATAACAATTTCCTAACCTATATAATATAGCCAATTATCCTCATGCAATAGTGGCAAATGTTATGAATCAAATGCCATTGAATATTTCTTTTCGAAGAGCATTAATTGGGGATAAATTGATTGCTTGGTACAACCTAGTAGCTAAAATAGCCAACCACTTTCACAAGGTAGTGATATTTTCACTGGGACTTACATCGACATGGACAATTTTCATCCGGTCTATGTATGAGTATATGATAAACCAAGGTGTGCCATTTAATAACAAATTCATATGGAAGCTAAAGATCCTCTAAAGATAAAGATTTTCCTTTGGTACCGCAACGAGGTGTCATTTTAACAAAGGATAATTTAACTAAGAGGAACGGGTTGGGAGTCAAAAGTGTTGTTTACGTGATTGTAATGAAACAATCAAACATCTGTTTTTTAATTGTCTACATGCTAAAGATATTTGGAGAGTTGTTCCGATAGCTACTGGGTTAACCCCACCTAGATCAATAAGACATATGCTTGGAAATTGGTTAACAGGCATTGCAAAAAAAGATAAAAAAATGATCTTTGTGGGGTGGCAGCTCTTTTATGGGCTATTTGGTGTACACGTAATGATTTGGTGTTTGAGAAAAAACATTTCAAGTCGTTTATGCAGGTCATTTTTAGGGGAGCATATTGGCTGCGATTTTGGTCTTTGTTGCAACACGAGGACACACGGGAGATCATCTGTTCAGCAAGCAAAGCATTAGAGATTGTTGCTTTGGATATATTCGCCAAGAATGGATGGAGAAGTAATAATAGAATATGCTTTTGAATTGTATATGCCCATGTGTACTCATTTCCCTATTATTTTTGTTCAGCTTCTACGCTGAGAATGATGTAAAACTCGTGTTGCAGAGGCCAGAACTCTTTCCTTTATCTAAAAAAAAGTTGTAACAGGAGTTATATTTTAATGAAATCTGATCGCAGTCTAAAAAAAGTATGGGGAACCATTATTGGGCGCTCAATCGCTGCGGGTGGTTGGCAGCGAACAGTCACCAGTAGTAGTTAGCTGTGCACAAGGGTTCAATTCCCATTTCTTGCTTCTTTCCTTTTTCACACATATCTGCTACGTCTTTCTTTGACGCATCATTTTCCTTCGGACAAGTGCACGAGGAGATGAAATGGGTGGGGGAATGTTTCACATACATATGAAAGTAGAAGTGGTACTAAGAACAATATTTCTTTTGTTATTTTTTTCTTGTTAAAACATTATGTCTATACTGGGTTCAAAAAAACGTTGGTTAATAAAAATAATATTATTACACATTTTTGACAAAAGAGTCAATATAAAAAATCAAACATTAATATAAATATACATTTCCATGGGAAAGATAATATCATTACAATTTTTTGCCAAAAATAATGGATATAAAACGAAATCTTTCATCTTGAAGAAAAGGAACAACTCGGTGAAACCCTGAAAAACAAAAATAACAAATGCTATATAAGTGTTTGAAATAAAATAATAGCAAACATATAAACATGACACTAATCCACTTGATGAACAGAAAAAGTGGGTTTATAACTATTATGAAGCCATTTCTGGATCATTTTAAAACTTTGAATTCCAAAAATTTGGAGAACTTTGTACTAGAACTTTTAAAAACTTTATACTCTTAGACCTAATACTTTATAATAAAAAACTATGTACCCCACTATCAAATTTGAACCGGAGGTAGGAACATTTTTCCTTTCCTAGTACTCAATGAACTCACCTTGACAAAACTTGCTACTTCTCATGCACTTCATGGCCTTTAATGCCCATCCACTTGCGATGGATAGATACATAGAAGGGATTGTATATGGCAATTGCTTCATCAAAAGCAAGCAACTTAAAATTTTATATGCAATTGACTTGCAGGTTCTATATATAGACATGACTTAAGAATAGAATATGAAAACCTTTGAAAATTATATCCGAGCTTTGTAAAATCTCAATCTTTGAACATAAATTTAAAAACATCATATTAGCATTATTAAAAACTTATAAAGCATGTGCACAAAGCTTCATAATTTAAAACATTGCATTCAAAAATTTTAAGGACTTTATACCAGTACTAGTAAAAACTATGAGCGTCGTGCTCCTAAATCTTTGTAATTACGAACTTTGCGCTTATAAATTCTAGAACTTGTACTAACATATTCAAAACTTTGTACTATCAAATATAGAAATTGTAGAAGTTTTTTACATAACTCTATAATAGGTTGTCGGAAAATATTGAGTAGAACATGAAAAACTTTTGACTCCTATGTGCATAACTTTCTAGAATCATACATATACAATGTTTACATGTGTAAGTGGAAAAATTTCAACTACATGATTTAAAACTTTCTAGAAATTATTGAAAAACTTTGCATGCCCTTAAATTTAAAATAGCACAAATATATATCAATTAGAAACCTTTGAGGGAACTACGTTTGAATTCACATGTGAAAAACTTTGTTCATAAAAACATAAATAGCTTTCATATATTTTATTCAAAAACTTCCTATGTCTCAAATCTCAACCTTTGAAGCTACATGCTAAAAACTACGAACCCACTACTTGAAAACTTTGAATGCATATATACATAAGCTTCGAATATAAAACTAATTTCAAAATAATCAACACAAAAATAATGTTTGTATCAAAGTCATAATATAAAAAACTCTGAACCTCTCAATTCACAACTTTAAATTGGGGATATATGTTGCATGGCTTTATCAATTTCATAATAGTGTGCTGAATATTATGTACCTTCTTCTCCATTTTACACTCCACTTGCTCCGATCCTGTCACACCAATATAAACAACAGTCTACGTAAAAAAATGACCTTACACAAAAATCAAAATAAAACTGTTAAAAGGTGAAAGCAAAGAAAATTATTTGGGAATGGGTTGTTTCTAACTTTGTAACCTGTAAAAAAGGATTACTACAGTCGCATTTCAAGCTTTACACTACTATGAGTGAAAACTTTGTTACTATGTTATTTTCAAAATATGTTCTCTAAACAAGAAAGCCTACTGCTGCGGCACTTAAAAACACTACTTGTCCTAGAAAAAATGCTAAAAAGCTTTGTACTGTAGAATTAGAAAATTTATATTATAGGATTATTAACTTTGCGCTCTATAATTAGGAACTTTATAATATACGTTATTAACTTTGCTCTCTAGAATTAGGAACTTTATACTATCACATTTACTTTACACTCTAGAATTTAAAAGTTTATACAGTAGCATCATTATCTTTGTGCTTTAGAACTATGAACTATATACAGTAACATTATTAACTTTGCGCTCCTAACCATAAAGCTATGACCCACATTGGAGATCAACATCTCCTTCCTTCGCGATTCGATTCGCTTAGTACTACAAGATTATGAGCACGTCACGTTGCATACTCCTCGATCATACCCACATTGGAGATCAACACATCCCTTCCTTCGTCGATTCGATTCTTAGTACTACAAGATTATGAGCACGTCACGTTGAATACTCCTCGATCATGCCCACATTAGAGATCAACACATCCCTTCCTTTGTCGATTGGCTTAGTAATACATGATCATGAGCACGTAACGTTGCATACTCCTCGATCATGCCCACATTGGAGATCAACACATACCTTCCTTCGTCGATTCGATTCACTTAGTACTACATGGTCATGAACACGTCACGTTGCATACTACTCGATCATGCCCACATTGGAGATCAACACATCCTTCCTTCGCCAATTCGAATTCGATTCTAGTACTACATGATCATGAGCACGTCACATTGCATACTACTCGATCATGCCCACATTAGAGATCAACACATCCCTTCCTTCATCGATTCGATTCGCCTAGTACTACATGATCATGAGCACATCACGTTGCATACTACGATCATGCCCACATTGAGATCAACACATCCCTTACTGCCGATTCGATTCGCCTAGTACTACATGATCATGAACACGTCACATTGCATACTACTTGATCATGCCCACATTGGAGATCAACACATCCCTTCCTTCGTCGATTTGATTTGCCTAGTACTACATGATCATGAGCACGCCACGTTGCATACTACTCGATCATGCCCATTGGAGAGGATAAGAAATGGATATTTTCTAACCTACCATTCAAGTAGCCCAACAAAATGTTCCGTTGTTTTATAATACAACGTACCGGATAATCGGTCATCCCATGCACGATCGTATATTTTGTATAAGTCAGAAGTTCCGATGCTACATAATACTGATGAACTGGATAGTAGGCACCTATGGTAGGTTTAATATTCAGGAAAGTGCACTTCAACTACATATAAATTACATATAAATCATAAGGTCCACATGATTTGATTCGGATCGACTTAAACATTTACTTATTTGATATCCTAGTCGTCACTTTCATCGGCAAGATTTTCATCTTCATCGGTATTGCCATAGAGTGTCGTTGTCCTCATCTTCTAATTGAATCCATCCACATCGATAGCTCCTCTGAATTGAGTCAACTTCAGTGCAACCATAGTCTCCTCGCCAGAATAGGCACCTAACCTCTCGAACCATCACCGAGACCATCATCAAGTATAACATCATGCAAGGTTTGGTCAATTTCATCATCTTGATATGCAATCTTGATGCCAAGTGGGAGCTATGTCCTCATTATTTTCAAGATAGCTCCACAAATGTCCGTACTCAAATTTTGCACCACTCTCCTTGGGTGTTGTAGTAGGGTGTCCGGCAAGTAAAAGACCTTCGTTGCATGTTCAAGAAGAATGTAGGGATCATCTTGGTACCAAGTAATCTCCAAGATTGACGCTTGTGAAGTAACCATCATTTCTAATCTTGGTTCCTTCTTGGTCCCTTCCAGGATCATACCAATCAAACCTCGAATAAAACAACAGTTCGATCTCTGTCAAGCCCGAGTTGTACCGCAGCTCAATAATGTCTCTTAGTGAACCATAAAACTCATTTTCGCAATGTCTTTATGTGATCCCGTAGTCATGATTCCACCGCTCGTGTCTTCCTATTTGCCTCTGCCTTGGCGTGGTACCGGACACCCTACAATACATGCTATAAGTTTTTGCTCACCGGTCCGGTTCACCGATAATGCATATAGGTTGTCGTCACCTTTGGATTGTTTGTAATCTATAAGAAGAGCCATAGTTTTTTTAATATAGTCTTGTGTAAAGGTCCTCACCGTAATATAAGGTAGCTACCAAACAAAAAATGTAACATGCGATCTAAACTAGTGCCAAAATTTTGTAACAATTCGACGATCAATATCCTCGTCCGAACACCTTTCGCTTTTAATTCATTCTTGAACACTCGAAAGCAGCTACCATCTCAAAGTTAGAATGAAATAATTGTAGTTCTATCATTGCAATGGTGATTTACTTACTCGATATATGGCGCAATTGTTTAGCACATACCAAACCACCTTTGTCCTTTGACCCAAGCCAACAAGTGGTCCCGCCCAAGTACTTGAACATTGTCATCGAAACAGATGTTCCATCTAGACAAATCAACATTCTCTGTTCCTTCCAACTCGATTGAATCGTGTGGCCACATCATCACCAAGTACCTAGAGCAAAATGTCAAGTCTTCATTAGCAACATATGCTTCTCGCAATGGATCCTTCAGCCTAGCTGGTTTCTCACGAACGCTTCAATGTGCATAGCCTTCTTTCACTGTGGATACATCCATCCATATTGTAATGGACCTCTCAGATTGCTTCCTCGTGCAAATGGACAGCCAAGTGGACCATAACATCAAAGAAGGCGGAGGGAAATTTTTCTCAAGCTAATTATTTGGGATATCTATTTCAGTTTTTGCAAGACATCCAACTTCGTAGTTTTGCAACATAGTTGTAAAGAAGTTTCCTAATTACGCAATAGCGGTGTATATCTCTTTGTCCACTAAACCGCGAAGACAAGTCAAGAAAACCCTTTGGAGTAGGATATGACAATCATGAGTTTTCGCCTTTGTAGTTTGCATCCATCTGCAACAATACACCTAGCTAAGTTTGAAGCATATCCATCTGGGAACTTCACCGAAGTTATAAAATTACAAAAGAACTTCTGTTTTGTTTTTGAAAGTACATACGGAGCTCCTGGCATTCGCATGACTCACCATCCTTAGTTGCCACCATGTGTAGATTTGATCTTACGCCCATCTCTTCCAAATCAACCCTAGCATTGATGGTGTCGTTTGTCTTCCCAAAGAATTTTAAGCAACGTTCCAATAAGGTTTTCAGCATATGTTTTTCTCAATGTGCATCACATCAAGGTTATGTGCCAACTTCAGAGATGACCGGTACGGCAAGTCCCACAAACAAACCCTTCGGCTCCAGCACTATTAGGATTCCCGCCTTTTCTTTCCTTGAGGTAGAGGATGCTTTCCTGGTCTAACGTCTTTAACCTTCTCGACTTCGCTCAGCTCCTCATGGGTAAACTACTCTAGCTTTTTCGGTTTTCAACAAGTACCATCAAAATCTGCTCTCTTCTCCATGGATGATCGAGTTGGAAGGAAACAACGATGCCCAATGTAACATATCTTGTTCTTCAATCTCCTTGAGCAAGGATCCTTGTCGCAACGCACACAGGCAAAATAGCCTTTCGTGACTTGCCCAGACAACGTGCTCAATGCTGGATAATCATGTATGCACCAAAGAAGAGCAGCACTAGTTTAAATCCTTTACCCTCAACAAAGATCGATTGCCCGGACACCCTTTCAAAGTTGCGCAGCTTCGACGAGAGGTTCCATGAAGATATCAAAATCTTTTGATGGAGAACTCGTGGATCAATAAGGTCATCATGAAGTTTGATTCTTCCATGCATACCCATGGTGGCATGTTATACGGCACAACAAATACTGTCCACATACTATATGAGTTGTTCATGTTGCCAAATGGATTGAAACCATCGGTTGCAAGACCAAGTCTAAGGTTCCTAGCATCTTTTGCAAATTTTTCCAACTTTTATTGAATTCTTTCCATGCCTCGCCATCACCGGATGGCTAAGCTCATTCTTCACGGTTTCGCTCGACTTGTGCCATCGTGCATTGTTTGTTTTTGATGAAAGAAACATCCTCTTCAGCCTGGAAATCAGCGGAAAATGCCTCAATACCTTTTGAGGAACACACTTGTTGGTGTCTACATCCTTCCATCTTGAATCCGCTTCACAACATACTGGGCATACATCAAGTTTGACATACTTCTCCTTGCGAAACAATATACAAATATTTTTGCAAACATGTATTTTTTCATAGCCGAGTCCCATGGAACGTATGTACTTCATTGCCGCATAGAAAGAGTCTGGAAGACACGCTTCTGGGAATCCTTTTTGTAACAAATTCATCATTGTATTGAATGCGACGTTGCTCATCCGACTGAAAGACTTTATATGAAGTAACTTCAAAACAAATGTAAATTGTGCCTATGAAGATGTCGGTGACACCTTACGGTTCAGATGTTCCTTTACAAATTCATACATTTTCTCACCGAGCACCTGACCCTTGCCCAAGTCAGTAATCAATTTAAAAATTCCATCGTCTCTAGGGCCTTCATCCTCCTCCATACCCAATATGTATTGGTTTTCCTAAACCGTTTCCTGATCACCACCATCCCGTAGAGTTGCATTATCCACATCCCCCTCTGCATCCGGCAGAATTGCGTTATCTTGTACATTTGCATCATCGTCAACCATATCCTCCAAAGCTTCTCCATGATGGATCCACCTAGTGTAAGTGGTTGCCATCCCACTCACAAGTAAGTGAACTCCAATTCGCTCTATAGTCCCTGTGGAGTTATTGAGGCATCGACGACACGGGCATAGTATTTCTTCATCCTCAGCGTATCTTGTCCGAAGAAATGCCAAGAAATCCTAGACCCCTTTCTCATGATCGGTGGTAAAACCAGTACAACAGGTTATCCGGCGTCTATCCATCTAGAAAGTTTTTTGGCGAATCCAGCTCAAAATTACTGACCACAGAACGAATCGAAAAAGGAGAACATTCCGCGAAATGAAATTTTCCGGATTGAACACAAAATTACTTACCTCGAGTGAGCGTCATTGGAAGTCGCATCACCGCCGAAATGATCCGTTTTGGTAGCCTACCACCTCTCTCTGTTCTTCGTTTTCCCGTTTCAGGGCAGCGGGCTACGGGAAAACTATTTTTGGCTACAGTGCAGGCTTTTCTCCCGCCAACTTATCGAGCCGCCCATGCCGTGATTGGGGTGGAAAGTGTTTCTCATTAAATTGACACAACCAAGAGGTGGTGTAGTGGTAAATAGTGATGTCTCGTTCCTATAGGTCTCTAGTTCGAACCCTTGCTATGGCAAATTGTTTTGCAACATTTCGTGACCGAGGGAAACAAGCAATTTCACGATCGTTACTCGGGAAGGTCCTTCCAGCAAAACATCAATGTAACAAACTAGCAAAACATCAAAGAAAATTAATTCAGAATGGTGAGTATGCTCGACTCAATTTGAAACAGATTAAACCAAATCGGCATAATAAGATGGAATCTCATAGCACTCATCACCACAATGTTCACACCACCAAGTAGAAAACATCGTAAGATGATGAGGTAGAAACATTTTATTAAGATTGCTGGAACTTCTCACGCTCATTTTGGCCTCATGCGACTTCACACTAGCCTTCACACTTCATGTTACATTTTTCAATCGGGATATCTTCTCCCGGTCTCTTGGTTAGCCTCTTCCATCAATTTGCAAGCTACTTTCAACACGCCAAGATGTTCGCTTCGTAACTCATTAAATTTTTTCAGCGCGACGTTCTCCCGTTGTAACAATAGCAAAGACAAGTCATCCAGCTGCTGTGATGATTGCTTATATAGGCCCTTGTATAGTGCACCTCTTGCTCTTGGTCTTGCCGATCTCTTCACTTTCGGAGCTCGTGACGTGGCTTGAAGCTCGCAAGCTAGTAGAATACAAGAACCTATAAATCCATCAAATGATGCAAATTGGAAACTAAATGAATCTAACACCTATGAGTTGTGCAAAGGATAAGAATCATGAGAATCCATATGCCCTTCACAACTGCAATTTCGAGATAGTCTCTTCAATCTATCAATCCATAAACGATGCAAATTGAAAATATAAGGATCTATCAATCCTATCAATTGTGCACCTTGAAAAAATCTATAAAATGAGTGGCATGAAGAACATCCAAGCTACTAAAATACAAGAATATCGTAAGATGATGCAAATTGAAAACTAACGAATCTAACACCTATGAATTGTCTATAGCCTATCAACTTCTAACACCAATCAAGTGCAAATCTAGGAGTGCGATGAAATCGAGTCTAACATATATGATCATCAATCCTCCGGATCCCTAAATCTCGATATCCCCAAACCTTGGAAGATAGGGAACATATAGCGGCTCAAACCGGAGGAGAGGATCGACCTCCGTGTCGTTTCATCCTCTCATTGCTTGGATATGGCGACACAACCATCTTCCCGTCGCCGCTATGATCCGCCATTCCTGCCAAAAGTCTCACCTTGAATTACCGATCCGCATAGCAAAAGTTGAGAGTCTTTGAATGCAGATGAAGCGTTCAATTACGGATTTATATTAAAGACTCACATGAAATTTACAGGTGGGACCAGGTCAATGTAAAATTTTCCCTTCGAGTGGGACCCTGGAACTATTTATGACGACTTGGAACACTCTATTTTCGAAAAATGCTTACATGTGGGACCAAAGTTGGTTTATGACGCACCGACATGGTGAAAATGCTTACATGTGGGACCACGGAAAATTTTATGATGACTTGGAACACTCTACTTTCGAAAAAATGCTTACATGTGGGACCCAACTAAATTTTATGACTTGGAACGCTTTATTTTAAAATAATGCTTACATGTGGGACCAAAGTTGGTTTATGACGCTATTGCAAAGCTTATGGCGTCACAAACAAGCATGGAATAGTGAACACTCTACATGAGTAAACGTTATGACGAAAGTTTTTTGTCACTAAATTTGCTCTAAGTGAAATATTATGACGAGATCAGCCAGAACGCCATAAATCAATGACGCTAAATGTGGTTGTGTCACTAGTCAACGCTTTTCTTATAGTGAAAGCTCATGGCTAGACAACCAACTCATCAACTTGCGCAAATCATCATTCTCCTTTGCAAGCCATCAACACGCCAGCAAGCTCTAGATTTGCACCGCATGAACCTCACAAGTAGAGCAAGCATTGGCAATAAGAGATTTCAAAGTAGCCTCAAGAGAAACAATACAAGCATGAGATTCATCTAGTCTTGTATGCAAGCTAGGACAAGCGACATGCTCCTAACAAAGTAGGCCTAGACTTCAACTCAAGCTCACTAAGCACATCTAGTTCCTCAAGCTTTGAGGAATGCTTCTCCTTAAGCAAAGTCAAATCGCATAAGAAAACAAAGGCAATCACCACAATCAATCTCATCTGACACCACAGGAGCAGCCTTAAGCGAATCTATCTCAAGCTTAGCCTATTGGTTCTTTAACTCTAGCTCAGCTACCTTCTCCCTAGCTTCCTCTAGCAAAGCCCTAAGCTCTTTCCTAAGGTTCTTGGCCTCCCTAAGCATCTAATCGCGGTTATCAAGAAAGTCAACCAACTCATCGTTCTCCTTGCGCAAGGAAGAGAGCTCATCACATACCTCATCCTCGAAATCTGAGTCTGAGGAGTCCTAGCTTCTCTCGCTGTCGGAGCTGCAAGCCATGCCGCAGAAACCATCCTTGGAGCTTAGGCCCATCACACAAAGGCCGTTGAGGTACTTGTTGAGGTTCTTCTTCTTCCTCTTGTCGCCTCTTCTTCTTCATCACTCAACTTCATGACGTGTCCTCGATTCGGATTCGACGCCGCTCGACTTCTTCATCTTCTCTTGAGATTGTGCCTTCCTCATGTCCATGATCCTTCTTCTTGGACCTCCTCCTCTTGTCCTTGGACTTGTGCTTGTCGTCGTTTTTCAACCTCAGGCACTCTGCGAAAAAGTGTCCGGTCTTGCCACACTTGAAGCACGTCCTCGAGTTCCTCCTTGAGCTCATCTGGTTCTCGTGCATCCTCTCGAATCTTCTCGACAACAATGCTAGGTCATCCTCGCCTAGCACGTCAAAATCCTCATATGGCAAGGACACAAGAGAAGATAAAGAGTACATCCTGGAGGGTGGGTTAGCGTTAGTCCTGGAACCGGAAACAAGAGATGACTATGGGGCCGTTGGGTTCTCGATCTTGCCTCTCACGCTTCTATCAACCTCGTGAGGACTTAAGCTTTGAAAAGAGCTCATCCACGGTGAGCGTCTCATAGTTATCATCATACTGACGGTCAAGTGAATGCAAGAGCTTCACTCTGCATGGTGATCGTATGGCAACACGGTAAATTAGCCATCATGTTGTTCACAATCACGGTGAAATCAAACATGGAGTCAATGGACTCACTAGAGATGAGTGAAATTCTCATACTCCATCCTAGAGGTCGTGAACAAGCGAGCCTTCACCGGTTGTTCCCACCATGAGCTAACTTGAGCTTCTCACAAATCTTGCACGCCAAATCCTCGCTTGAACCCGATCAAATTCAAGTTTGCAAAGGCACAAAAGAGATAATCGGTCGCCTTATTGTTGGCGTCATGCATATCTTGAGAACCTGGGGCAAGGAAGTTGATTAGGTGGACATAGGAGATGTTCTCCGTCATATCCCAAATGATGTCCTTTGCCGTGAAGAAAAGTGGACATACGCCTCTGCCACATCTGGTAATCCTTACCATCAAAGTGTGGAGGACCCGAACCTCGTTCTTGGTATGCCGCCTTTGGATCTTAGATCGTTAGAATCACGAGGATCCGTAACCGGCTCTGATACCATTTGAAGGTTCGATTAGGCGACTAGAGAGGGGAGTGAATGGGAGTCGATAAAAAATTCTACGAAGAACAACACAAGAGGCCAAGGTCACGTAGTCACAACGGACCTACCAACCCTAGGAACAAGCCCAAATGAGTTGTGAAGCGGAAGCACAACACAAGAGGTGAAGGACTTAGGCAAAGTTGCATGCCTGGGACAGACAATGACGACTGGGCTGGCGGTCCCATCGAGACCAAGTGACGGTCCGACCTTGTGTGGTGAACGGTCCAGAACACCAACAGTAACCTTCGAAGGTTCCGGCCACCGCGGATGGTCCGATCGACCTGACGGTCCGACCTGCCGCGGACGGTTCGAGCACCCAAGGTGGAGTCCATAAAACCAACGAAACAACCCCTACCGGTGCTCATGCGGACGGTTCGATCGACATGGACGGTCCGTGACCATCCACGACCGTCCGACACTAGAACAGACGGTCCGTGAACTTCACGCAACAAAACCCTAGAACTACCGAAGATCAAAACGTCTCGTGCTCATGAACAGAAGAACACGCTGACGAACACACGGAGCCGCGGACGGTCCACACGACATGGCGCGGTCTGTCCCCTTCGGGATGCAATGCGAACCAAAAACGCAAGTCAACCCTTCTTATCCATCCACGATCTCCAAACGGCTACATGGATTGAAGTAAGATTTTAGGAGATGTGAAGCATCCTAGGGATGCTATACCCAAAAACTTGAAGCCTGAAACACACCAAAACGCTGGGAATCGAATCACAACCAAGCTCAACCACAAGAACTCGGGCTCCACAAAAAACCACCAAATTGAAGAGCTTTCCACAGGATTTGAGGGGCAAGATCACCAATAAAAGAGGCACACCAAACTCATGTGTGATTCCCAAAACAAATCCCACAAAGAAACGCCTCCAAAAGCTTCCCACGAAAATCCCAAGAAAAAGCTCCGAAAATCACCAAAAAAGGAGAAACACTGGGAGACAAAGAGACACTAGGTGAACCACACCGAGTCTTCTATACATACCATGAAAGGTTCATACAAGGTCTCGCAAGTCACCCAAACATCCAACCCTTTCTCAAGATGAATCATGAAGCTCTCAAGATAGCCTATGGAAAACCTAAGGGAAGGGGAAAACTAGGAAGCAAATGGATTAGGGTTCCAAGAGGTGGCTGCCATCCTCTCCTCTAAGTTTATATGGAGGCAACTGAAAGACGAAACTACGCCTATTACATAATACCAGGATACACGCCCCCGAAGAGCACTTTGGGAATTCTCGTCGTAGCACCATGGACGGATGCTGACTGCACCTCGCTTAGCCTCACGCAAGCATTGTGATTCGACACGTGTCCCTTGCTTCGAAGTCTCACGGCTCGTCCGGATCCCATCTCCACCCACCGAGCCTCCGGTCCTTGGCTTTGTGGCTCAACCAAGAAACCCAATAGTTTAAACCCCGCAGACTCAGGCCGCCTCGTCAATCCCACTCATGACTTGGCCTCCACGGTCGTCCAGCTGACCTTGGTTTTCGTGCTCAACCAAGAAACCGTACGACTTCATCTTGCTTTTCTTGACACCCTGATTGATCCCGTCGGCCACCGGGTCCCTCGAACCAAGCCTACTTGTCTCTCCACTCCTCCGAGGCCCCGCAAGGTTAAGACCTTCATGCTTGTTCTTCACCGACCAACGCAAAATCAACCCGCAACTTGCACAATACTCGCCAAGAGTTAGTCCACACCATAATGTTGTAAATCACTCACACCAAGAGGAGGAGAACGCCAACAAACTCGCACCACCGGACTCAACACGCCTTCCACCGCATCACGACCAAAGGAACCGAACTAAGCATCACCACGGGCACGAAACTCAAACGCCCAAAGACTCTACCTAGCACCGATCGACTAATCACCCCGACCGGTGGTCTCTAGCACCCTCAACTCCCATCGAGGCTGCCTATCTCCCAAGCCGTAATCGACGCACAATGGCCTTTGCCCCGACAATGGCATACGAGGCTCGACACATCATGAGAAGGGTGGTACTGTCCTTGTTTGCCCACCCTTAGCCATTCTCTCCTTTCCCCTCCTCTTGAAGCAAAACTCTTCCTTATGACCATCCCTCCCACAATACTCACAATGGAAGCGACTGGTCTTGGCTTGGGTTGTGGTTCCTCACAAGGCTTTTCTCTTGGTTTCTCTCCCTCCTTCTTTCCAAACCCATTTCCCGTAGGACTCAAAAATCTCACCGGTTTTTTTGGAAGTTGTTTGTTTGGGAAGGAAACACTTGTGGATTTGGGGTTGTGTCAAGTTTGTTTCGGAGATGGTTAGGCTTAGTATCAAACTTGTTCTTGGGTATTGTTTGTGGTGGAATAGGTATCTCTCTAATTTTTTCATCTCTCTCACCACTGCTCTCACCAACCTTGTCAGCCCCAAGTGCTTGACCATCATAGCGCTTAAAGGCGGCAATCATGATACCAAGTGGCGCTCCTGACCCGACAACCAACTCAAACATTTTCTCAACTCATCATTCTCATCCCGCGATCAACATAATGTGCAAGTTCCAAATTATTCAGATACAATTCATGTGTAGACTCTCCCAAAGCTCCTTCCCGATCTCCGGATTCACTCCACGGATTTGTATGAGACTTTGGGATGCCATGAGTACCTCATGGGTGTCCCATAGCCAAGATTTGAGCCCCAAAACTCACAAAATCAAGAGGAATCAAGGATTTCCACCAAGAACACCACTTCAAACCTAATGAAAACACCAAATCGAGCACCTTTTCTTTGAGAGGGGGATTACAAGGAAAAGAACCACAAGGGGCTCAAGTATACATCCCCAACCAAACCGCAGCGAGAGGCCTCAAATCCAAACCAAAATAGCAAAAACTCGTGGTCGTGCGGTGCCGCTCGCGCAGTTGGACATCTGAGGAGGACCTCTGCTCCTTCGCGCGTGCTCGTGGCGGTGGGTGTCAATGGAGGTTAGTGTTGGTACCGCTTGGGCACGGCGCGTGGCTTGTGGGCGCAGTGACGCCACGATGGTGTGGGGTGGTAGCAGCCGCATTGTGGCATCGGTTGCTCCGAGCCACGTTCTCGGCAGGTGTCGGTGGTGCCGTGGCATGGACGGTTTTGCGTGGTTGTTTGTCAACCAAGCCATAGTAGTGGTATGGTTGCCATGGCGGCGGCGGCCCACCAACGCACCTCTGGTGTTGTTGGTGGTGCCGCCTCTTGCATCATGGAGCGGGTGTAAACCACCTTCCTACTTGGGACAACGCGCGGCTCTGGCATCATGTTTCTTCCTGAAGGCGTTGCGCTTCTTGGTGAGAGCGCCTGTCTGTCAAGTCCCGGCGACTTCACGCTAGACTTTGGTTGCTCTTCAGGTGTATGCTTCCTCCTCCTCAGTTTTCGTTATCCTTTCTCTGTTGTGTCTTCTTCTTAGTTTAGAGAGTTTGAGAAGAAGAGGTTTCAGTCCTGCAATGGTCGATCCAACTGATCGGTGTTTAGTGGAGTTGTTCGAGTTGTCGTGAGTGGTGCGTGTTGATGTCCCAATCCAACCCACCGAGTTTTTAAGTTGTCTTAGCGGTGTGCGTTGATGTCCCAATCCAACCCACCGAGTCGCTTGAGTTGGTGATGGTTGATGCCCAGTCTAACCTCGGAGTTGTTTGGTTCCACGACCCAAGTTGTTCGGGGTTTCTAGCCCCTGAGTTGTGCATCCAAGTTGTGAGGATGGTGCTATACCTCCCTAGTTGTATGGTCTTGAACTTGTGTGGTTTACCGGTATTCCTTATAAACACTCTTCTTCTAGTAAAATCGGAAAGCGTAAGGTTTCCGTCCAAAAAATTAGCTGTGGAGAGCAGAATTACCGGCAGCTGTCCACTTCCAAAATCATCAGCGCAGAAAGGGCCACACCCATCAAGTGAATTGAAAATAGACATGATCAGAGTTCTTAACTTCCTTATTTAACAGTAAATTAAATTTTCTTACAACTATATTAAGCGGTACAAAAGAACATGAGAGCGTACACTGTATACAAATACACAACTACGTGCACATCAATATAATGTATAAACTGCTTGTGGGGAATCCACGCGGAACAAACGCTCCAGAACTATCACAAGAAACATACAAGTAACAAGAGGGTAGATCAACTAACACGAGCACTGCAACGCTGCTCAACCGCGGCACTGGTAGATGGCCTTGCAGCCGCGGCTGTAGGCCTGCCCACGGGCAGGACATGGTCCGTAGCACGCGGCCTTGCTCGCGGTAAGAGCGGCGTAGTTGATGCACCCGCTGCTGTACAGCACCCTCCTCCGCTGGGACGACGCCACCTCCTCACCCTCCACGAAGAAGCTGCTCGCGTTGTCCTCCACGCGGCGCAGTGCGTGCAGGGACGGCATCGTCTCGGCGCCAGCGGGTAATCCCACGGCTGCGGATGCGGCGATGCTGCCGGCGAGCAGCGCAACGGCAGCAAATGCGAGGACGAGCAGGACTGGAGTTTGCCAGGCCATTGTTAATTGTGTGGTCGCAACTCGCAAGTGCCTGTAGTGCAGTGCGTGCGGCAGGCAGTGCTAGGCTGGTTTTGTATCGGTGCGATCAGAGGGTACGGTGGTTGCTGGTGAGTACGACAGCAACACAGCGCCTAACGACACACGTGAAGCTAGACGACGGTGGGTGGTGTGTGGCGACGGCGCCAGTACGTCTTGTTTTTGCATGATTAAGGAAGCACCTTTTTAACTTTTCGTTGGAAGCATATATATGGATCAAGCTATAGAGTTAATGTAATGCTAGTGTACCCCAGCTGTGTTATGTAACTAACGAAGTTCTGTGGCCACCAGGGCAATGGTCGTTAACCAATCCATAACTCAATCAGGGTAGGCAGGCACACCGCAATGGTTGTTAGCACATCTACAAGACTACTACTCCTTTTTCTGACTAGCATAGACGTATGTGTGACACGCACCTGATATAAGATGATTTAGCAACAAATAATTTCAAATTCTAGCTGCATATTAGTAACCAACAATTTCTATTACTATTTTGAGGTATCTACAGGAGGCTCTTGATATGACTTGGTAGAGAGCCCTCCCAGCCCACCCTCGCCTTAGTCAAACCTTTCCCCACGCTAGGCACACGGTTAAAAAGTTGCATCTTCTTCCTCGCGCCGCACCGTGCCGTGCCTCGCATCGTCTTCTCCGCGCCACCGGCCGCCGACCGCTAACGCCGGGATGCGGTGAGGTCCCCAACTCGCCCCCTCCCCTCCCCATCCTCTCCATCCGGATCTCACGGCTTCCAGCGTGCCGCGTTATCTTCCTCCTCTGACGCATGCCCCACCACCGCCTCCACCGCCACACCGGCGGTGACCTCGCCACTGTCGTCTGCCCACCACCGCGTGGCCCTTTCCCCATCCTTCCGAACCTCTATTGGCCTCACCGCCACCGCCCCGCCGGATGTACTCCACCACGCCAGCGGCCATCGCCGCGCCCACGCCACCCCACCTGCCGACCACCACGCCTGCGTGGCCTGGAGACATGGGTTCCCGGTTCCAATCGACTAGGCTCACCGACAAGTGGGTCCGCCCATCAAAAGACTAACTCGACAATGGGGGCCCAACAGACTGGTTTGTGGCCCAAGACCTTCAGAAGATTCCACCGGACGACCTTATCCGATACAAGACTTGGAGTGCACGTCAAGACGCCGGCCACCGTCCAATCATCCAAGATCACGGATAATGTTGTAATCGACTAGAGATAGGTTTCCTTGTTGTAACCGACTCGTGGTCCACCTACCTTGTCCGTCAGCCAATATAAGGCGGGAAAGGGCACCCTCCTGGGGACAAGTCGCATCCATCCACATCAATACAATCAAGAACATGACATGGGGTTTTACTCGAGGCTTGAAACAAGATAAACTCGGCCGTATCCTTTGTGTTCCGTGTGCACAGACAACCATTGCGTTCTTAGCTCTATATCTCTCGCCCGAACATAAACCACCGGGGTTGACCCCCCTTTGGACTACTCAGATCTAAACATCTGACAGTTGGCGCGCCAGGTAGGGGTAGATCTAGAGCTCTTCGCGCAACTCGGTGGCCTTGTCACATTGTGTCGCCTCTCCTACAAGCATGGCGGACTTCCTCGCCAACCCTGTCGACATCGCCGGCTCTATGTCCCGGACTCCGCTCCAACCGCCTCCTCATCGATCCACCTGACCACCTCCTCCAAAGCAGGTCAAGTCCAATCTCATCGATGGAAACCCACCCACCCACTCCTAGTCACCGGGCATCAAACAACGATCTACAATTACTAGTCACCGTCATGTGAAATGTCTATTTCTCTAGGCCCACAGGGGACTTTGGTAATGGACGAGAACACAGAGCCCATTACACGAACTCAACATTGGAGACGTGTGTTGTGAACCTATGTCTCGTCTGTTTCGACGAAAGGAGACGTCTCCTCGTCTCAAAGAAAGAGACGCTTGCTCGAACCCGCGTCTCTCTATCTCGACGAAAGGAGACGCTTGTTTACGCGCTGTCTCCTATGTCTCGACGAAAGGAGACGCCATCGGCAATGTGCGTGTCTCAACGAAGGAGACGCTTCTTGTATGTCTCCGTGTCTCGACGAAAAGAGAGCTCGCAATGCGCTCTCCTATGATCCTTCTATGTCCTGATTTCATATGCACCTAATTAAATTAGATCGAGCATCCAAATTCATAGAAATCCACATAATTCATGCATCATATGACAAAATTCAGCATCATCATCTCACAAGTAAAAAGCATTGACACAACAATATCACGCCATAGTCCACTAGCTTGACAACAATATCACAAAATTCATGGGACAAGGAGGAATGCAAAATTTCTAAGAATCGACTATAATATGAGCCCACATGATCAACATGAAAGTTTCATGACGATCACCGTTGAGGAATGTGGCAGTTCTATCACGAACGAGAACAACGTGTCTTTGTGGAGACGATGCTCCAAAGAGCTCATATCGGATATAACAATGTCACCGATCACATATATGTGGTTACCAAACATGCAGTGCTAATAAGCAAGAACTGTGCTCATTGTAGGTGTTAGTGCATCCCAAGAAAGTACCTCACGTTCCCTCAATTTATCTTTACTTTAAGCATGTGATAAGCACAATGGAAGCCTACAAAGTCCGGAATGAAAAGGTTGTTGGTGGCCGCAATAAATGTACAAAGAAAAATAGTGGTGATCGAGAAGAAATAAATTCAACCTTTAGTACTAGCTTCCACAGGAAAATAAGTGATATGCACCTTAACCTCATTGTCATGTTCCAAGGTGCCGTGAGCAACTTCTTGTCGCCGGTAACTATCCCAACCCCTACAACGAAAACATGCAGAATGGTTATGGGACTATTAATTTACTCTGCAGAGTTTGTTGAGGAAGTTTGCAGGTTAAGAAAGAAAGAACTTACTCATCAATGACTTTTGTCAAAAGGGAAATATCAGTGTTAAGGCTCTTCAATGAATCAAGATACAAGACCCTCTTCTACTTCAGAAGGATCACCGCTACAATCCAGTGGTTATCAATGATATAAGCGGAAATTATATGTCTCTTTATTGCATATAGTTGGAAGGCACACTTGCTATAGGACGCAAATAAACCGAAAGATGGACCATGGCTCAACATTGTCAAGTTAAAGCATCTCGAGGATCAAAGCCAACTTCAACTGCCTTCTCAACTTCACGTATATATTCTTATTATTAGGAAAAAACAAAGTGTAGGGAGGCAAAATACATGGTAAAGATGATGTGAGGCAAAAAGCACATTTTGATAGAGAATGATTAGTGAGAAGTAGATTAAATTTTCAAGCAACTTACAGGATGAAGCAGCACAGAAGTGTCAAATCCAAAGAATCCAACATGAAGAGATCGTACAAATCACTGAGTTGCACATGTATCTATTGGACTTTGTCAGCTGAATCATCTCTCATAAGCCACCAGCTGGTCCCGCACCGAAGTGCGACCGTAATCGGAGACTCATCTTGTGCCCTACAATGTTACATGAAGAATGTGTGGAGATCTCTGGTACAAGGAACAACCACATTGAGTACAACATCACTGAGAATGCTCTTTCGAAATTTGTAATTTGGGTTAGTCATAGTCCAAGGATTCTTCTTGACGCTTTCTCTGGATCGCTTTGACGAGGGCCTAGATTAGGCCCCTTAAGCGGCAAGAAGATAATCACTCGAGGTGGAGTCGTCGACACCATTCACAACGCCAAGGCTAAGATCCGGACAGAAGGACTATCGATCCTTGTCAAGACCACATCGCAAGACGTCTTGTCTCCGACCAGTAGGTGGCTTCCCCGACAAGTCTCCGCCTCACACGACAAACTTCCGTCCCGCGCGAGGAGTCTCCGCCTTCGACTACTCGCTCGCACGAGTAGTTTCCGCCTCCCGACCAAGACGGGCCCACACAGAGGTTGGAGCGGGGAATCCTGCCCCATACGACGTGGCGCCGCCCGCCGCCGAGCTCCTCGCGACACGCAAGGCACCAGCCCACGCCATGCAAACACCCCAGCTAGCGGCACGCGCGGATGATGACCGGCTCTAACAGGAGCCGTAATGGTGCACTGTTCAACCGTGCAGCCCCCAACGCGCCGTCCCGTCCGACCTCTGCAGCACGCCAACCCCGTTAGAGGCACTCAAGTACCCACCACAGGCGGCGCCTACCTACATTTAGGCCCTAACGTGGCGGCCTAATGCACGCTAAGGTGGGTTGAGTCACCCACGAAAGAGCTCGGAGGAGGCGCCAAGTGCTCGGAATGAACAGCGCCACTTAGACACGCGGCGGCCCCAAGCTCTACTACAACTCAGCCCCCCTTCAATGCCCCCTGGCGGACATTAACGTACGAAAAGAATTCCCAGTTCTATAGCACTGTAGCACTCATTTGTATTCCACTTTTACCCTTCACCCCTTGCGGCTATAAAAGGAGAGGAGGGCAATCAGTCATAGAGGCTGACGAACCGATCATCCAACACCCCACAGGGACTTGGGCTCGACACACTCTCCCGACAAGTTTGTAACCCCTACTACAAACACTCCTAGCATAGGAACACAACGACTTTAATCGGTCGTAGGGTATTACTCCTGAGGCCAACCGCTTTAAAACCTTTATGTCTCCGTGCAAACCATCCAGATCGGACACACGATCCGACATACAAATTCGCGGCAGAGAACCCTAGCTTGGCGTGCGGTGTAGGGGCACGTCGTGTGTCTCGACGGACTTCACCAACGACCTGGATGGAGGGCCTCATCTGACATTCCTTAGCCTCACTACTAGGTTTGCACTCATGGCGACGGTGCTAGAAATGCTTGTTGGCACTCGCTAGCATCGCTACCGGGTTTATACCCCTAGTAATGGAGCTAGGAACATCTTTGATAAAACACACGTCATAGAAAGGTCCGCAAGCGCACGGATTACCGTAGCACTTCACCGTGGTATTTGGGTTATCATATTTATATTTTCCCAAGGGAGGCACTATGGTAAAGATGATCGAATAAACGATGGAGAGTAACAAGACTCGGTAAAGAGCTATAGCGGGGGTAACGAATTAAGATATTCGGGGATAACTTGACACACACAAGGAGATCTTTATAAAGGCTAGAGAGGGACCTAGTGGGAGGACAACGAGACGAGAAAGGATCCTAACACAATCTATCTATTCTTGTCAACTCTAGGTGAAGAACTAAGGCAAAGGATAACCAAGGCAAGCTAAACTCGACAAGCTCTTGTAGTGTTGTAGAGGCATGCAAAGCCGCGCTCTCAGACTGGGATGAGAAGGGAGAACGACGACACGCTGAATCCTACCGGCCCGAACTAATATGGTGGACTACTGAGCCCGTCTGGAGCTGTCACTCCTTAGGGTACCACAACTATTCCGTTGAACGGGACACCAATCTAAGACTAAGGCAAGCTCTGAGCACCGCGCTCACAACAAACCAAAGAACCTTTCCCTGGATATCATGAAGGAAGGTCTCTCTCCTCTATAAGCACAAATGTACTCGGTAGAAGATCAAGCGAAGAACGATCACAACACTATAGGGTTCAAGAGGGCTATGCTAACCAAGATTAAACTAAGTTTAGTCTAAACCAAGAATAAAGCTTCTAGAGCAAAGTAAAAGCTAAATGTAATTGACACAAAAGGTAAGATAGAAAGATAACTTGAATTGTACTTGAGTCTAAACAAAGAAAGGATACAAGAGTAGTACCGGAACCCCTGAAGAAGACTCCTCCGGAACCCCGAGACTAGCTCGACTCGACTCTCTAACTCCCAAACTACACTAATCCTACTCTAAGTGAACAATAGAGAGAAATGGAGATGCTCCTCGTTGTGTGTCCGTTCCAGCGAGTGGGAGGTGCCTTTTATAGGCGAGGGAGGTCGATGGAGAGCAGGGTGGCAAAACCCCAGGTGCGGCCGGCTCTCTAGGAACGGCCGGCCCTGGAATGTGCCACCTCTGCCTTGGACGCTCCTGATCACTGCTCCTGAGGTGGTTGTAGGTCAGCTCCTTGGGTCGGTTTGCCCGCACGCTAGTTGATAGGTGCGGTCGGCCTACCCCATGCCGTGTGATGCACCGATCGTGTGTTAGGGAATGCCTAAGATCACCTCTGGATGACGGTTGTGGCGGTTGAGTGATCGAATAAGTGGAGCCATTGATCCAAGTGATCCTAGCCTCCACCCTTTGATCAAATCGACATTTCTTCAGTGAATCACGCTCGTCCAAGTTGTGCTCGAGGGTGTAGGGGTGCTCTGGACCAGAGTCGTGCCATGGGGTAGGGCCGACCGCACCTGCAGGTGTACCTGCCAATGAAATTCACAACACAACTCGTGGAACTTTATTAGTACTAAAAATGTGCATGAAACTTGTCATATACTCCTCTCGAACCCGAGGTTTTGATCAAATTTTTGTTGTAAGGATCACAACATGTGGGTTTCACTAACTCCCGGGGCCACCATGCTCTTCAGGTTCCTCGGCTTCGTCTACACCGGGCCGACGGAGTCCGTTGTCGGGCATACCTTCGCCCGACCTACTCACCCCACTGCCTTGACGGCGGCGGGGCGCAGCCTTCGTCCGAGGCTTCTGAGACGATCATGGCCATGTTGGGGCCAAACCCAACACAGGAGCGTTTTAGGCTCGCAGCCTACTACCTCACCGACCTCGCCTTCCAGGCCAGCAAGTCCGAGCCGCTGACCTGGTGCGAGTTCATGGAGTGGTACACCGCCATGTACCCCCGTGGACAACAAGGCCTCCTGGACGACCCGGTGACGGCCAACGTGGATGCGCTGCGAGGGTCCTACACCACCCGTGCTCCACGGGCCCGGAGAGCACCACCGCCGACAACTTTAAGCGCGAGTGTTTTGTCTGTGTGGCGCAGAGCTCAAGTAGCTCCACCAACGTGGAACCAAGCACCACGCCGCGCATGCCACGGACGCCCGTGCGCTCGATGAACTCGCCGAAGCCAGGCATCAACTCAATGAGGAGCTGGCCAACCTCCACCAAGAACTCAGGGAGGAGCAGGGGCCGCGTGACCCCAACGCACCCACGGGCATGAGGACCGCCACGCAACCCGCAACCGCCCCCGTAGCAAGTCCTACTATGGGAACAACGTCGCGAGGGGAACGGCGGGCAGCAGGATCATCACCAAGGCCCCACGCGGTCCAGGCCCGCGCGCCGACACTCTCGGCTCGTGCCCACACGCGTGACGACGACGCCAACGAGGATGCCAACATCGACGGTGATGGCCCGCCGCTCTTCAGCGCGCAGAACTTGGCATGCCCATGCTTCGCTGCGCCTGAGGCGGCCACCCCCGAGGAAAGGAGGGTTCGGCAGCAACTCAAAGCCCTCCTCAAGACGGCAGCGGCACAACAGCGAAAGTTCGCGCGCGCCGGTCGGCGCCGACGCGCGGGCGGCGATCGCCGTGCACCGCCAGAACCCATCTCCTTCACGGCACCGGAGCCGCGGTGAGGAGGCCGGTAGCTCAGTGGTCAAGCAACGTCTCTTGCCCAACCGCGACGCCCGCAGCACCATTGAGGCCCGCCGCTGCCGGTGCGGCTGACCACGCTACGACGATGGCCGCGACCACCGCGACGAGCGCCGCCCGTGCTAGCGGGACGACCGAAGGCGCGGTGGGCGCTACGACAACGACGATGACCGGGACCGCAGCTGGTCGCCCAACCAGAGGGGGCCACGCGCCTTTGGGCAGGGGGTATGACGCGCAGTTCCCCCCATGGTTCCGGCTCCGACAAACGTCCCCAACACGACGGGAGACCAACCTAGCGTGTGGTTGGAGGATTACAGGCTCGCATGCCATGCGGGGGGAGTGACGGATGAAGTTACAAAAATTTGTACTACATTAACCGAAAGCAAGGCACCCATTAGGAGGGTTGTGATATCTAACTCTGACTACCTTTGCTATTCATCATCTACTTCTATACAGATATAATAAGAGACTAAGGGTTCACAATTGTTATTGGTACATTAATCAACATATCTAAGTTGGCAACAGTAGCATAAAAATGGTACCTTACTCAATGAAAAGTAACACAAAATGGTAGGTTCTAAACATTTATTTGGGTATGGAACATACCGACCATCATAAAAAAAACCACACTATTATTTCTATCATAGTGCTCATACTACACTACTTGCAGAGGCGTTAAAATAAGACAACCAGCATATAAAAAAAATATGTCTGGAGTTTAAAAAATAAAAAAGACTGCAACAAAAAGTGCAAGACGGTAATATAAGATGGGATGCTTCCACAATGATCTAGTCTCCAGTTAATTTTATCCTATATTAATTAAGTTGAAATTTGTGTTGCTAAAAGCTTAAAATAAATCTTTATCCATCTCAGGTGAGCAGTAGCAGCATTTGTGTGCATCTAGTAGCTGTACTTGATGAAGCTCGTTTTATGCCTTTGTTTTATACATGGAAATACATAATGTTAAAGCCACCAAGAAATTAAAGCCACCACGAACAGATTTAAAATTATGTCTTGTATGCTTGACAATAGTTTGCTTTTGGCCTGTCTGCCTTCCTCAGAATGCTTGATACGCTGGGCGCCAAAGGTTAGGTCGCAGGGAGGACCATCCCAATTCATATACTCATGATGAAGAATGGGCAGAGTGCACCCGTGTGAGCTTTAGCTTACCCTCGGGTTCTGACGACCTAATCACGGAGGCACCAAATTTTCCGGGTACGTATTGCGAGGCATCATCAAGACGCGTCCTTGATCAGCCCTCAAGCACCATCGCCGCTTGCTTGCCCGACTTGGCCGCTGCGCCTGCGGGATGGGCCACCCGAGGAGTAGTAGACATCGGCTGATGGCTGTCTGACGCAGGTCCTTAAGTCCGACCGGTGACAAGTTCTCCTCTCCCTAGGGCGTCATCGACGATACCTCAGTATGCCGAACCGATAGCGATGTCCTTTCAGAATTTCGTACCCCTCCTTGACGTGACCGTAGTGACTACAGCCCACCATTCAATGCCGACTCAGGAATTTATCCACGGGCGGCGCACCAAAGATGTGCTTGTAGCCGCCAGCTGTCGCGTCCATCTTGAAGCCGTCCGACCCGGAGATCCGAGGCCCCATATGCGTCTAAAGAGCTGAGACGGAGGGATTGTTCTCAGAGCTTGGGCCGGACGTGCTACTGAGCCATATTGGCGAAAGAACTGGCAGCTTTGCATCACCAACCAGGTCTGGCATCGCCAGGGACCTGTGGCCAAGATGAACCCGACCTCAAGGCCTCACCAGATTTGGCGTCAAGAGAGCTACGTGGCTGCCTCATTCCGGGCACTATGGATCTTCTTTGCAGAGTCGAGGACCGGACCTTCGTTTATCGGAGGATACATTTCATCAAGACGCTGCTGAGGCGATTCCTGGCCTGTGACACTGGTGTCGATGACTGATTGTCAGTTGGCGTCAAGACTTGATCCCCAGACCATTTTCTCAATGCTCAACCTTGGTTCTAGGACGTCCGCCGTTTTCTCCATGATGTCCAGGTATACGGCCCAAGTCTGAGGCGCCAGCCATCTTCGCTCCGCCATAAGGACATCAAGCGTCGCTCGGTCAGCGGGCGCAGTGTCGTTATGCGTGACATCTTCGTTGTCGAGGAGTCTAATCGATGGCTTGCGTAGATCTTGGATGAACACACCGCCGTGACCGCCGCGCTTGACCCCATCTTGAAAGGACGCCGCCACATTGTTGTCGTGGGAGACGTGGTGGAATTCTAGGCCCTCAAGTGAGCCTCGAAGCCATGCGACCTCAAACAAGCAGAGGGCGCTCATCGAGTCCTTGATATCGCAGGCCTTGTTGACTTGGTCGATGACGACCTTGGAGTCGCCGTAGGTGATGAGTCACTTGATTCCGAGGGAAACAGCGATGCATAGCCCATGGATCAAGGCCTGCACTCGCACCGCTGTTGGACGCCAGTGGATCCAGAACGATTGTGGTCGCCTGGGCGAGATGAAGAGGACACCTGCACCTGCGCCTTCGAGGTTCAGGGAGCCGTCGAAGTACATCTTCCATTGCCCCGGCTTCTCCGCCGGCGGTGGTTGTTGGGTCTCTGTCCACTCGGAGACGAAATTGGCGAGGATCTGGGACTTGTTGGCCCGCTGTGGGTAGAACTCAAGGTCGAATTCGCCCAGATCGACTGACCACTTGATGATGCGCCCCACGGTGTCGCGGCTGCGTAAGATTTCTCCGAGAGGGAAACTGGAAACGACCTTGATCTTGTGCGACTGAAAGTAATGTCGCAACTTGCTCTACATAATGAGGAGAGCATATAGCATCTTCTGGGGTTGCGAGTACCTGACCTTGCTGTCGGATAGGACCTCGCTAACGTAGTAGACAGGTCACCGACGGCATCGTGGTGGTTTTCTGTGTCGCCGCCTACTAAGACCGTGCTGACGACCTGAGTGGACGCGTAGATGTAGAGTAGCAAGGTCTCCTTGGGTGCCGGGGGAACCATGATCGGAGGCGTCGTGAGGAAGGTCTTCAACTCCTCAAGCACTTGATCTGCCTCGCTCGTCCACTCGAACCTGTCAGACTTCTTCAGCAGCTTGAAGAAGGGCAGGCCTTTCTCCCCAAGTTTGCTGATGAAGCGACCTAGGGCCGCCATCATGCCAGTGAGCTTCATCACGTCTTTCTTCTCAGTGGGTCGATTCATCCTACGGATGGCGTCAACCTTGGTGGGGTTCGCCTCGATGCTGCGGTGGCTCACCATAAAGCCTAGAAGCTTACCGGATGGGACACCGAAGACGCACTTCTCTAGGATGAGCTTCCGGCGGTAGCGCCAGAGGTTAGCGAAGGTCTGGGCGAGATCGGCGATGAGGTCGTCTTCGTCGGTGGTCTTGACGACCACGTCGTCGATGTAGGCCTCGACGTTCTTTCCGATTTGGGATTCCAAGCACTTCCGGATGGCCTTCTGGTATGTCACTCCAGCGTTTTGAGGTCAAGGTCATGGCGTAGCGAGATGCCGCGGCGGTGTTATGAACGTCGTCTTGTTCTGGTCATAGACCTTCAAGGCTATCTGGTGATAGCTCGAGTAGCAGTCGAGCAAGCATAACAGGACGCTTCCTGCGGTGGAGTCGACGACCTGGTCGATGCGTGGTAGAGGGAAGGGGTCCTTATGGCAGTGTCGGTTGAGATCGGTGTAGTCGATACACATTCTCCATTGGCCGGTTTTCTTGGGTACAAGCACCGGGTTGGCAAGCCAAACCGGGTTTTTACATTCACGGATGATTCCGGGAGCTAGGAGCTTTAATATTTCTACCCTAACGACCTCCTTGCGATCCTTCGCAAAGCGGCGTAGCTTCTGCTTGATAGACTTGGCCGTCTTGCTTACATCCAAGGAGTGCTCAGCCAGCTCCCTTGGAACACCTAGCATATCCGATGGGGTCCATGCGAATATGTCAGCATTGTCTCGGAGGAAAATCGTGAGCGTGAGTTCCTATTTCTCCCCGAGGTTGTCGCCAATGACCACCGTCTTGGCTGGGTCGGCAAGGCTGAGGCAGACCTTCTTTGTCGCTGGTGTGGCGTCCATGGCGATCTCGGTGCGCTTATGTTCTGGGATGATTAGATCGGTCGGGGCGACCTTCTTGGTCTCGGCTACCATGACAGCCGAGGCGCCGAAGCAGGCACTCGTCGTGGCAATCTCCAGGGCTTCGTTGTCGCACTTGAACGAGATGAGCAGGTCACCGTAGACTGTGAGGACTCCGTGGGGAGCCAGCATCTTCAGCACCAGATAGGTGTAGTGCGGGATGGCCATGAGCCTGGGCAGCATGGGGCGACCTAGGATGGCATGGTAGGAAGACTTGAAATCCGCGACCTCGAAGCTAAGGTATTTCGTGCGGAAGTTCTCTTCCGTGCCAAACGTGACTGGAAGGGAGACCCGACCCATGGGGTAGGCCACCTTGCCTGGCACGATGCCGAAGAAGGGCTCGTCGCACTGTGTCAGCCTCTTGAAGTCGAAATCCATCTTCTTCTGGGTGTCGACGAAGATGACGTTGAGCCCACTGCCAGCATCGATGAGGGTTTGAGGGAGCAGGGTGCCCTCGACGATGGGCTCGACAACCAGCGGGTACAAGCCAGGGTCTGGGATGTGAACCTAGTGATCAGCCCTGGAGAAGGTGATGGGCTGCTCTGACCAACGCAGAGGTTGCGACGGCTTGGTGTGGATGAGCTGGACCTCGCGGTTGTCCTTACGATACCTTCTCCTGCTCGAGCTGCTCTTCAGGCTGCCAACGATCATGTTGATTGACCTCTTGGCCTGTTGGAGATCGCGGGAGGTGTCGCGCGCCGCGCCGGTCTTCCTCCGCCGGTCACGTCGCGCGGGCCGCCCGGCCGATCGCTGTCCCCGCGGCCATGTCGATCGTCGTGGCAGTTGTTGTTGTAGCGACGTGAGGATGACCGATCCCCATCGCTTCTGGGTTGCTTCGGGTCGTCGGGCGTGCGAAACGCCCTCTTGAACTGTTGGCACTCGCGGACAGTATGAGTGCCCCCTTCATGGAATGTGCATGGACTATCCAGCACCGCGTTGAACTCCTCGACGTTGAATGTCGAAGGTTGGTGTCCGTCACGCGACAGCACCTCTCAAGGTCGCTATGGAACTTCGTTGGAATCTCGGCAGCGCTGCAGGTGTCGGCGCCCCGCTGCCATCGTGGTCAAACTGGTTGACCAGGGCTGCCTCGGTGTCTATGAGCTTGTTGACGAGCTCCATGAGTGGTGCGACCTTCGTGGTGCCAGACTCGTGGATCTTCTCAAAGACCTTGCAGTCCCTGAGACCTTTCTTGTACCTGTCGACGACCTGGTCGTCCCTGACGCCGACACAGGTGTTGCGGTTCTCAAAGAACCGGTTGGTGTAGTCCCGTAGTCGCTCGCCGGCCTTCATGGTTACCCTCCCGAGGTTAAAGGCGTTTCCAGGGAGATTATAGGTCACTTGGAAGTTCGAGGTGAAGGCCTGGGACAGGTCGGCCCACGACGTGATGCTGCCTGTCGGGAGGTTGTTGAGCCAGAGCGACGGTGCGTCACCCATCACCAGCGGGAAGTAGGCCGCCATGTGGTCAAAGTTACCACCGACTGCCTTGACAGTGACGTAGTAGGTCGACAGCCAGATGTTGGGGTCGGAGCGACCGTCGTACTTCTGGATGTTCGGCTTGAAGTTGTCGGGGTAGGCGATGGATCGGAGACGTGGTGCCAACGCGGGGAAGGCGGTGATTGCCATGTCATTGCCGTTTTTGCCGACCTGAGCCGCGACGTCGTCCTGTGCTACCGCCACAATCCGATGGACAACCGTAGTCTGCCTTGTACTGGGCACGCCACCGGTTCTCAACGTCGTGGCGATCGCGCTCTTCTCGCTCCATGATCCGATGGACGGCGCCCGGGGCGACTCGATGCGATCACAGCTGGCGGCGACGCCGGCTCGCGGTTTTCGCGCCGCGTGGCGCTGGTCGATGTAACCATGAGCATCACAGCCGTGCTGGTTCTTGTCGAGGTTGGCGCATAGGTCGACGCGGTGTGCAAGCTCGCCGGTAGGTTGACCTCCTCCTGGATTGTGGGGAGCTTGCTATGCGCGGGCCGATTGGATCGGCTGCGTGAGTGCCGGCTCGACGTAGATACCGACGATTTGGACGATGCGCTCCTCTCCTCCACTAGAGCCGTGGTGACCCGGAGTAGGCCATGGCTGCGTTGGCCTCAGACGACGGATTGGCCTGCAGGAGGTGTGCCAACGCTGCACCCAGGTTGGCCTGGGGGCTGTTGAACGTCGGCAGTCTTGCCTCTTCGAACTCGAGGCGTAGATCGCGGGCACATGGGGGTACCACCTGGCACTACTCCTTCGCCCGCCTTTGGGCACAGTTCGCGTTAGCTTGGATCCGACGCGTCCTCGAGTCCGCCACGCCGACTGCGGGTCGTCGCCGAAACCACTAGGACGCGTCGTCGTGAGCATCTTTGGTCATTGGGGGAGATGCGGATCCGGGCCTCTTGGAACTCACCGACGTCCGGAGGCGTGGGAGCCCGTACAGTGCGTGAGGTGTCGCGCTCCTGGTCGATCTTCTTCAATAGCCGGTAGCCACAGAGAGTGTGTCGCGCGCCCTTGTGGTAGGTGCACGATACGTCTAGTGGGTCGCGACGGGTGCGAGTTTCGACATTCAGGTCGCCAGGTGGTTGATGTCGCATCCGGATCGACTACCGACGATGTGCGTATCGGCCACCGGATGGCCGCGGACCGAAAGGGAAGGTCTTGCAGTGCAACGCATCTTGCGTTGAGCGTTGGGCTCTTTCGCAGATCTAGAGGGTTTCCTCCATCATGTCGATGACGCACTCCGTTCCCTGAATGATGTCATAGGGTTTGGGCGGGTGCGTCTTAGACTTCTTGCTAGAGCTAGGGGTGGCATCAAGCGTCGCCTGAGCCATCATGGAGGCCATCGAAGAGGTCGCCGCCGCCAGCGTGGTCGAGGTCGCCGTGAAGGAGCCGGGCGAGATCTCCACGGGTTGAGGACTGTCCGCCAAGCTCGCCGGAAAAACAACACCAGATAGGGCCACCATGCTGCACAGTGAGTTCCCGATTTCCTACCCGCGCGCCAACCCAGGGGGTGAGACTGGATGATCCGGGCAAGGGGGCTACCCAAGCGGTTGTAGGTTGACTAATGGGGGGATCGGGACCTAAGAGCGTAAGTGGTAGTTCTTGGATCGAACTTGGAACTCGGCGAGAGTGGCAAGGACATGGTGGTTTTAGACTGGTTCAGGCCTCCGGAGAGTAAAACCCTACGTCCAGTGTGGTGGGATTATGCATGAATGGGGGCCTCCCCTCGAATGGAGCTCTAGGTCGCCTTATATGGCCAGCGAGCCAGGGCTTCCATTCGAGGTCGTTGGACCCTCATCGGGGTCGGTTACAGATTAGGAAGGTCTCCTTTAGGAAGGTCTCCTTCCGTGATTACAGAGAGGATGCCACGATCCTCGGACCTACTGGTGGCGCCGCCACCGCGATCTAGGGAGAAGCTTGCGCCACAAGCCCGGCAGGTCTTCCGCAATCTGGATCAGGTCATCCAAGGTCGCCGGGGTTGTGGATAAGGTCTACGGGCCCACTTGCAGGTCGGCGGGGCTTCTGGCAGGTCGGGTCCACTTGACAGGGACCTCTTGGACCCTGGTCGGTGGGGACCCATGGGTACCCATGTCTCTCAAATATATAGCAGATTTGCGACCGAGCAGAGAGAGGGCATTGGGGGTTCAAGCAGGACTAACCTCTGTCGCAAATGAAGTAGTTGTTCTCATGATGGTCGCAGGGGCCGGATCCATATCGGCTCGTGGCCTGAGGTGGTCGGCTCGTCGTGGTGGCCGGGGATGACGGATCCGCCCAATCGCCTTTTAGGTTGGTGGAAGCCGCCCACACGCCAAGCACTGCGGCCCTCGTCACCGTCGTCACACAGGGAGTGGTGGGGCTAGCGAAGGGCAGGGCTACAACGGGGAGAGAGCGGTGAAGGCGAGTGGGGAGAGAGCGACAAAGGCGAGCGGGGTGAGTGGCGGTGGCAGTGGGGATAGTGCGGGCATTGTGAATCTATCCCCTAAGGAACTGCGTGTAATCGTGTGTTTAAGGAAGTCGGCGTGCCCTGACGCTCTCGTGAAATTGGAATTACATGGGCATTATAGTCAATATAGGTGGGAATTTTGGGCAGGTCACAAGACGGTTTGTTCACGCCGACGCCATGGGTTGTCATTGGCGATGATGGTTAGTGAACCTACATCGCCTTTGTTGGCAGTTGGGTCTGGCGGGTAGGCATCGGTTATCTTTTTATTTTGGCTGCTCACGCTGACACGTGGGCCAGCCACTATTTTTTTTCGAATGAAACATGCTTCACTAAAATATTAGAGCCCATAAAACAACACCTAAAAATCATAAATATACGAACAATTCGTATTTGAATAAAATATCAACAATCACACTTGTGTGTCCAAGATTCTTAGAATTCGTTTTTACATCCCATGTTAATGATGTAATAATTCTAATGACATCTAGTGTGCTCTAAAAAAATCTACAAATTGACTTGGCAACAAAATTTCAAATAGTTTCGATGAAGGAATAATATACTTGTATACAAATATCTTCATCTCTCACATAGTTTCCTAGAATGTTCCTTAAACATTGAAGTTTTCCACACTTTGCAACATGTTCGAACTCATATGCATTTGAAAACTTAACAAAACCTTGTGGTTCACCTTAAGAAAACGGAATATACACTAAACAATTAAAATAATGAAAACTCGGTGATTTTAGAAAATTGTAGAAAAAATAATCAAATTTGGACTAATTACGACGGAGAAATACATGTTACAAAATTTGATTGCGGATTAAAAAGAGAAATGCCGTCGGCGACGCGGGACGGATAGACTGTTCTTCATTCTCCAATAGAACAAAGGAGGAAGCAGAGGGCTCCACCTTCCCACCGCCTTCCCGCTGCCCCCCCCCGTGCCCACTTCGGTGGTTTTGACACCGAAGAGGCCATCCTAGGCCTTGTCGGTGGCAATGAGACAGCAATATTCGATTTGACTCAAAAATGTGACAAATCAAATATTGTCTATCAAAAACCGATTAAAAAACTAACATTTCGATAAAATCAAATGTGTGTTTAGTAATATCTAATAATTTACATTCAAGATAGATAATGTTCATTGATGTTGCGCCTTCATCGGGCCGGCGTACTCTACTTGGGGCGAAGTTACGGCCCGCAGGTCGACTCATGACAGATGTGATAGTTCATACCGCGAGTAGTGGATGATCTCTGAGGTATCCGGCCCGTAGCGCCTACATCCCATTGCCCAAATGCAGATATGGGGATTCTGGACGGGTAGCAACGGAATGTCGTCATTGTCGTCATCAAGCCAGTACCACCATGCAATGTTCTCGAGAACCGTTTGAGGAGGTAGCACAGTCACCACAGGTTGTGGTTCTTCCACCACCCGTCAGGGGGCGACGGGCCGCCGCTGATTTCCTGGAGCAGTGACATGGCTTTGGGGTCCGCAGGGTTGCAACGGTACTTCAGCATCGCTAAGAAGTACTTGGCACCGGAGTCTTCAACGACATCATCTCCGACGAGCTTCAGACCCTTATCAAGATTCTGTTGCCTGATAAACCTCTCCATCCCCTCGAAGCATAATGCCTCTGGATGATTGGCCTCGTGGAAGCGTTGCTGAAAGCACAACCAGACTAGTGATTCTTGCACACCTCACGAAGATCACGCAGCGACACGTGTAGTAGTACCTCATCGGAGTCGCAGATGCACCGGAAGGTGCCTCAAATTTTATTACGAAGGTTTAGAAAATGGATGATGCACTCATCCTTGATGGAGTGGATGATGATCTAGGTGACAAGATCATCTGGCAGCAGCTGCATCAAGCACACGAGTTTGAATAAAATATCAACAGTCACACTTGTGTGCCAAAAATTCTTATATTTCGCTTTTACACCCCATGGTAATTATATAATAATTCTAATAACATAAAATTTGCTCTAAAAATCTACAAATTGACTTCACAACATAATTTGGGTACCTAAACTTGTCTTCAAAATTTCAAATGGTATCGATGAAGGAATAATATACTTGTGTACAAATGTCTACATCTCTCACATAGTTTCCAAGAATGTTGCTTGAACATTGAAGTTTTCCACACTTTGCAACATGTTCGAACTCATATGCATTTGAAAACTTAACAAAACCTTGTGTTCACCTTAAGCTTACGAAATGCAAAGTTTCATCACTAATGGTTGTGTAAAACAAATATTAGTTATATGTTGTACTTACAAAGAACAAAATAAGGCATATAAACATTATTCAAGAAACAGAATATACACTAAACAATAAAATTAATGAAAAGATGGTGATTTTAGATAAATTTAGAAAAAAATATCAAATTTGGACTAATAACGACAAAGAAATACTTGTTACAACATTTGATTGCAAATTAAAAGGAGAAATGCGAACTGTTCTTCATTCGAATAGAACTGGGCCCGACAGTCATTAGCAACACGGGACTGATAACCCGCGTCATCCAAAATTTTACACAGATAATACGAGCAACATACAAAAGCTAATCCACTACTGATTTCCTATTCCAATACTCTGTTCGAACTTCACCATTTTGCAGCAGAGCCTACAACCTTCGCTGCAAAATAGAGAAATTCGAAGCCATCATTTATCCATGTCGCCGCTGTTGCTCACAAGACGATCGATCACCGCCACAGACCGCGGAGGCGGCCATGGTTCACCCCAAATGCGCCAAGTCGAGGAGTGGATTGCACGTGGGGCCTTCTCGCAGCGCGACATCCTCGCTTGCTCAACCATCTCGACGTCGTACTGCCGCCGCCCGCGACCCGGCTCATGTACCGCTTCGCGGTGTCGTCGGCAGCGACACCGCCATTGTCCCTGTAAAGAAAGATGGCATATAGATAGGCCACCGCATCATGCCTAACCTTAGTGGCGCGCCGGAGATCATTGCATCCCATATTTTCCATGAAGACGGCTTTGATCCCGGAGAAGAAGCAAGCCTCCGGATCATGACTATCGTCGATGACGGCTTGTACACGCACACAACTATTTTGATAGACGCTCTTTTTATCCTGAACCATGGTGTAGAATGTGTATCCATTGATATTCATTGCTTGGTATCTTGTAACAGTGAACAATGGCCCCGCTGCTAGATTCCTTATCTCGTCGGTTATTACAGCATTATTGATGGTTGTCTCTACATAATCTTGGAGCCACCTGCTGAAACCTTGCATGTGCATCCTTGCAAGCCAAGCCCTACCATGGTCAGTGTTGTCTTCACGTAGTTATCGCTTGTGCTCATTGGCAAATAGTGTAATTAGGTGTAGCTGTTGTATCATGATGAACTGAGCCTTTTGGAAGGCATCTGGTTCCGGAGTGACTGACTTTTCCCCTAGGGTCCCAACACCTGAAAGCCTACCTTCATGCCGTGAGCGAGGCACACCAATGGGGTTTTGGGGGTCCATATAACCCATGGCCCACTCCACTATTTCGATGGTCTCGTAGCCATGAATAATGGCTCCCTTCGGAAATAACCCGTTATGTACAAATGATTTGAGGAATCCATAGAACCTATCATGGAAACATCTGATGAAGGTAAGATGGGCCAAGGAACCAGATTTCCCTCTCGAGGTGTGTTGTTAGATGTAGCATGAGATCAAGGAATGATGGTAGGAAGGTAGCTTCAAGCAGGCATAGGGTCTCGAAATGCCTCCTCTCTAAGTCTAATAGTTTTTCCTCATCAATCACCTTCTATTCTATTGCATTGAAGAATAACCACAAGCTCATGACCGTGTCGCGAACCAGTTCTGTCTTGATACCTCTAAGTGCAACAGGAAGAAGAGCTGTCATCAACACATGACAATCATGAGATTTCATCAAGTTGAAATTTATTTTCAGGTCCTTCACCGATACTAGCCTCTTAAAGTTTGATGAGTAGCCTTGAAGGTACTTTCAAATCATGCAAAAACTGACAGAATTCTTTTCTATCTACCTTTGACAAGGTGGTTGCAGCAACGGGAAGGTTCGTCCCCATCTTTGTTTCCTCTACATAGAGCTCCGGCCTAATGCCGAGTTCTCTAAAATCCTCCCGTGCAAAATAGAATCTATAGTATTCTTATAGAATACCTATAGTTTTCATAGAATCTACTATCTTCCCACCAGGTGTATTAATAGAATCTACAGTATTATTATAGAATACCAGTATAAAAAAGGTAAAAGGAATCAATGGAGAGAAAAGAAAAACATCTCTCTGTGGATGGAAGCAGAGAGTAGTCCTACATTAACCAACTTTTTACCCTTCCAAGTAAATGCTGGTAAAATTGGAAATTTGAAGTTAATGCATGTCTGGTGGTTTCTCGTGCCTCCCAGCGCGCCAGTATGCCGGTTTCCACTTTATCCCTGCCTCCCCGCGGATTTAGGTCATGTCATTTGGTTTCCCCTGCCTCCCCACGTGCCAGTCCGATGGTTACCACTTTCTCCCCATCTTCCCTTCCTCGCGACGGTCTCCCCTTCCTCTCGACGCCAGTCCGGCAGCGAGACTGATGGCCCCGAAGCGGGCACAAGACAGGATCCGCAAGAACGTAAGTTCAAGTATGACTCAGAGATGCAACAACAGTCTGAGGATGGGTCTGAGGATGAGTCTGAGGATTGTACTTCGGATGGATCTAAGGATGGGTTAGAGATTCGACAACAACAGGTATCCAATCTCTCTCCCACTGGTTACTTCCAAGTTTAATCTATGCAAAGTTAGGTGTATCACACTGTAAACATATGGCATTGGCCACAGGAACACAGGTATCCAATTTTTTTCCAAAACTGCCCAAAACTTAAGGTAGACAGTCAAAGAAAACATAGGATACATCATGTTCAATAGTGACTTAGTAATTTATAGATTTTTGTAGCATCCAGATAGCCGTATGTGGCTTGAATCAGTGATCTTCTTTTGCTTGACCTGCTGAACCATTTGATTCGGGTCAGTATTCTTGTAACCAAATGTTGCTGAACCGGTTATGTGTATCTGTCAAATGTGGTTGCATTGCAAAATGATCAGCTGTTATGCCGTCCTATCTATAAAAAAAATGGATTTTCTCACAAAAATCTGATTTTTTTGCAGAGTTGTGATTCCGAAGAGGAGAACTCTAAAAAGGGCAAGAAAAACGACACAACAGAATAAGAGGTATCCAATATTTCTCCTAAAACTGATAGATTTTTGTAGCATCCAAATAGCCATATGTGGCTTGAATTAGTGATTTTCTTTTGCTTGACCTGCTGAACCATTTGATTAGGGTCAGTATTCTTGTAACCAAATGTTGCTGAACCGGTTATTTGTATCTGTCAAATGTGGTTGCATTGGGAAATGACAACATAACAACTGTTCATTTCCCAATGCAACCAACGATTTTACCATCCTAAACCAACGATTTTACCAGATAGGTGCCCAATGCTTTACCAGACACATACTTTTCCAGACTGAACCCATATATTTACCAGCATTAACCCACGACTTTACCAGACACGTTTCGCGATTTTACCAGACTGGTGTGCACGACTTTACCAGATTGAACCAAGGATTATACCAGACTGGTTTCCATGACTTTACCAGACTCGTGTCCACGATTTTACCATACTAAACCGATGATTTTACCATCTCGCACTTAACCATTTTTTGCAAACATAAGATTTTACAAGATCTAACCCACAATTTTACCAGACTGGTCTCCATGACTTTACCAGCCTGAACCTACGACTTTACCAGACTCGTGTCCGAGAATTTTCCCGTCAGAACCTACGACTTTACCAGCCTCGTGTCCACGATTTTACCAGACTGAACCGACGATTTTACCAGACTGGTATGCACGACTTTACCATCCCAAACCCACAACTTTACCAGACTGGTCTGGACGACTTTACCAGACTGCAACCACGACTTTACCAAACTGAACCCACGACTTTACCAGACTCATGTCCACGCTTTTACCAGACTGGAAAATAGTGTGTTGGTAAATTCACCGAAATTTGTTGGAGATGCTTACTATGCAGTTGTGCAAATCGGTGAAGCCAAATGTATGTGGAACCGACATCCTAGAATTAAAATCTCGGGTCAAAATGACCGAAATTTGCTGGAGATGCTTAAAATGTAAAATCATGGACACCAGGGTTGTAAAATCGTGGACACCAGTCTGGTAAAATCATGGACAACATGCTGGTAAAATAGTGTGTTGGTAAATTGTCGGTGGAGTGGAGGGCCGAATTCATTCATGGGCCGCACAGCAGCCGAAACCTTCATAGAGGTAAAATCGTATCCTACATGTTGTAAAATCGTAGGTTTAAGGTGGTAAAACCTAGAGTTGTCGATGGTAAAATCTTAAGCTTCGACGAGGTAAAATACATCCATTAAATGAAGTTAAGCGGCCCGACCCAAAGTGCATACCAAAGAACAATCCATGGATCAAATACATCCATTTTGAAAGTCGGCTTCTTCGCCTTGGCTACACTAATGTTGCTTTGACGCTCGTCGCCGGTTGTATGTTCCCGGGACGCCTTCATCACGACTGCTCACACATCATGAGCGAGAGGGACAAGCACTTTCTCAAAGAGAATAAGGAATATGCAACGACTTACTGATCCAAGGGCGAAGGACATCTGATCCGGTGGGCTGTTGACCGGTGGGAAATCCTATATATCTTTCGGAAGATAGTAGCTTATGAGACTATAACCCACCTGGTGGCCCAAACAGCCCAACTGCAAACCCAAGGTGTGCTAAAATGTCATCATAGGATTTTTATGAAACAATTTTAGTGTGCAATATTATACTTTATTCCTATAGAAAAGGGTTGGGTCTGAAATGCACATGCCCACTATCCATCCTGATAATGATTCAGAGGCACCATCTTCGCAACTTAAGCTTTTACCAGCCTGCAGCAATAGGTTTTACCAACCCGATATCTATGTTTTTACCAGAGTTAAATCAAGGGTTTTACCTCTTCCAAACTTTATCTTTTCAGATCGCACAAAACGCGATCAGTCGTCCAGTTGAACCGTCAAGTGCTGGTTCCCAAAAAAAATTGCACGGAACGCGATCAGTCGTCCACTCGAACCATCGAGTGCCCCGCTGGGTGCTTTTAAGTACCGCAGCCAAACTTTATCTTGCAGTTTTGTTCTTCTCTCTTGATGTGTCGCTTCCAAACTTCATCTAGCAGTTTTCTTCTTCTCCACCGACAAGATGGCTTCGTCCCACGATGATAACTCATACAACAGCAAGGGGGAGTTTGACGACTTCATCACGAAGACGGCGAACCAGTTCGTTTCTGGTGCATGTCGTATCCTTTCGATTGGGAGGGTACTATCGCTGCACTTTTTGTACATCCTGCATGCCGCGCCAGTGGAGCCTACGGGAGTTGCTGAACCACACCACGGGCTTGGCCGTCCAGGGCAACGGTCGCAAGGTCTGCAACACAGGGCTCTCGCGGACTACATCCTCTACAGCCCCGCAATGGCGCTGGCTCGTGAGAGCAGCCGTGTTGGCGACTGTGGTGGCAACCTTCAGGCAGAGCGTGACCATGTGCACGCGGCCAACAAGGCCAAGGTGGCGAAGCGCAGGGCCAAGGTTTTGATTCTTCCTCCCTTTTCTAGAACATGTTGTAGTATATACTCTAAATCCTTTCTCTCTCATTTTGAAGCACCTGGCCCTCCTAGAGCCCTACTACCTCCCTCGCGACCGCCGCCCTGATGACAGCGCCGGCGGCTCTGTGGCTGCACACTAAACGGGAGGCGCCTACGGCTCTGCGGCAGCACACTGATGGATGTGGTGAAGGTGCTCGTGCTGGGGGTGGATATCAGTTGAAGCTATCTAGTTGTTTTTTAGTTATTTCCTATCATGTGCCCTTTAGTTATAATTTGTTATCTCGTACTATCCAACCTCATATAATAGCTTGTTTTTTATCAGATGTGTTTTTGTGTCCATTACCTCTCATTCTTTTTCGTTTCGTTTACTTTGGTTTTAGCTTATGGTGTTTTTGATGCCCTTCTGGCTTTATACAGAAGGCCCGACGGTCGTCTCTCCCGTTCTTGGTGGTGGGGTTTGTGGTGCTCGCTTGCAACCGCCGCTGTGTTGACTGCCGCCGCCCTGCCAACCAGCACAGTAATGGCTCAACCAGCGCAGCACACCATTGCTTCTCTCCTCCCTTAGGCGTGGTTCTCGATGCCCAACATCCCATCGCAATTGTTTCTCTCATATCTATCCACCCAATACGTATCCCCCAAGTGCTTCACATCCCAAATGAAGGGGAAGCAACCGCCGGTTTCTCTGAAGAAACAGTGAAGGAGATGAGCTGGGAGCGGTTTGCCTGCACGCCGGGGGATCATTCTGATCGTCCATCGGATCGCCCCCTCGATCAAGCGCGCCGAGTCGAGGCCAGCGGTTTGCTCGGCCGTCCACGCACCTGCCGACTGGAGTTGAGCGCGCCACGGTGATCCAGAGTTCATGGTGCAGCTGAGGTGTTTCGCGACCAAGAACATCCGCGGCGCGCGGCGTCGCTGGCAGACAAAGGAGGTGGTTCGCCGCGGCACCAACGCAGTTTAGCGCCATGCATGGATCGCCGTGGGACAATGACTACGAGGACTGCATTCTGGCGTGATGCGGTGAGGTGGCGAGGAGATATCGCCGCTGGGCTGACCTCACCGATGATGAGTGGAGGCCATCTGCTCGAGGACATGCTGACGCCGCTCGCAAACCTAGTGCGGGGCCTCACGAGGTTTGCGAGTGGTGTCAGCACGTCCTCGAGTAGGATGGCCTCCCACTTATCATCGGTGAGGTCGAGGTCCCGCAGCGGCCGTATCTCCCTTAGCAGCCACCGCATCACACTGCGAATGCAGTCCTTGTAGTCATCGTCCACGACGTCCATGGGCACGGCGCCAAGGAAGCTCGCGTTGGCTCCGCGGCAGACCCACACCTCCTCTCCGCGGCAGACCCACACCTCCTTCGTCTGCCCGCGACCACGCCCCGCGTGGATGTTCTTGGTCGCGAAACACCTCAGTTGCACCGTGAACTCTGGCTCGCCACGGCCGCCGCTCGGCTCAGTCGGCAGGTGCATGACGAAGCGGAGCAAACCACGCTAGCCTCAACTCGGTGCTTGTTCAGGGACGATCCGGTGGGACTGATCAAGAATGATTCCCCTCCACGTGCAAACCGCTCCCAGCTCATCTCCTTCACCATTTCTTCAAAGAAACCGGTGATTGCTTCCACACCGGTTGCTTCCCCTTCATTTGGGATGTGAAGCACTTGGGGGGATATGTATTGGGTGGATAGATAGGAGAGACAATTGCGATGGGATGTATCGAGAACCGCGCCTGAGAGAGGAGAGAAGCAATGGCATGCTACGCTGGTTGAGCCATTACTGCGTTGGTTGGTAGGGCGGCGGCAGTCAACACGGCGACGATTCCAAGCAAGCACCACAAACCCCACAACCAAGAACGAGAAGCCGTAACGACATCGAAAACACCAGAAGCTAAAAGCAAAGTAAACGAAATGAAAAAGAACGAGGTAATGGACACAAAAACACATATGATAACAAACAAGCTATTATAGGAGGTTGGATAGTACGAGATAACAAATTATAACTAAAGCGCACTCCAGTTCATTACGAGCAGATAGGAAATAACTAAAAAAACAACAGCTAGATAGCTTCAACTGACAACCGCCCCCAGCACGAGCACCTTCGCCAGCATCAATCAGTGTGCCGCCGCAGAGCCGTAGGCGCCTCCCTTCAGTATGTAGCCGCAGAGCCACCGGTGCCCTCATCTGGGCAGCGGTCGCGAGAGAGGTAGTAGGGCTCCAGGCGCGCCAGGCGCTTCAAAATGAGAGAGAAAGGATTTAGAGTATATACTACAATGTGTTCTAGAAAAAGGGAGGAAGAATCAAAACCTTGGCCCTGCGCTTCACCGCCTTGGCCTTGTTGGCCGCGTGCACACGGTCACGCTCTGCCTGAAGGGAGAGGTTGTCGCCACAGTCGCCAATACGACTGCTGTCACGGGCGAGCACCATTGCGGGGCTGTACAGGATGTAGTCCGCGAGCGCCCTGTGCTGCGGCCCCTTGCGGCTGTTGCCCCGGACGGCCAAGCCCGTGTCGTGGTTCACCAACCCCCGCAGGCTCCACTAGCGTGGCATCCGGGATGTATAGAAAGTGCAGTGATAGTACCCTCCCAAGCGAAGGATACGACATGCACCAGAAGTGAACTGGTTCGCTGTCTCTGTGACGAAGTCGTCGAACTTCCCCTTGCTGTTTTAGGAGTTGTCGTCATCGGACGAAGCCATCTTGTCGGTGGAGAAGAAGAAAACTGCTAGATGAAGTTTGGAAGCGACAGATCAAGAGAGAAGAAGAAAACTGCCAGATAAAGTTTGGCTGTGGTACTTAAAAGCACCTAGCGGGGCACTCGACGGTTCGAGTGAACGACTGATCGCATTCCGTGCGATTTGTTTTGGACCCGGCACTTGACGGTTCAACTGGACGACTGATCGCGTTCCGTGCGATCTGAAAAGATAAAGTTTGGAAGAGGTAAAACCCTTGATTTAGGTTTGGTAAAAACGTAGATATCAGGCTGGTAAAACTTGTTACTACAGGCTGGTAAAAGCTTAAGTTGCGAAGATGGTGCCTCTGAATCATTATTAGGATGGAGAGTGGGCCGGTGCATTTCAGACTCAACCCTTTTCTACAGGAATAAAGTATAATATTAGCACACTATAATTGTTTCATAAAAATCCTATGATGACATTTTAGCACACCTTGGGTTTGCAGTTTTTGGGCTGTTTGGGCCACCAAGTGGGTTACAGTCTCATAAGCTACTATCTTCCGAAAGATATATAAGATTTCCCACCGATCATGTGCATAAGAATACTATAGATTTTGGATGAAACGACATGTATTCATGTGCATACTGACTGCTTTCAATGCTTTTCAGGAACAGAAGAGGAATGCGGCTGGTACACTAGGACTATCTTGTCTACAGAAGGTTGTCACAACATTTCGACTGCTAGCTTATGGCGTCGCGGCCGATGCTTTAGACGAGTATATTCGTATTGGTAAGAGTACCGCTTTGGAAGCTTTGAGAAAGGTTACTGTAGCTGTAGTTTAAATATTTGGGAGGAGTACATGAGAAGCCTAAGGTTGGAATGATATTTTACACACTCGAGGATGTGGAGAAATTTTACATATCATATGCACATGATGTTAGTTTCTCTATTGGTGTTGGTCACCACAAGAAGCAAAATGAAGAAATTTTTTCATGCAGTATTATTGTTCAAGGGAAGGGTACATAAAGGAGAGTGTAGAAGATGTTAGAGATGATTACGAGGGAAAAGGAAGAATCCAAAAGTGATGGAAACCAGATGTGGCTGTGACACACATATCAGAGTGAAGTTTGGCAGTGACAAGTAGTGTCAAATATGTTTAATGGTTGGAGAGCACAACCATGGTTTTCTATCGCCGGATAAAAGGTATTTGATAAGATCCAACCGTAATGTTAGTGAGAGGGCAAAGAGTACTTTGTTCAATTGTCATAAGGCTAGCATTGGCACATCCATGGACATTTTGACTTCTTCAAGTCAGTGACGGTGGATGTGAGAATGTTGGTTGCACTAGTAAGTTTCAAACAAACCATTATTAGAGAAAGATCTAGAATGCATGACGGCAAGCAGAACTGCAGATATCATTTTGAAAAGTACATGTCACAAAAGCCATATACCCCATTTCGGTTGCCAGTACACAGTCCCTCCTTCATCTTAATGACCTTTCTTCTGTGGCTAGTTGTATTTGGAACAGGCAATTTGCCTGAGGCAAAGCTCTCGGAACGGCATGGCTCTCAACTTGGCTCCCAAGAGCAGCAGATGGATACGAAATGCAAATAGGCACAACTAACTTCTTTCATGCTTTCCCTGATCACCAGCCCTTCATATATATAGGGCTGATCTGATTACTACTCACGGATGCCACCGAAACATACGGTGATAAAACAAACGTCCCCAACTTGTACCTATCTAAACCAATCCTAACAAACTGAATCTTAAGTTCTCAAATCAAATCAAGTAATAATAATACTACGTCCCCAACTTGTGCCAATCTAAACCAATCCTGACAAACTGAATCTCAAGTTCTCAAATCAAATCAAGTAATAATAATACTATAAAATTATATGTGCGCCTAACTCACAGGTGTCGTTGCCTTCTTGCGCCGGGGTTCGTAGACGTGGTCCCACATTACACTTTCACTTAAGTTTTTTCATGCACTTGAAGCACCAGCCATTGGTTCCTCATCCTCGGAGGCTGCTCTCTGTGCTGCAGGAACAAATATTTTGAAAGCAGTATCAGCCACTTTAGGAGTCGATTCACCATCAATATTTTTATTTCATTCCTCACCATCCAAAATGAGCAGCAAATAGCCATCAATGGCTAACCAAAGAACACTAGCTTACTAACCAGACACCATCATCCCAAATGATAGATAGCTCAACACATGGATAAACTCTAGTCCACCGTACCATCCAAAATGCTATGTTCAATAGATGGCTAAATTCTAGTACATCCAGCTGCCAGTTTCAAGCACTACTCCAGAAACAAGAAAGTCACATTTTACAGTAATTATGACACTCACATAAACTCAGCACTACCATTGATCATATTGCCATCTTCTATATTTTTACGTTGTTAACACACAAACATCTACAATTTCCTAATAACTATGAAACACCAGTAATAATTGCTAAGAAAATATGGCAAATTAACCATCAAGAAAACTCTACCTGGAGCTGGAGTGCAGAAGCTTATGAAGGGAACAGCATAATCGTCATAGAATCGTGTTCCCTTTCCCATTTGTCCAAGTTCCTGTGGCATCTTCCTGGCCTGGTTGGACTTTATGTCGATACTGACTATTTCTCCATCACTCGTGTAAAGGAAAATGACACCAACACTTCGCAGCAAAACAGGTGGTTTTTTGAGAGCGTCGACAGGGAGTAACCTCTTGAGGTCAATGACTCTGCTTTGTGCCCATCTGGCTTCTCCGTCGGGACCAACCACCCTCGACCAAAGGTGGAGTGTGCCCTCCTTCCTGGTTACAGCTGCAAATCCGAGACTGCCATCTTCTGTGGTAATGGGAGCAATGCGCTGTCACTGCTCTTTTGTGACTGGCAGGTCAATCAACTCCAACTCCTGCGTTTTGAGGTCAAACTTCAGCATTGCAGCAATAAGGTGAAACAGGAAGTAGACTGCATCGTCCGGTTGGTCCCCTGCAAGAACACCGGCCAACAGATCGAAACCGCCACCCATAACTATATGGTCGTGATCGTCAAGAAACTCAAAGAACTTGTTGACGATGCTCTGCGGACCAACGGTAGTATCGCTCCATTGCCCATCATTTGACGAGTACACGCAGGCCAAGTTTATTTCCAGGACGACCACGAGGACGTGGGGACGAAGCGTCTTTGGTTGACGATGGCGCCCAACATGGGGGGCGTGCGGTGGAAGCTGCGGAACCGGCGCCAGAAGTGGCCGCTGGAGACGATGCGGAGCCACCGCTTGCAGACGAGCGCCGCGCGGAGGAGGCTCGCGGGGTCGTCCGGCGGGAAGCGGAGGAGGATCTCTTCCACGGGGTCCTGCATCAGTTCCGGCGGCGGCGCCGCCATGCTGCTTGGTTGGAATGGGCGGGCGGCGGCGCGAGGGTTTGGCGTCGTTGGGGTTGTGAGAGCGATGCGACGGTATCTCCTTTTTAGTATTCACTCCCTTCTGTTTCTATTATTGGGCTGATTTGGACCGAATTATTCCATACCGTACGGCCCATTATATTTTGATTAATTTTCATTCATAAACAAATTACTGTCTTGCTAAGATAATTCAGTTGTTTCACAATTTTACGTTCAAAAATCTTCTTAGTTTTTTTGTTTCTTCCATCTTTTTTCCGCAACCATAGTTGTTCCACTCGGCAAAGGCAGTTTGACGTCAACAAAAAGCCAAAAACACTCAGCAAAGGCTTTGCCTAATGTTACACTTTGCTAACTACACTCAGCAAAGAGCTCCTCTGTCGTATGGACCTCCCTGGGCCCACTACCTCGGTGGGTACCAGGACCGACTACTCGGTGGGCCCCTGGGACTACCCGGCTTGTGCCGCACGGCACCTGATGGCGTGAGGTGCAAGGACTACGGTGGAGAAGTATTCGTATAGGAAGCTATACATACCTTGTACTGTGTAGAGGACTCCTAGACGTACACGACTAGTACTCTCTCCCTAAACCGACACAGCAACCGCCTCCCGGACTATATAAGGCGAGGCAGGGACCCTTCTCTCTCATTACGCATCATCTTGTAATCACACCCAATCAATCCAGAGCTACGCAGCATACAGGGGCGTGGGTATTACGCACCTCGCGGCCCGAACTCTGTCTAAAGCTGCACGTGTCTCTTCCTTGAGTTACCGGTCTCGTGAGGCCACATTCATCTACCTCGGGTACTCCCTTGGTAGGTTGCAGTCTAAAACACCGACAGCTGGCGCGCCGGGTAGGGGCTCTCGCCGAAGATCATATGGCGAACTCGACGGCTTCCATCTTCATCAAGCCAACTGTCGCCTTCAACCGCGGCGACACCTTCGTCTTCGGCTCACAGGTGCCGCGGCGCTGGATCCTTCCAGCGCCATGCCTCCAACCCGGAGACCGGGCTCGTGGCAGCTTCCCGAAGTAGTCACGGGCGATCTCAGCCGGTCGGCGGAAATTTGGCTCTACAACCGGCCGCCGACTTGAGCTTGGATCCGACTCAACTCGAACTCGACCTCACCGTGATGGCCATCGCCATGCGGCGGCTGCTCGAGCCATCGTGTGCGGACTCCCCACTCCATGAGCACTCCACATACGACCTCTGCATCGCTAGCAAGGCCCACGCGAAGGCTCTTTCCGCACGTCGGGCTGGGAAGGAGATCGCCTCCGAGTACGACTCGGACTCCAACCCCGTCTCCGGCTACAACTCGGACTCCAACCCCGTCTCCGGCTACTACTCGGACTCCTCCTCACCGACTTGGGCGGACCACGCAGCCCGAGTCCGAGAACTACCAGGGAACAGCCAGCCGGCTTGGTTATAACATCTACACCCGGCAGATTATCTCTGGCGGGCCGCAAGCCGCCAGACTGTGGGAGGCGAGAACTCACTCTGCGTCGCCTACCTCGACTCACTCCCCTTCCAGGAGGGAACTCCGCTAGCTCCAGCTGAGGAGCATACTCCAACAGAGGTGGCGACTAGCGACTCCAGCCTCGGCTCTCCTGATCGGCAAGTCTTCATGACTACCAACGAGACGTCGGGACCCTCAGGGACACTCCCTGACCGATATCTCGAGGATATCTCGTGACGAGTTATGCACACACCATGAGCGAGATCGGCGCCAGCGGGGCGCTCGGCGTGAGCGTGAACGCAATGTAGCGGAATCGAACGGCGCCGACGTCTTCGCGAGTCCCTTCCCATCCGGAACCTCGCGGAGGCCCTCGACCAAGTCGAAAGCCGGGTGCACACTACCCCAGAGCAATGCCTCATGTCTATCACCGCGATAGCACGTCAGGCCCAGGGGATGCGCACGGGGGAAGTCATCGCCAAGCTCGCGGAGGACGCCTACTTCATGTGAGTTGACAACAGGGTCACCCAAGTACCCCCCGTCAGGAATCACCAGCAAGACCACGAAGCCACAAGTCGCAGTGGAGCTGACAACGGTCGCAACCGTACCCGAGGGGAGCTACCGGCTAACCAAACCGTACCCGGGCATCGGCTGGTGGACCTTCTCATGGTGGCAACAACGCCGGGCCGGCGGCAACCGTGAGATCATCCCTCATCGTGATCCTGGCGGCGGAGGCATCAACGGCGGGAGCTCCAACCATGGGGTTGGCAGGAGAGCCGGGGGCGGAGGCGACCGCGGCGGCCGAGGCCACGCGAACAGCCACGCCTCCGGCGCTTCACGTGGCGGCGCCCTCGCCAAAAAATCGAAGAACTACGACGCAAGAAGTCCTCCACTACGGGCGCGACAACGGCGGCTTCCGCCTTCTCTACAACCGCCAATCTACTTCTCAGGAGAAATTCAAACCTCCGGGATCACCAAGTATGTGAAGCAAGATCCGATCTGATGGCTCGGATGCTATGCCTCTCCATCGAAAACACTGGTGGCACAATGACAAGCTGCGCTCTACTTCCCTTCGCCGATCAAGCTCCGCTTACATGGCTCGAGTCACCGGAGAAGTACTCGATCGACAAGTGGGACCACAAGGAGCAGTTCATCAAAGAATCATGGCGCTTATGGGCCGCTGTACTGCATGGACCTGCAATGGTGAAGGTGAACAGGCGAGACCCTTCACAAGTACATGCGGCGCTTCCGACAAGCGCGCCATCAGAGTCGACGTCTCCGAAAGGAGGTCATCGACCTCTTCCAAGACGGTCTCTACCACCGCCGACCTTCAAGACTTCGATCGCCGCCCGAGCTCCATCACCCACCTCAAGGACATGATCACCTCCTGGGCTGATGAAGAAGACAAGGCTAACGCCAAGTACGACGCCATCCGTGGCAAGAGCAAGCAGAACACGTGGCAACAGCAACAACAACGGGAACCAAGGCGGTCGTAGCAACAACTACTCAGATCCCAATCGCAAGTGGAAGCCAGACAACACACACGGCCATCCGCTATCGCGAAGACAATCAAGAAGTCCTCCGGCTTCAAGGACTTGCTGAAAGAGAAGTGCCCGTGGCATCTGGACGGCAACCACACTACCGAGCAGTGCTACCAACTCCGGCGAGCACTCAAGGACACCCCAGAGCCACGGCACCCTCACGACAAGAAAGGCAAGAAAAAGGCCGACGAAGGCAACGGCGACTTCCAGGAACCCGACAAGACGGTGAACGTCCTCTTCGGCGGACTACCCAACCGACGGGCTCAGAAGGCCACCCGACGAGAAGTCTTGAGCATTGAACCAGCGGTCCCGACCCCTCTCCGGTGGTCGGAGGTACCCATTACCTTCTCCCGCTGATCAATGGACCGGTTTCCACTGCCCCGAAGCCGGTAGTCGCGGGCTCCAGACTCAACAAGGTCCTCATCGATGGCGGAAGCGGGCTCAATGTCCTTTTCACCAAGACCTTGAAGAAGATGAAGCTCAACATCACCCACATGCTCACCAAGAGCACTTCGCCTTTCTACGGCATCGTCCCCAGGAACGCGGCTATTCCACTGGGCTCAGTGGTCCTGCCAGTCACCTTTGGGGAGACAAGGGAAAACTACCGCACCGAGTACATCAAGTTCGAAGTTGCGGACTTCGAGACTTCCTACCATGCCATCCTCGGCAGACCAGCTATCGCCAAGTTCATGGCGGTACCTCACTACACGTACTTGGTACTCAAGATGCCAAGTCGGGCCGGTGTACTCTCGCTGCAAGGGGACTTGAAGATATCCTTCGATGCGACAGGTCGTGGAACTCGCAGCCACGAATCAAGTACCCAACGCAATGATGGAGATCTACGCTGCATCCAAGAAGCTTGCCCAAGTGAACTCGACATCCCGTAGAAGTCGGAAAGCTAACAAGCCTCACCTGAGGAGGTTCAAGTCAAGACGATTGACCTCGGACAAAGCGACAAAGCAGCAAGAAGACCACCACCATCGGGCGGCCTCGACCCCAAATAGGAAGACGCGCTCATCAGCTTCCTCCGGGCTAACCGAGACATCTTCACGTGGAAACCAGCGGACATGCCATGGGTGCCTGTGGAGTTGATGAGCATTCACCAACGCCGATCCTAAAGCTACCCCGGCGACAACACCTCCGCCGTCACGACGATGCACGGACGCCATCAAGAAGGAACTCGCCAAACTACTCGCGGCTAGCTTCATCAGAGAAGTCTTCCATCCTAAGTGGCTCGCCAACCCCGTCCTCGTCCGCAAGAAGAACTCGAACGAGTGGAGGATGTGCGCCGACTACACCGACCTCAACAAGCATCGCCTCAAGGACCCTTCGGGTTGCCGCGATAGACCAAGTCATTGACTCCACGGCGGGTTGCGACCGCCCGCTTCCTCGATCGCTACTCCGGCACCACCAGATCGCAATCAAGGAAGAAGACCAGAGAAGACCGCTCATCACTCCCGCTTACGCTGCATCGCTACACGACCATGTCCTTCGGGTTGAAGAACGCCGACGCTACCTACCAGCGAGCTATCCAGGCCTGTTTCAAGAGGCAACTCAACAAGAACGTCGAAGCCTATGTGGATGATGTGGTTGTCAAGACCAGAAACTCCGACACGCCATCGCCGATCTTGAAGAGACTTTCGATCCTTGCGAGAGTACCGGAAGCTCAACCCGAACAAGTGCGTCTTCGGCGTACCATCGGGCAAACTACTCGGCTTCATCATCAGCCATCGCGGCATCGAAGCCAACCCCGAGAAGATCTCCGCCATCACCAAAGATGAAAGCTCCCACTTGCATCAAGGACGCGTGCGAAGCTAACCGGTGCATGGCGGCCTGAACAGATTCATCTCAAGCTTGGAGAACGGGGCCCCTTCTTCAAATTACTCAAACACCAAGAGAAGTTCGCGTGGACTGAGGCGAGACCAAGCCCTTGCTCAGCTCAAGGACTTCTTATCCAAGCCACCGGTCCTCACGGCTCCTCGCAAAAAGGAGCAGCTACTACTCTACCTCGCGACTACCACCACGTGGTCAAGATCGCCATCGCCGTCGAGTGGCGGTGAAGACGCCACGCCTACCCCCAAATCCCGCCTACTGGCCGCCGAGGTCCCAGGTAATCTAAGGCACGCTATCAACCAAGCATGAAGCTCAGATGCAAAGGCTCATCACCTCACGGAAGCTACGACACTACTTCCGTGGAGTACTCGATCTCCGTCACCGACCACTCACGCGGACATCTTGCGGAACCAAGATGCTACCGGAAGAATCTCCAAATGGGCGTCGAACTCGGCGCCTCAACATCGACTCTAAGCCACGCACGACCATCAAGTCGCAGCACTAGTCGACTTCATGGCGGAGTGGCGGGAAAATCGCCTACCTACTCCAACCGAGCGCCCAGAGCACCGGGTGATGTACTCGACGGCTCGCAAGCTTGAAGGCGCAGTGCAGGGTACCTTGATTTCTCCAACGCGAACAACTGGCACGCCCCGCAGATCTTCCGGAAGGTCTCAAACAACGAAGCCGAGTACGAAGCTCACTACCTGCCCGCCGCGGCTTCACCGGGCATCAAGCGACTACTAGTCTACGGCGACTCGCAGCTGGTCATCAACCAAGTCAACAAGTCCCGGACCGCAACAAGGAGAACATGGACGCCATCGCCTAGAAGTCCGCAAGCTCGAGAACAAGTTCTATGGTCTCGAAGTTCCACCACGCCGTCCGCGACAACAATGTTGCGCAGGACGCCCCTGTCAAGCTTGGTTCTACTCAAGGCCAAGTACCAGCGGGTGTTTTCGTCCACGAGCTTCATGCGCCATCCATCCCAGAGCCGGCGCCACCGATCATCGATCCAAAGACATCTCCTACCGGCTGTGAGGTCATGATGATCGACGTGGACCTGGAGGCAACCCTTCATCGACTACATCCGAGCGGAAGGTTCCCTCGGACAAGAACTTGGCCGAGCAACTCATCCGCCGCGCCAAGTCCTATGTCCTAGTCGGAGACAAGCTCTACAGACGGGGCGCATCTTCCGGAGTACTCATGAAGTGCGTCCCCCGAGAAGAAGGCAAGGACATCTTGGAGGAGATCGCGGCAACCACGCTGCCCTTCACGCACGTTGGTCGCAAGGCCTTCCGAGCTTTCTAGCCCAACGGCTGGGCGACGCCAAGAACTCGCCAAGGTGCCAAGGGTGCCAATACTGCCAAGCAACAACACGCCCGACCTACAAGCTAGTCACCATACCGCCAACCGGCCTTCGCCGGGGCTCGACATGATTGGGCCTCTCCAATCGCGCCTGTGGATTCAACCGAGTATTGGTGGCCATCGACAAGTTCACCAAGTGGATCGAGGTCAAGCGGTCACATGCCCCAAGGCCGATGCAGTACTCGACTTCTTGTATGAACTCGCATCGCCACGACTTCCCCACCGCATCATCACGCACTGGCTCCAACTTCAACAATCACCGCCTGGGAGTATCGCGAGAACAATGGATCGACGTCCGATATGTATCGCTTGCCCATCCTGCCAATGGACAAGTCGAGCGCCAACGGGATGGTACTCGACGCTCAAGAAGCGCATGATCGCTAACTCAAAGGAGGCAAGTGGATCAAGGAACTACCCAATGCGCCTGGGGCTACGACTCAACCTTCCAAGCCAACGGACACGGCACGGCCCCAATCCTCCCCGCCGATGTCATGTGGGATTCACCGTAGTAGAGCAATACACGACGAAGGCATATCTAAGACAGATAGCAGAGTAGTTGACATCGATGGACTCAAGAAGCTCGCCGCGCCGCCTCGTCCAATCAGCAAGGTACCTTGAGGGTATCCGACGCTACCACGATCGCAACGTCAAGGAACGCTCCTTCAACGTTGGTGATCTCGTCCTCCGCCGCATCCAGAACACGGAAGGACTACGCAAGCTAAGCTCGCCATGGGAAGGTCCCTTCACAGTGGCAAAGGTGACCGGACCAGGCTCCTACCTCCTCCAGACTCTTGAAGGCGAAGACATCAGCAACTCGTGGAACATCGACCAGCTCTGTCGATTCTACGCCTAGTCTCTCGACTACCCTGGGGGCTCAAGTCTGCACGACTACTCCAAGACCCCTTCGCTGTAAGCGGCCTCCGGGTCCAGGCACCAGTCTCCGGACTACTCTATTCCAAGATCCAGCGTTAACGGCTACTAACGGATCTCGGACTGCTCAGAGCGTCAAAGGACTCTAGCAGTGGTCTACTCAAGAGACCATGTACTTCTAGATCCAGCCTATACGGCTACTAACGGATCTCTAGCTATAAGCGGCCATGCGCCCTAGAACTACTTAGCCGTAGGCGGCCTCCGGGTCCTGGCGACTACACTTGTAAAACGGCCCCGCCATCCAGTGTACTCTTCAAGAATAAAGTTTGATTTTCCTCAACCGACCATCAATGGGCAGTATGATACTACTCGCGACAACTCCATGATGGGCACTCCGCATACATATCCCGCGACAACGAGTACTCATTTATGGAAGTTTTCTCATTCATACTTAAACAAGTTCATTACAACTTTGTTTATACACAACTATTGCTACAAGCTAACCCTACAGGACTACTGGAGGTTCAGCTTTTCGGCGACTTGTTCAGCTATTGGCGCCATCTGCTCCAGAGCTTCATGACACTCGCCATCAAGACAGCTTGGCGGCTAGTCACGCGACTACGTCCCGGAGCCTTGGGGAAGTACGACTTCATGTACGCCAAGACTTGATTGGGGATGGACTTCGCCAGATGCTTGACGTACGTCGCCAGACGACCGGGAGCTTCCCTCAGCCGGTCAACCAATGGAGCAATCTTCGGCCCGCCCGGATGAGGCACCAGTAGCCTCGCAATGGGAAGTGCGGCTTCTTCAAGTTCTTTGAGCTGTGCCCGCAACTTCTCGCAGTCTTCATTCAACTTCTGCAGGGATTTGTAGTAGTTGACGAGGTCACGGTCCGAGGCAATTCAGAGCTCCATGTGCTTATCGCACTCGTAAGCCAACTGCTTATAATCATATTCAAGTACCTCGCGGGCCTCCTTCTCCCGGTAGAAGAGGTTCTTCATGTCGACTTCTGAGGCCTTTAGCTGCTCGACCCGGGTCTCAAGCTCTGCAATCAACAAACAAGGCGGGGTTAGACCACTGCAAGGTACTTCCAATGGGTACTCGACAAGACATATACCCTTGTTGTTCTTGTTATGAGGCGACTTGTTCTGCGCACCCTGCCGCTCTTCGCTTGCATGTCCTGGATTTCATTATGGTACTTGGCGAAGGCGCCGTCAAGCTTCGACTGGAGCATGGCGGAGTGCTTCCTGGCCTTCGCGAGTTCTTCCTCTAATGCTTCCGCCCGAGCACCAGACGCTACCCTCGAGCATGTCAGATTTTTGTCGGGATCTCTCCACGACATTCTGCAGCAGACAATAATTGTTACTCGGGTACTCAGCACTTATGGCAGATTGACTACTCAAGGGTACTGGTAACTTACCTTCATCCACTGCTCGGCCCGGCGCATCGCCTCCAAGTTACGCGCCACTGCCGCTGGGTCGACGAGATCGTCCGCCAGAAGTTCGATCCCACCACGACTAGTCGTGGCGGCCCCGGACATCGGTGCCGAACGGATTGGCTCCGCATCCTGAATCTCCGGTGAACGGACGACCACTTCCAGGCTTGAATTTGGCAGCGCTTCATCGCGCTTCTCTTCGGCCATCGCGGGGGCTTCTCCGCTAGCTACTACCTCCGCCACGGCTGCCCGTGCTTCTGGGTCTCCGGCACCAAGCCTTCAACTGGCACAGCCTCAGGGATGGTGTTTGCCTTGGATTCGGTCCCTGTCAACAGAAGACACATGGGATTAGTTTCCTGGGGGCTACGACTACTCTTTGAGGAAGACTGTGTTTGCGCAGTGTACTCACCTTCTACTATGCTGGCCTCCGGCAGCGTAGCCTCCACGGCCGGCGCCTCGGTCTCAGCTTGGGGGAGTGGAGCGGACTCCTCAGCGGGTGGCGCGGAACCTTCTTCAGCCACTGCTGGGTTCATCCTCCTCCCAGGACAAGTCTGTGGATTTCCTGCACAGTACACAATTGGTTGTCAACCAAGTACGACTACCAACCTACATGTACTACTCGGGAAGGATGTTCACTTACAAGCTCGACCGGACAACAGTCACGGTCGGGGCGCCAAGTATGATGGCGATGTCGACAAGTCCGGCTGAGCGCTCTTCCTCGGCCCAGAGCCATTGGCTCTTCAGGCGGTCATGCGGCTCGTCCCGCCTCAAGAATTGGCGATGCGGCTCGATTCATCATGGGCGGGGCTTCTTTCGGCTCCCACCGTCTCCCAGTCGCCTTCGTCCCCTTGGTCTACGGGGTCAGAAGGCGGAATCTCATGCAAGCAACAAAATTTTGTCGTCAGCATAAACAACATCGAGAGACAAGTACTCGACTACACTACTCGAGGAGTTTACCTGGTCTCAGTGACCTTCAGCTTCTTGGCCACGCGCTTGCGTGCCACGTTGCGCGGCCTCCTCGGCGGGGCAGGCAGACTAGCCTCCAAACTAGTCGGAGGATCTTGGATGAGAGGAACATTGGGCAGTCCAGGGCGGCTGAACCTCGACCGCAGCTGGAACCGCTCCTGGAGCGTCTCCTCGGCCTCTTTATCTGATGTGTCTTAAACGATGACGGTGTCGTCACCTTAGCCGACTTCGCGGCGCTCATAGCCTTGCCCTTCCCCTCCTCTGGGATTTCGACAAGTCGGGGAGGTGAAGCCGGCTCAGAGACAAACTTTACTATGTCATCCTGCAACAAGCACATTAGGTGAGCACGACTACTACTACATAATCGTACTATCGATGCGACTCGACCTCGTTTGGCGGATGAGCGGGAGTACTGGGGCCGGGGCAGGCCTAAGGCATGTCCTTGAAGATCCTGCCCAACCTATCGATGATGTCGTCATCATCAATCTCGCCGCCGGGCATCCGCGAGTCCGCCTCGCCGTGTCAGTGGCAGGGTGTCGCGAGCCATCAGCGGCTGCACCCTCCTCTTCATAAAGCTGAAGGCCACATGTTCGGCCCTCAGCCCGGCTTTCCTCAAAGCCTTGATCTTCACCAGCAGTTCGGGTAGCTGGATACCCTCTTGCATCGTCCCGTATTCCACCGGGTGGTGCTTGCTTCCCGGTCTTGGCACTCCGAGTGGTGGTTGGTGATGTAGAACCACTTCGACTTCTAGTCCTGGTTGGAGTCGATCAACTTGTACACCAAGTACTGCTTGGCGGCGTCCTCGCGCATCTGGATGCCGGCCCCTCCGACTACTCGCGGGTCGTTGGCGCTCGGCTGGGGCTTCACGCGGAAGAACTTCCTAAGACGATTGGGCTTGGGCGATCCCCAAGAACGCCAAAAAAATGGAGACGAAGTGTGGAAGATGCCATTGGGGTTGAGATTGAGGTACTGTTGACGGTGAAAATCCGTCAACCTAGCCATGAGTTTACCTTCGGTGTTGGCATGACTTTTGTATCTTATCCATTGGTACTAATCCCCGTGGTATAACAAGTTCACTTGTGCATGTCGGTTTTGGAGTTTAGTGTTTATGCAGGGTTTTAGCTTTGAAAGCAAGACTTCCGGGATAAGTTCATTAAGCACCTCATGACAAGACCTTAAAGCTCGGTAGAAGTCAAGCAATGAAGTGAACACGACTCCAAGAAGCCCAAGGACCCAACCCGAGAAGATGGAAAACTCCGAGGACCTAGCCAGAAAAGTGCCGAATCTTGCGAGACAAGGAGCTTCGTCCAATTAGGAGAGAAACTGACGATAAGGGCCCACATGCAGAAGGGGGGAGGATCTAGAAGACTCGGGAAGCAACGTCGGGTGAAGGAGGCCGTGGATTGGGCCGAAGTGGGCCGGTACCAGGCCGGCCCAGCCCATTTCGAGGCCCAGTCGGCCCCCTTTGACCTAGATGCATCTCGGGCTATTTATAGCCCCCTGACCGAGAGCCACGCATCAATCAATTCATCATCCGCCGAGGAGCAGAGAAGCTTGAGGGACACCATCTCGGAGATGAGGGTCGTGCTAGTTGTCTAGGGTCTCCCTAGCCGACGTGGGAACCTTGCATGGAAGACCACGTCGGAGCTCCGAAGCAAGGATCAAGATCGAGGTAGGATCCCGGTGGTGATCTTGTTCATGTAATCATTCATGGTGAAGTCTTTAAGTGAATCCGATTTCTCACTACTAGGGATGTGCTCATCAATGACACTATGATTTCGTCACAGAAGGCACCAAAATCGTCACAACAAATATTCTGTGACGAATTTGTGACGAAAACGATTTCGTCATGGAATGAGCGTCACTGATTGACCATTGTGACGAAACGTGAATTTTCGTCATAGATGTGCAACCATTCTGTGACGAAAAGATCATCGTCACAGAATGAGATTCATTCTGTGACGATCTGTTTTCGTCATTGATGTACACCGGTTTTCGTCACAGTACGTCGTTCCGTCAGGCTGCCTAACGTCATTTGCCACGCTGGCAGCTGACGTGGCACGTCCACGTGGCTGCTGACGTGGCTTGCAACGTGTTTGCTGACGTGGTTTGCCACGTGGTTGGTGCTGCCGTGGCTTGCCATGTGTCCACTGACGTGGAGGGTACACGTATCACTTTGAATGGGTCACGTGGCAGGAATTCAGTAGTCCACGTGTCCTGCTGTTATTGGATCTCATTTTCGTCACAGAATGGAATAAATTTTCGTCACAGAAAGGATTAAATTTCATCACAGGATGTCCAGGTGCTCATGCTGATTTCATTAGAAAATGCAAATAACATAGAAATGACCATAAGGTTCCATAAAGCATCAGATCCAGTATTCCAACGACCATACAACTGAATGAACACTACTCTTAGTTCACATAACTCACTTGACATCACTAGTAACATAAATAAAAAGTTGGCAAACACTAGCCAACCAGCAGCATGCCAACAACTCGGTTCAACTAATAAAAGTTGGCGAACAGCAGCCCTCATGTCAACCAGCAACATGGCAACCGCCAGCAACAGCAGGTACAAATCATTGCATAAACAAAATCACCAGGATGCCAACCTACTACCAGCAGCTTCGAGCAGCGCTCAAGTCGAAGAAGCCTTGTTGAGGGACAAGATACTCCTGAGCAGTGCATTGTTCTCCTCCATTGCCTTGTTGTTTATCTCTGCCTGCTTCTTCATCTCCTCCATCTCCCTTTGTGTCCTCTCCAGCTTTTCCTCAGCCTCTTCACTTCTCTTCTTAAGCTCCTCGAGTTCATCTTGCACAGCAGCCTTAGCTTCAGCTGCTACCTGTTCCCAAGCTCGATTTCATTTGATGCTGCAGAGTTGGAGGATGCCGCTGGTTTGATGCCAACATTCTTGAGGAAAATGTTTGAGCTGTTCTTGGAGAGCACCTGGGACACAACCTGCACACTGGACACTCTTGTCTCACCTTCAACTGGTGCTGCCCTCAAAGCTTCCATATTGGACTGCAATAGCAAAGAGCCATCATTAGTTCATACTTATATTGCATTAATGTGAGGTGCACATATCACACAAGATGTTTTTTAAAGAATATGGACAGCAAGATGTGTGCTAGAGTGAGGTCGAAGTAAATGGACAGGCTGTAGCAAATTACAAGTAATTGTTACACTACTTTCAGCTTGCAATCTTGTACATATAAAAGTAAACTACCATATACAAGGATGACAGCATAAGTGTGTAGTGATACTTGAATATTCAGTTCATGGTTGGGGCTAGCATTTCAGGTGTACCAATGTTCAATTGCAATCTGTTAGAAATCATGTAACCCTGTTTCTTTAGCTTACCCAAATCAGAAACAAACAAAATGAAAACGTTGTTACCAGAGTACCACATCAGAACTGATATTACGCTGGCTGCTTCAGCAAACAAGGATGATAAAAGAAGAGATGGAGACATTGGAAACATTCACAAATCGCCACAGGTAAGACATGCAGTTGAACAGACCAACTGTAGATAACTAGACATGTCATTACTGATTGCATGCGTCACCATCAACCACAAGAACCAAACACAGCTGAAGAAATTAAAGGAACCATTGTGCTAGGATTAAGCTAGTCAGACTTACAATTGCCTCTCTTGCTGCTTCATCAAGACCATTTTTGGAGCTGGTATGGCAGGTCTTGAAGGCCTCAACCACATCAAGTTCTTCATTTTGTTCATTGCTTGGTTCTGCATTGTTACTCTTCTCTTTCTGTTTCATAGAGAATCAATTACAGCAGATTTTTATCAGATCAAATGCATAATAAGTTGTTGAGTGCAAATATGTACAAGGTACTGTTTACTTACATATGCATGCAAGTGTGCCACGTAGCTACGAGAACCCGTCTTCTGATGATACTTGACTTTACTTCGACTATGCTTGTTGTTTTCACATGTTCGCCTCATCAGGGGGAGAAGAAAGGAGGAGGAGCAGATTACAGCTATCAGCAGATTACAGTAGGGAGAGAAGAAAGGAGGCACTTACAGAGAGCTTTGACACATACTCTTTGTAAATGTATTGTTTCTCTTCGGTCTTGTACTCTTTCCAATGAGTGAGGATAGGAACCTTTTGCCGAATGACGACACCAGACTCTGATGCAAACTTGGCTGCTTGAACAACATCATTTGGCCTTCTTTTGCCTTCATCAACAACTATGGGCAATCTATGTCCCATAGCTTTTGTCATCCTCTCCAGCTGTGCTCCCTTGGTGGGTGGCCTGGGGTCCCTTGGGGCTCGCCGTGCAGGAGCTACAAAACAGAATTTGCATTTAAATGCTTTAGTTTCATGCAAATCAGCAACAAAGATGATATATTTGAATGACAAAGAAACTATAACTTGCCTTCAGTAACTTCCTCACCAGCTACGATGTCTTCATCAGCATGTGTCATGTCTTGAGCAGCAGCTCCATTGTCATTCTCTGCAGCTGCAATGTCCTGACCACCAGCTCCATTACCTTGCTGTGCACCAGCTCCATTGCCTTGCCCCACAGCAGCTCCATTGCTTTCCTCTGCAGGCTGCCCATCTCTCATTGCCAGTTGCAGCCTTTTTGATGATCTTAATTGGGCCCTAGGAGGTTCCAGCTCTGAACCTTCAGGTGCCCTCACTCTCTTACCAGCTCTACCTCCTGGCGGCATGTTGGCACCTGTCTTCTTCTTCTTCGAAGCGAGGGCTTTCCGACTATACCCTGGAGGAGACTGTGGCAAAAAATTCAAGTAAGTGATGTGCATTAGTAAGCAAAAGCATATATTAATAATTGATATGAAAGAAAGAACATGTATTATAAAGCAAGGGCATATATTCAAGAACAGATTTAAAACATCTAAATGCAATGCAAATATTCCCTATCCAGTACTCTGAAGATAGAAGAAGCACCTTAGTGGGTTGTGGCTGCGCATCAGATTCAGTTTCATCATCATCGGTATCTCCTTGATCATCATCATTTTCAAGGAGATACTCCGATGTATCTGAACCTTCACTACTTGTTTTCTTGTTTGCTGAGGTTTTCCCCTTCTTTGTAGCAGATTGAGGTAGAGATTTACTAAGTTGAGTAGACAGTTTTAGGAGTCCAAGCGCTTGAAACACCCTATCATTCATCGCCACTTGTTCATCCCGCCTTCTCTCATATTCAGTATTTTGAGGTTCTTAAAAGAACAAGCAAATTGTGTCTATTAGAGAATAAAAAGGAGTAGTAATACTGATGCTAGATAGATAAGAGATAGTAGCTAGTAGTGGCTGCGGAAGAGCTAAAGAATAAGAGGTGGTAGTCGTATGCCTAGAAAAAATTCAGAACTAGCATATGTCGTTGACTGTAAGTCAGTGATCAGTTCTGTTAACTGAACATTCAGTTACATACCAAAAATACTAGACCAAACACATGCATGCAAAATGATTGCTTCTATTTTAGATTCAGACAAAGAAGGGGAGATGTATTGCTTCTATCTGGTGTAACACACTACAGCTTGAGCATTATTAACTTGAGTGGAGATTTGGTGCCCAGGGGCGCTGGTGCCCTCGTTAGCTAAAATACCATGTCGCAATGTTTCAAAAATCATCACAAAAATCATATGTGTAGTACAACAGATTGACCCTAGATGCCAAGAACAAAATAGACAAGCAGTCAACCTGGCAATGTTCATCATGTGCTGACAATGGCAATTCTGTTTTTTAAACCGCAGCATCAAAGATGAATTTCAAACTGAATTGGTGCATAGAACATAAAACTAGCCCAATCATAAACAGTGGCAGCTAATTGCAGAGAGAATATGCTAGCAAGCAACACATCTACAAAATTGATGACAGAGCACTCTACAAACAAATGAATACATCAATTCCTATAAGACAAAATAGTTTTGCTCACCTTCTTCTTGCTGTGCAGGTCTCTTCCTACCTTGACCCCTTGTTGCCACCATTGGGGTTGTGGGTAACCTGCGGCTGTAGAAGAGGTGCTCGTCGGCGGTGGTCGTTGAAGGGGAAGAAGACCTGGTGCGGTTAACCCTAGTCGAGGGGGAAGCAGATCCACTGAGGCCGCAACCCAAAATCCGGCGGATGTCGGCGACGACGGACCGAGGGGGCGACCAAGCAGCTCGGCGACGACGGTTTTGTTCCGGCCGTGGGGACTAGGGGCCCAGAAAGAGGGGAGAGGTAGGTCCATTGGACGAGAGAGAGGGGATGTCGGCGCCGACCCTGCTCGTGGGCGACGAAGCAGCTCGGCGCGACGGCGGTGGCGGTTGCGGCGTTAGCGGTGGCGTGGCGGTTGGAGAAATTGGGGCGGGAGGACGAATGACTGGGGGCTGACGAGGGAGTGGGGGGAATGGATATATTTACCTGAGTTTTTGGCTTTTTTTTTCGGGACGACGGAGAAATGAGTTTTGGCGCGGTCCAAATTGTTTTTTGAGTGATTTTAAGATGCACAAGCTCACAAAATTGCACTATACATCCTCTAAAAGCATGAACATCTCTCACTTGGAAGCATATAGTGGTTTAACCTCAACGGCTCAACATATGAAAAGTGCATGCAATTAATCATGAATTGTTAAAACATTTTCTAACATAGTATTTCCTGTCGAATTTTTCTCTAGAACCTTTTCCCTAGGATTTTGGCTCTAGGGAAACATGACGATTCCAGTAGTGATATACAATTTAATCTTAGAAAAATTAAACACAAATCGATGAGAAACGATGAATGCATTATTAGCCTTGGATTAATGATTTGGGGGCTAAATGAGATGATTTTTGAAATATTAAGAAGACAAAATAAAATCCCTACGGTAACATTAGAATAATCCTCAAAAAGAAACTTCGACTACCAATATCTTTTTTTTAGCAAAACTACCAATTTCTATAAAAGTATATCGTTTAAAACAGGAAGACTACGGAGTTATATGTATTAGGATATTACTTTTTACGATAGATTTAGTAGCATCAACCTTTATGTGGCAAAACTGTGTGTATTTTCAAATATTGATCGTTAAAGCAAGAATGTTGTTTGACTTTGGAGAAAACCTGAATATTGTGATCCGAATGATTAGTTAAATATTTTCACAAGGCCAAATCTAGCGATATAATATCCATGCCATGGTGTCTGCCGGGACACCGAGGGTTCCTACGAATGCAAATGTCGTGCAGGTTACCAGAACAATGGTGATCCAAAAGAACAACCCTGCAGCCCAAAGTTCCCTCTCGCAGCACAGCTTGCTCTACGTACAAATTGGGACACGATATTTTTTTGTTAGCATGCTCCCTTGTGCATATTACAATTGGATCCATATTGAGATTCGTGCAAACAACAGAAATAAGTTATTAGGTTATATGTTAGACATGCATGTCTTTGCGAGGTTGAAATGTTTTGGTTGAAAATGTATGAGGTTGAAGCAATAATATACAAATAAAAAATCTGGTAAAAATATGAACATAGAGAAATAAAAAAAACACAAAAAAGATGGAAAAACAACAAAAAAATTTGGCCCCATTGGGCTCGAACCCAGGAGCTATAGGTAAATACTCGACGTGCCCTACCAACTGCGCTATTCAAGTGTGTTCGTTGTACATCGAGAAAAGTTTTACTTATTCATTCATTTCTGTACTTATCCGAAGAACCTAATCCCCTTCTGCGCTGAGCCTCGCCCGTTGACTCGCTAGTATGCGCACACGCTCCGCCGCCGGCGGGCGGCCCTCCCGCAGCTCCGCCGGCAGGGTGCGGCCAGATGCATCCCCTACCCAATCGTTCCCGCCGCCCTTTTCCCGCCCACATCCCGCCGAGGTAGAGCGAGGAAGCGCCGTCGCCACTCGCCATCTCCCCGTCGAGGCCCGCCGCGGTAGAGCAAGGAGTCCGAGGCGGTTCAAGGGAGCTCGAGCCCCACTGCTGGCGGCACCAGATGGGGGCATGTCCGCTGCTGGATTGCCCCGATTGCGCCTCCACCACGCACCGCCGGCCACGCCACCTTCCTGCCGCGCCTCCACCACGGCCGTCTCGTGCTTCCCAGCAACCATGGCCAGGCTGCCGATATGTCAGCTGCTACCCAGTGGCCATCTCTGCCAGGCAACAATCCAACAGGTAATATAACCTTGTTGGATTTAATTTATATGTCGCTTAACCATGACAAATTGGTTAACTAGTTTGATAACTGGCATCATAGTAAATGTCATTTTTGTTGAATTGGCAGAATTGCTATCAGTTGTGACTTATGGGAGCTCAAGTTGCAAGAACAGATCCTGAAGGACTATGTTGTTATTGTAGCAGTGCGTCTGATGTAGCTATAGGCTGTATAATGAGTAAAATTAAGAAACAGTGAATGCAACATTTGGGAAGCATTCTGTTGCTTTTGGTATTGTAACATTTAGAAGCAGTCAATGTAACATTTGGGAAGCTGATGTATGAGGATACCTAATTTATGTTAATGTAATTCAGTTTGAAAATGCAGTATGTTAAACCAGTTTGATAACTGAGTGTCAGATTGTTAGTCCTAACAATCTTTCTATGTGAATAGAACTTATGATAAATGAAATATGCAAGCACAAACTTTTGTCTGTGTATACTTGAGGACCCCTTATCTTTATTTTACAGTTCACACTCCATATATAATTTTCTACACAAATGACTGGAACATAACAAAGAGTACATGTCACTGCTGGAATATATTCTTGCTGGCATCCATATAGGTACTCGTCACAAATGACTGGCATCCATATATTATTTCCAGAGGAACAAATAAAAGCACAATAACAAACAAACAGAAATATATTCTTGCTGGAAAATATAATTAAAACAGAGACATGTCGCTGCTCCAGGTAGCACTTAAGTCACAATAACATAGTTCCAGACTAGAAATCAAAACAATATGTCAAGGTACAAACAAATTCAATAGAATTTGAGAAAATCATATGCAGCCTAGGGACATGACACTGGTCCATACTAGAGATCATCATCTTCATCTTCTAGGGACATGTCATCAATGCGATCATTGCCACCATCACTACAGTACTGATCTCCTGTGTCATCCTCCTCCTCATCCTCACTCTCTTCACGAATAATAGGCTGCTTCTTGGTTTTTATAAGGTGTTCTAAATTTCCTTCAATTACAGTGGCTTCTCCACCTTGAATATTCTGCATGGCCTCATTCTCAGCACCTGCTTGCACTACATGTTCAGTATCAGAACCATAGTCATCCTGATGCACCTCATGACTGGCCTCCTCTTTTTCAGACACATCATACATATTCCTATGTTCAAATTTCTGCACAACTCGTCAATCTTTACCTAAAGATGTGTCTTGCAGGTAAAATATCTTTTTCGATTGAGTTGCTAAGATGAAAGGATCATTCTTGTACCATAATGACTGCACATTGATGGATTTGAAATGTCCGTCATCTCGAAGGCCTCTCGTCTTGCCTTCTAGATTGAACCAATCGCATCGAAATAGAACCACCGTCCGACGGGCTTGCAGATTCGAGTTATATTCCAACTCAATTACCTCTTTAAGGACTCCAAAATAGTCTACGTTGGGTTTAGGGCCACGGACGCCCTCGCGATCGGCCGCCAGGAAGTTATACGCGATCGGCTACGACGTGATCATGACTACAGGGCCCATGACGTCGATCGTCAACTAAAAAAAATATCGTGTGTCAGGTATAAATAAAATGATATGTAAGTTTTACTCATAAAAGGGTTGCTGTCCTAGTGGTAGGGCAATTTTTTGGTAATTGAGAGGGCGCGGGTTCGAGCCTCTAGCGCAACATATTTTTTTTTATTAGGGGCACCAACTCGAGCGGAGGCAGGCCCGTCGCAGCCATACCCCACCGTGGGGCCAAATAGCCACGTCATCGCCATGTTTTTAAAACAAATAGCAAAACATGTATCCCATAATCACAAAATTGCTTGTGTTCTGGTGGTAAGGCTTCCATCTATTAAGCAGTAAGTCACGGGTTCGAACCCACACTTGAGCAGTTTTTTTTGAAAAAAAAGAATAAATGGAGCACGCAGACATTCAACCACAATGTGGGCCCGCGACACCATGTGTTCGCCGCCACGCAACGCTGGTGGAACCGCACGGCCATGATCCTCGAGGTGGAACAAGGGCCAAATAATCAATGACGATTTAGTTTTGTTATTATATGACGATTTTTTCGTTTTCGTCATTATTTTTCATGCCAAACCTCCGTCACATCTAGCTTATGACGAAGCCGGAAATTTCGTCACAGAATGCTCTCATTTTGTGACGAATTAGGTACTCGTCACAAGTGAATCGTCACTGATTAACACTTTTCTAGTAGTGTCTAGCGATCAAGTGCCTTCTCGATGATTTTGTTTTCTCCTTGGTTTTGCTTCTTCCCCAATCTAGTCTATAGCTAGATTGCATAGGGTGCTCTTGTAGCCGCGGTGGCTAGAGGTGCATACCGGACCGACCAAGTGATTTCAACTTGTTCTTATCGAACTCGCCCTAGACTACCCGCATGAATAGGAATACGCCAGACAGAACGGGTTCCAAAGGCGGCGTTGAATAGGACCGGAGGCCACGGTTTAAAGATGCTTTTAATGAGATTCGCTTTTCTATCTTCATCTATCTTGTGTGGAGCTACAACATAAGCATGATCTAGATTCTCTAGATCGGTTATCTCTTTGCTTTCTCTTGCTACCTCTTTAGTAGATTAGATTAGATTCGTTTTCTTTATGAGTTAGTAGATTAGATGCAACTTGCTTCTTCATAAGATAGCTTTCCTTGCTTTACTAGATTGAATCCTTGCGTTGCACATTGTTCCACGGATTCGATACCTTGGGTTCACCACTCGAGGGAAGAAGGGTCCCTTGACTACGACGGGGGATTTGTCCGCTTGCAAATCCATATGAACTTTGATACGATAATCTACCGTCAACAAGCCCCTTTTTTTGGCGCCGTTGCCGGGGAACAAGCAATCAAGATCCAATCTAGTATCGCTTATTTTTCAGTTTTTCTTTTGATTTTTCTTTTGCATCTCTTAAGTTTGATCATCCTCAAAAAGAAAAAAAAATCAATGTAATCTAGTTTTGATTAACCCTAATTTTTCTTTTGTTAGATTTTTGTTTTTGCTAACCCTAACCGGAGATGGTTGGCTACCTCTCCAAGAAACCCAAACTTTCTTTTGTGGATGATCCAGGAAAACTTTACAGGCAAAGGAGACGTGCAACACAAGCTAAAGGGTTGGAAACCCTAGATCGAAAAGTAAAAAGTTGAAGGACCGTCGAAATCTCCAAGGGAATCACCACCTCCAAGTCCAAAGGAAGATCAACCTCAACCGCTACCCATGGGAGAACAATCGCAACCGGAGCGCAAGGCTATGCACCCCAGACATCGTTGATCTACCTATCATAAACCTTCAAGACGCCGGAAGGCCGTTCAAGATCAAGGTCTCAACTATCCGCGTGACGATTGCGAGAGCTTTGGAGCGTTTCAATGAATACATACGAGCCGGATTCCTTGAGTGGCATATCGGTTTACTTAAGAGGAGGATGGAGAAGATGGAGATAGAGAAAGAAGCTCAACACCTAAAAGCTCCCGAAGCAAGATCCACATGCAAGGAGTGTGAGGAGTACGGCCATGTCCAAGGTAAACCCCGAATTAATGCAAGTTCGTCGATTCAAGATTTGGTTCCTCTTTGTGCACAATTCAAGGACTTGATGGACGAGAAAGCTGAGATCAACAAGGATGCCGTCACTAAGTTCGAGGCTATGGAGAAAGTATTAGAGAATCTAGATAGCAAGGTGACGGAGGTCGGAAGCTCTATACGCGAAGTGTTCATCGTGATGAAGATGTTAGAGACGCAAGTGGGACAACTTGTCGGGCGCCCGATGGGGAACAAAGGAGAATTTCCGAGACAATCTCAAGGTCGCGAGAAGGCGAAGGCTACTCAAACTCATTCGGGAGAGATGGAGGATCACACTAAGGAGACCATGAAGATCACGACCGAAGGACCGGAGTTTGAGATGCCGAGCCATTACATGAAGGAAGTTGTTGCATCCGTCAAGACCAAAGGACGAAGCCAGCCTGTGAAGACCAAAAATATGACTAAGCCGAAGAATAAGCCCATGCCCAAGATGGTGCGGAAGTGGGTACCCAAGATTGCAACGCCCACAAAGAGCGTTGATCCGAAGTAATCAAGTGAAGAAGTCTAGCCATGGACTATAAACGAAGCGCTAGGCGGGAGGCAACCCGTTTCGTCAAGTCAAGAATAAGCTACCGGGAGGACAACCCGATTCCAGGTTTTTCAAGTCTTTTTAATAATTCAGTTTTGAATTTTACTACGCAAGACATTAGACTTAGAATGGTTGAATAACATTAGAGACATAATTCTTGGTTGAATATTTTGTTTTGATCATAAACCCTTTATATGAGCCTCCTATGTGTTTGTTTGCTTCTTTTCGAGAAACCACAACCAAAAAAAAATTCAGAACCTAACTCAACCTTTCATCCTCTTTATGATGTTGTGGTTGACTTATTTTACATGCTAAAAACACATGAGTAGAGCCACGACTTGTATATAGATGTTATTTAAATTTCAGCATGTGGTAGGACTCGCGTGAACCTAAAAACTTGATTTTTGGTTGATTTAAAAATCCATATCCTTGGTTTCTCTAAGATTAGAATTTTTCTAAGCCTCATTTAATTTTATTCCATTTAAAATCTCTCTCATCTAATCAAAATTAGAACCTAAATCTATGCCCCCATGATCAAGCCGGGAAAAGTTTGCTCTCAACTAATGAAAGCAAACAATACCGGTGAGACCAAAATAAAGGTAGTCGGAAAATATTTTCGACTTACATTTGTTTTTAATGCTTTAAAAACTCCTCTAAAGTTATATTTAAACTCATTAATATCTCTGATTTTATTTTTTATTTTCAAAATTAGAGGAGTACTTAGCATTAAAGCATGCTTAGAGGGAGGCAATCTAGTTAACCTAACCATACATGCACCATGATGCATCACGGGTTGCCCCTCCAACATCTTTTATCAAACCACATGCAAAGTACAAGCATGGGGGGGCAGCCAAGGCTTTGTTTTGTAGGAATATCATGGAGGCATGTGAGGCAAGGGAGTATGGAAGCGAGTCAAAGCGAAAACATCAAGTGGAAGGAATAATAATGCAAGCGAAGGAGTGGACGAGAACGTTTGGAAGGTGCACGCGGTCACGAAGCATGAGTGCGCTAGAGATGAACCGAGACAAGAGGAGGAGAGAGGTAAGTCTCCCATCCAGCTCTTTGTTCGTGTGCTCTAGTTTGTAGTCCGGAACCACCTTAGACTTAGCCATCCACCTCGTTTGTTTCGTGCAACAAAACACATCCTAATTCCACTCAAAGTCCAGACTCCAAAATAATATTGGTGTACCTTGTACCGGTTGAAAACCCCGGATATATATTTGTGAGGGAGAGTGCTGCAATCATGGAAGAAACCTACAAGCTTTTTCACCAAAGAAGAAGGGACCATCGTCGTCTAAGCCATCATCGACAACCTCTTCGAGGAAGCGCTCGGTTTCCGAGTCTCCTCGGAGTATTGAGGAGGACACGGCACCGCCGAGGAGGAACCACACTCTTCTCCTCGGTGGCATGAGGGCCACATGAAACTCATTTATGAGGTTCACTAGACCTCAAGGACATATGGAGGAGCCGCCCGTCCGACCTCGCCACTCGACACGATCATCCGCTCCACCTCCATACGCTCCACGGTATTCCGAGGGGTTTGTCATCATGATGGAGGAGGAGGAGAAGAAGCTCGCTCGCCTTGAGTAGAGGCTTGTAGCGAACGTCGACTTCGACGACCAAGCTCTCCACATATTGGGTTTTCATACGGGACACCGAGGTTGGGTGCAATTCTCTAACGGAGTGTCGGCAAACACCCACAAGGGATTCGCCTAGGAAATTCTCATGACCATGGCGCATATCCTTGATGAAGGAGTGTCGAGTCTCTCATTCCGTTTGGAGAGAGCCATCGCACCAGGAGGCCATCCACAAACTAGAGAGAGAGGAGGGAGATCTCCGGAGGGAGATCAACCACCTCGAAGGAAGCACCCACAAGTGGAGAAGAAGGAAGACACCGTCGGAAGGGTAACCGTGATCAACGGTGCTATCTAGCACCTTGATGGGTTAATCTCCTTTCATCCATGGGTTGTATTGATCTTGAGATGTAATCATACTTTGTTGGATTATCTATCTATCATCTTGTGTTGAATATACTTTAATGCTTAAGGTTAGCTACCATGCCATAAAGGGAGTAGAGCTCCAACGCTTCCTTGGATCCATTCAATACGTCGTGTCCATCATAGGTCTAGTCATGAATACCTTCGCGTACTGAGTACGAGAGGAGGGAAAGGGCGAAACCGTGGTCACAACCCCCGATAGATTAGATTGGTTTTCATGATCAAAACGATTGCATGTTCTAGTATCGTAGACCCTTGGGCGAGTGTCTCCTATCTTGATTGAACAAGCGATTCCCTATGAGTATTAGGGAATTGCTTGGTTTTCAAAAGGGAGCCCCAGAACAAGTGGATGTGCATGAAGGCACATGGAAGGTTTTTGGAGTATGATCGCGGGAGAAGACCATCAACGAAGAAATACTATCCGGAGCCCCATCATCCAAGTGTTTCACTCATATGTGCAAAAAGATTTTGGGGAGGATGAGAGAAACAAAGATAACCAACACGGAGTTGAATTGGCTTTACTCGGCTTGATTGCCAAACAGCCAATAGACCCCACTCACCTTATGATCAACCGGTGGTGTTGTGAGTAACATCGGATTCGGGAGATATTGGTTCGGGGTGTTACCTCTCCATGTTGGCTATCTCTTTGAGACCGGGTATTACAAGGAACCCGAAGCATCTCCTACCCGGGACTTCCCTAGATTGAATATATGAAGCAAGGCAAGAATATAAGTGAAGATGAGAGAGGAGGCTTCAAAGTGGCCAAAGTAAATGTCCCCCTTCCGGATGGAAGATTAAGACTTTTTCTTGAGGGGAAGAAGATTGGTTAGAGGAAGGACTTCTTGTGCCGGCGAAGAAAAAAAATAAAAGAGGAAGGATTGTAGAAGAAAGATCATCCTCGGCACAAGAAGGAGGTGCGCAACAAATTTATGTGCCACCATTTAGAGGAATCCCGGTGCCACCGAGTTACTACGGTGGTGTACCAATGCAAGCATGGGGGAGTGGTGCAGCCATGCCCCCACCATTTTGTGGTGCCCAATGTAGCCTTTGCGGAGCCATATGCACATCTTCCTCAACCACAACAAAGTGGCCACCACTGGAGGATACGCTGCGAGTAACATGCAAAACATTGCAGCCATCCTAAACAATGCAAACCAAATGGGTGAAGGTAATGCAAACATCGCTTATGAGCTTTGACACCTTCACTTAGCACCGTCATACAATTCATAGGAGGAGTAGTGCAATCCTATTATGAGCAAGGGTGCAACAACCAAGACTATCAATATCAACCACCGGCGGAAGATTAGAGAGAGGAGGAGCTTTAGTTAATCTTTCCTTTTTCCCCTTTCTTTAATTTTCAGCTTGAACGTGCCTTTGTATGCGTAGTATTTTTAGTTTTTACTTTAGTTTTCAGCATGTGTGTTAGTTTTTATTTTCATCATGAATAATGTCGCCACCTAGTTTTTACCTTTGGTAATGTTACAAAGTTTGTGCCATGATGATATATGATTATAATTGCCGCTTTGTTTATCTTTGTAATTGTTTTATGCATGTTTAAGCTAGTGCTCTCTTAAAATACAAATCTGAAATTATCTAAATGCTAGCTTAATCTTTAGTGGAGGTTATGATAAAAATAAAGACCCATAGTGTTTCATGTGCTCTCAAGTTTTAGATGGATTAAAGACGATTTATTTTTGTTCTTAAAAGTAATGCTAACCTTGTCATAAATACCACTTGCGTGTTGCTCTACCTATCCAGAGCCATATAAATATTTGAGTGCAAAAACTTAGTATACAAGGTTTATTTTTGGGTGAGTTATTTCAGGCCTTGATTTCTCTGGCCCGAGACTAAGAAGCTGGTCATTCCGTTTTTGCGTATCTATCTTATTGCTAGCCTTTTATCCGTGCATTGTGTATCCCCGTATCGGAGATCTCACAAACCTCGCCGGATATCCATCCTTAAAACCAAATATCATCTTTTGTGATTACCTCCTTGACCACAACCTATCATTGAGAATGGATCATCAATTCAAGGAAGATCGCAAGATGGTGCCAACATTGAAGATTTCAAGTATCTCCCCAAAGGAAAAGTATTTCTGGTACCTACCTTATCTCTATCACCTCTTTGCTCGAGGACGAGCAAACATCTAAGCATGGGGGAGGAGGTAGGTACAATACAATTTTAGAGTTCAAGGGGAGCAAATAAAAAAATTTTGACGAGAAAGAAAAAGAAAAAAAATGAGAAAAATAAAGAAAGAACAAAAATATGAGTATGAGAAAAAGAGAAGAAAAGAAAAAAAATATGAGTATGTATGATATAAAAATAGAATAAAGTGAACTCCCCGGTTCTCTAAAGTGCATTAGGAATTTCAAGGATTCAAGATTAAAAGATCCATACTCACTTTCCAACCATGTGCAATCCGATAACGAGGACTTCCTTTGTGCCTCGGGATCACTCTTTGCCATTTGCACATGTCCACCTATCTCAAGTGTGTGTATTTTTCTCTTTCCCCTCCTTGATATAACATCATTTTCCAATGACCTTTTTGACGAGTCTCGGTAAGACCATGAGAAGCTTGTCTTGTTTTGACAACATCTCATTTATAATATCTTGGTAGGACTAAACTTTCCCAAAGAGCTCCATATAAAGCCTACCACATATATATGTGTTATGAGAGGGAAAGGAGTAGAATAAATAGGCTTGAGAGACAAGATGAGATGAGAGTTCATGAGCAAGATGCAAGGCGGTTTAAATTTGTGAACTTGGTTTAGCTCTTTTTCATCTCGTTCTTTATTTCAAAATTTCTGAGATACATTTGAATTTTGGGAGCATGTTAATACTTGTGGGATAAGCTTAATTATTAATCTACCCTCCGTAGGGATGAAGGCTAGTACATTATGGAACTTTAACGAATTAAACTTTTGAGAGCATTATGTTTTCTCGTGTATGATCAAGTGCAAGGTTTAAACAATGAAGGGCAACGATGATATCCATCGAAGGCTTACTCGAGGATGAGCAAGGTTTAAGCATGGGGGAGATGTTGACGGTGAAAATCCGTCAACCTAGCCATGAGTTTACCTTCGGTGTTGGCATAACTTTTGTATCTTATCCATTGGTACTAACCCCCGTGGTATAACAAGTTCACTTGTGCATGTCGGTTTTGGAGTTTAGTGTTTATGTAGGGTTTTAGCTTTGAAAGCAAGACTTCCGGGATAAGTTCATTAAGCACCTCATGACAAGACCTTAAAGCCCGGTAGAAGTCAAGCAATGAAGTGAACACGACTCCAAGAAGCCCAAGGACCCAACCCGAGAAGATGGAAAACTCGAGGACCTAGCTGTAAAAGTGCCGAATCTTGCGAGACAAGGAGCTTCGTCCAATTCGAGAGAAACCCGACAAGGGCCCACATGCGTATGGGAGGATCTAGAAGACTCGAGAAGCAACGTCGGGCGAAAGAGGCCGCGAACTGGGCCGAAGTGGGCCCAGGCCGGCCGGCCCAGCCCATTTCGAGGCCCAGGCCCAGCCACCCTTGACCTAGATGCATCTCGGCTATTTATAGCCCCCACCAGAGCCACGATCAATCAATTCGCCATCCGCCGAGGAGCAGAGAAGCTTGAGGGACACCATCTCGAAGATGAGGGTCGTGCTAGTTGTCTAGGGTCTCCCTAGCTGACGTGGGAACCTTGCATGGAAGACCACGTCAGCTCGGAGCAAGGATCAAGATCGAGGTAGGATCCTGGTGATCTTGTTCATGTAATCATTCATGGTGAAGTCTTTATAGTGAATCCGATTTCTAGCGATCAAGTGCCTTCTCGATGATTTTGTTTTCTCCTTGGTTTTGCTTCTTCCCCAATCTAGTCTATAGCTAGATTGCATAGGGTGCTCTTGTAGCCGCGGTGGCTAGAGGTGCATACCGACGACCAAGTGATTTCAACTTGTTCTTATCGAACTCGCCCTAGACTACCCGCATGAATAGGAATACGCCAGACAGTAACGGGGTTCCGAAAGGAGGGCGTTTTCGAAATCGGACCGGAGGCCATGGTTTAAAGATGCTTTTAATGAGATTCGCTTTTCTATCTTCATCTATCTTGTGTGGAGCTACAACATAAGCATGATCTAGATTCTCTAGATCGGTTATCTCTTTGCTTTCTCTTGCTACCTCTTTAGTAGATTAGATTAGATTCGTTTTCTTTATGAGTTAGTAGATTAGATGCAACTTGCTTCTTCATAAGATAGCTTTCCTTGCTTTACTAGATTGAATCCTTGCGTTGCACATTGTTCCACGGATTCGATATCTTGGGTTCACCACTCGAGGGAAGAAGGGTCCCTTGACTACGACGGGGGATTTGTCCGCTTCAAATCCATATGAACTTTGATACGATAATCTACCGTCAACAGGTACTCAATACCGTAATACTCAAGAAGCCCCTTGAAGAAGTTGCTTGCTGGGAGGGCCAACCCGCGCTCCACGAATCGCGTGAACATGGGGATCTCATCGGGATTCTTCTCCATCGGGTATGGATCTCCCGCGGCGGCGTGCCACATGTCGACTTCCTTCTCCCGGATAAATCCGCTGTTCAGCAGCGCCAACAAGTCCTCAGTCTTCGCCTTCGATTTCTTCCACTCCTTGTTGGGATTCGGGCGCGGGGGAGATACTGGCGGTGTTGACCCTCCGGCGGATCCAGCAGCCTCCTCCCGGGATCTCTTCTTCCCGCCGGCGGTCTTCATGCTCTTGGATGGTGAGGGCTTCATTCTCCAAGTACAGCGGGTTTTCACTCGCATTCGCTCGGGGGCTACGGCGGTGGCTACCGGCGGCGGCGCGCTTGGATCTACGATTTCCACTGAGGTGGCAGTGTGCACTGGCGGCGGATTCTTGGCGAGATCTGCTACGAATGGCTGCAAGTGTGGGGGGTGAAAAACCCTAAGGGTTTTGGCTCCTATTTATAAGTCAACAGGCGGCTCCGCAACGGCCGGATGGATATGTTTCAAAACGGTGACTCAGCGGCAGCGCCTGACTCTTCAACTTCCAGTAGTCGATGCGCCTTATCTCGGGGGCTCGGCTACATCAAATCAATTCCCTGGGTAGCGACAAGATTCCAGAGCAACTCAGGACACATTCTACATACAAGATGACCCTTCAATTCGAGATGAAGTACTCGACTCAAGGCTCGGGGGCTCCGTGCCACATGTCCTTCGGTTTTTTCTCCGGATTTTGCGGGATAATCTTGCGAACTTGATTGACTCGGCCCGAGTCTACGACTCAACCTAAGGCTCGGGGGCTACTCCATATGGAGTGCGATTTTGCAATAGCACTTCCATATAAACTTCGGCTTCAAGACAACACGAGTATTGTTGAAGACCTTCAAGAGCAGAACTCGAGGACGCTTGGGGACTACTCGAGAAGACTTCAGGATTACTCAAAGATCAGCTGGAGTACCTTCCAGCCTCGAGATGCTTCAAGTATTCTTGAGGACTTTTGACTTGTAGTACTCGGGGACGCTTGAGGACTACTCGTCGAGGCCGTCAAGACTACTCGAAGCTATCCTGCTCGACTACAAAGTACTTGGGGGCTTGTCATATGGACCTCCCTGGGCCCACTACCTCGGTGGGTACCAGGACTGACTACTCGGTGGGCCCCTAGGACTACCCGGCTTGTGCCGCACGGCACCTAATGGCGTGAGGCGCAAGGACTACGGTGGAGAAGTACTCGGATAGGAAGCTATACATACCTTGTACTGTGTAGAGGACTCCTAGACGTACACGACTAGTACTCTCTCCCTAAACCGACCAGAACCCCGCCTCCCGGGACTATATAAGGCAGGCAGGACCCTTCTCTCATTACGCATCATCTTGTAATCACACCCAATCAATCCAGAGCTACGCAGCATACAGGATGTAGGGTATTACGCACCTCGCGGCCCGAACCTGTCTAAACTGTGTGCCACGTGTCTCTTCCTTCGAGTTACCGGTCTCAGCGAGGCCACATTCATCTACCTCGAGTATTCCCCTTGGTAGGTTGCCGGTCTAAAACACCGACATCCTCCCCGACTGTTTTCTGTGGCGCACTCTGCGAAGGCTTTGCCTAGTGCTAAATTGGCCACTGGGCAAATGTTTTGGCAAAAAAACACGGTTGGCAGTGGCTCCCTACCGCCGCCAGCCCCATCCCCACGACCGCCACCGCTGCTAGCCCCCCTCAACCATGTTGTCATTGCCACGACCAACACCACGTCGTCACCATGCCATGGCTGGGGGCACGTACCACGTCTTTGCAACGAGAGAGGAGGGGAGGGGGCAGCGCCGACGGGCGTGGCTCTACCAGTGCGTCCACGGAGCTGCCACGCAGGGCCGACCATGTGCATTGCTTGTTGTGACCTTCTTGTTGGGGCGGCACCATCACCTTTGGGAAGAGGGCGGCGTGGGGCGAGGAAGAGAATTGGTGGGATGTCGTTGCCACGAGAGAGGTTGCGAGAGAAGCAATGGTTGTCTATGTGTCTGGGAGAGGAGGGAGGGCGGCACCAAGAGGTCAAGGAGGGGCGGCGATGCGTGGTGGGATCTGAGGTGTGAGGGAGACAGAGAGTGAGGGAGGGAGAGATATAAGAAAAGAGGAGGGTATTTATCCGGTGGGGAGGAGGACCAATTGGAGAGGAGCATTTCACGGAGGTGGATAGATGGCATGACACATCTTTGCCAAGGGTAAAACACTCGACAAAGAGCTTCTTTTCTGAGTGTCAAAATTAAACACTCAAGCGAAGAATTATCTCTTTTTTCAAGTTTCCCCTTCTTCTCATTCTTGGCCATAATACAAATTTAAACTAATATTAATTAATTCAAAGATACCTTATCAAATTCACTCAATAATATGTATGTTATTTTTCTACTAATATTATTAAATTATTTTATGCACTCATAACACAAAATCAATTTATTTCAATTAAAATTCTATAATGACGCTCAATACATAAAATTATCAAACAATTCCAAAAAAATACCAAAACTTTACATGAAGCAATCTTTGTCCACTATTGCTTATACAAAATGTTTTGTAGTCAAATCACAATTAGAACATTACATTGACTCCAAATCTTACTGAATCCTCCTTGACGCCGCGACTCTTCCTCTTAGATGCTTCGATTTCTAAACATTGTATGTGACAAAATGTTCGAAACCATCTCAAAATTTTACCACACCCTCCATATATAATATCATTGCCTCATGACAAGTCTATTTATTTTCAGTCATTGTTTCCTTTTTTAAAAAAAATTAATGGTCATACCTCCTTAGTTATGTTTTCTGAACAAGATGTTTGAAATTCCTTTTCATTTCACAAATAAGGCCTCAAACTGGCATGAATAACATTAATAATAATAATTTTCTACTAATTTTTTCTATCATTTAAATAACTTGCAATTCAAATTTGACTCGATTAAAAAAATTCTTGAAATACAATTAAGTAATTAAATTTAAAAAAATAAAAAAATAAACTTTATCATGAACCGCGACATGTTGTATGTGAAGAGTTAGAAAAAGTTGGAAAGATAGAAGAGAAAAGATTATTTATTTGTCAAGTGTCAAGAAAACACTAGACAAACTTATTTCTTTGTCGAGTGTCGGAAAAACACTCGGCAAAACAATCAAGTTTGCCGGGTGTTTTTTTCTTGACAAGTGTTTTCCGTGCAACACTCAGCAAAATGGTTGTTTGTCGAGTGCCTGAAGGATTGCACTCAGTAAATCTTCTAGCACTCGACATCTAGGGGATAGTGCATATCCGTATATGGATACTCAAAGTTGGATTTTAGTGATCCAAATAGGATCAATACTAATATTACATATCATGACACTATTTTTATCCTAATTCGATCCGAGAAAAAAACTCTATGTATTTGCATTCACATTATCCATTTATATCTGATACGTTTTCGTCACTAGGCAGACATCACAAAAAATTCTACTTATGTGACATGAACTGATATACTAGATATTTCAGGTGCTGCACCTAAGTAATAATTAAGTTATATGTGTTAGGATTGTAGACAGATTGGTATTGTTCTTTCAACATTGCTAGTGGTAGTTTTTTTTTTAATTCAAAAGTTTGCATTGTAGAACATGCATAGACACTAAGTGTATGCATGCCTAATTGCCTAGTTGCCGAAAATTTAGATTTTTCCACTTAAATACAACCTAGAAATTGGAGTGTTTTATTTTCTTATACTAGTAAAATGCACGTGTGGTACGCACATGTCTAAAAAACCACAACAATTAAAAACTTTTATTTATATAGTAATGTCTACGAACCCACATTTCATATTCAAATGAAGGTACATAGGCGTATTCAATAATAACAAAGAAATTTAAATTCGTACCACCATAATTTTATTACCACAGGTAACAATCTCATCATTAGGAGAACACAGAGTCTCAACAACAATCTCGCGGTGGCACAATCCACAAACAAGACAACTCAAATGACCGCCCTCCTCCCAACATTTTCAACGTCCACTCCACCCACACCCCGGGTACACTAATCTTTGCCAGCATGGTTGTGTTCACCTCCGCCCCTATCCTCCTCTACACTTCTTCGAGCGTCTTTTGCCGCCGTATCTGCCACACTCGACCCCCTCCCAAGACGCACTTGCGATGGAATGGTTTGAGGACTGATAAGTGCTTGAAAGGTACTAGGAGCATTGGTGAGGCCAAAAGTCATCACTAGAAATTGAATGTGACCCTCATAAGTCTTGAAAGTTGTCTTCTCGATATCATCAGAGTGTACTCGAATTTGGTGATGCTCTAAGATCCAACTTGGTAAGAATTTGGCACCATGCAATTCATCAATAAATTCTTCTACAACAGGGATGGGAAATTTATCTTTGACTGTGATGTTGTTTAATGCTCGATAGTCCACGCAAAACCTCCAAGATTCATCCTGTATATTTTGACAAGGAGAACTGGTGCTGAATAAGGAGAAGTGCTAGGCCTGATAAGACCTTGATCTAGCATGGTTGTGCATTGCTTTTCCAATTCATCTATCTGAATTTGTGGGTACCTGTATGGTTCAACAGCTGCTGGTGGTGAACCAGATATTATATGGATCCTGTGATCACAGCTTCTCTGTGGTGGCAAGTCTGTGGGTGTGTCAAATATCTCAGAGTAAGACTCTAGCAGACGATCCAATAGGTTACTGTCTAAATATTGCATGGCATGAAGCCGACCAACAGAAGGGATATCCAAACGTGTAGATCCAATGCCCTTCCATAACACTCTTTGTCCATAGTGCCAAAATGCCATACACAAATAATCAAAATCCCATAGAATTGGTCCTAATGTCCTGAGAAATGTGACACCTAGGACCATGTCGATCGTAACAATCTAGTGGAATGGTGTAAGTATCAATCTGATAATATTCCCTTCCAATTCTCATGGCCACATCTTTTGCCAATCCAGTACAGGCCACTCGGTCACCATTAGCCACAATAACATTAGCACCACGACTATTATGGAAGTGTAGACCCACATGTTGAGCAGCAACTTCACTAATAAAATTGTGGGTAGAACTAGAATCTATTACGCTGTTCAGTCTCTGCATCAACTTCATCATAATCAGAAACTTCCAAATAAAAGAGTCGTGGACACTTGTGGCCTTTAACATACTGCTCATCACAATTGTAGCATATAACCCCATACGGCGTCGTTCAATCATTTCTGCAGGAGTTAGGTGGCAGAATGGGCGTGGTGGTGGACTGTAGATGATGTTGGAGGTGTTGTCACTGAAACTAGTGTTGTAGTGGAACTGGATGCAGTTGGCATTGATGCTGAGCGCGGCACAAACCGCGGCCGTGCTGTGGAGGACCCTGATAGGGGAAGTGCTCGACGTTCATATGCTCTCGCTAGATACATAGCACGTTGAAGGTCTTCAGGGGCCTGGAGCTCAACATCAATGCAAATGCTATCTGGAAGGTCACTTGTAAACAGTTGGACTTGCTGGCATTGGGAGAGAGAATCTGCATGGGCTAATCGTTCCAGGAAAGCCTCTTCATAATATTTGACAGAGCCACGACATGTGAGACGAGCGAGTTCAGATAAATGGTTGGTCGCAGGCGGCGACGTGGCCCGTGGCCCATCTGTTGATGGAACGCTTAGATGGTGGTGGTCAGGGAGTCAATCGTGGTGACCAGAACGGAGGTGACGGTCGGCGGTGCGGACTGCAGTGGTGATGTGGAGATGGGCAGCGGTGACGCGGCGGTGGTGGAAGGGCCCGATAGTGAGGAAACTGATATCAGATTGTTAGGGTGCTTATTGCGCAGGGCGTAGTTGTGGTTGATTGGAGGGTGAGGAATGATCTGCCGGTGCGGTGCGAGGAGGACACCGTCATTGAAGACGACGGCGTCCGTGCACAGCAACTGCAAGGAGCGTGGAAGCGAGAGGAACAACAGGTGCGCCAGAAGATCGAATTGATCTCCAAGCATAACCTCATTGCTAGTAGGTTCAGTACATATATGAATTGAGTTCTCCACACACGACACAACTGCTAAGATTACATCGAATACACAAACTGCTACGATTTGAAATTCAAACGAAAGACGTGGGAGCGTCCGGATGCTTCAAGCTGATTCTGCTGCTTTCTTCCTCCTCCTCTCATATGTTATACCTGTCATAACATTTCCTATATACTACTAGTGATTCAGCTGAGCACCAGAAATTACAAGGAGCTAAATGCACATGCTTCATATGCCTGTGACAAGTACTTGAAGTTTGGCCTGGTCCTCCAAATCTAAAAGATTATATGTTGTGGACTCTTTTTATTATAAGTATACTTACGGGTGCAGGAGAAAGCCCAAAGAGTCCACAACTAATAAAAAGTGGCTGAGATTTAGTCCAAGGAAAAGATTTGTACGGGAGAGATAAGTTAGGAGATTTGTTAGCACAAGAGTTTTGTTAGTTGCTAGATTTGGTGGCCCTCTGATCTATAAAGAGTGGCTGGTAGTTTGTACCAGTGGTATCCAAGAATAAAGCTCTCCCGTTTCTAGGCGAGAGCTGTCTTCGACGGTGGCTCCTCTGGCAGCCGGCGACAGTAGCTCCTCGCCACCATACATCCTCCATTCCTGCTCTCAACCTCTCTGCTTCTTCACTCTGCTGCGTTCCCCTAGACGGCCACGCCATATCATTGTATAATCCATCTTACAGTGAAACCCCAATCATGCCTTGACTACACATCAAGTAGTAAGGTGCTAGCTTTAGAGCTAAGAAAACAACTAACTGTCCGGTTACCATCTCACGTCCCACAAGACCACCACACAACCCCTTCTAGGATCAGCTAGCACAGAGTGATTCGGAAGACTTGCAGCTTGTGAGTCTTTTACGCAATCGGTCTAAGGACTGTGGAGGTCCATCGTCACCTGTAGTTGGCCGCCATCATCCAGCAAAAAATTATTCCCTGGTTCCAAAAAACAAATGTTACATTTCATTCACGACTGGGTTCTTGTTACAATATGAACATCAACTCAGGTTAACACAGCACAACCCATACTTTATGCAAATAAACTGTGCATTATCGGACATACAGTTACAGTGAACAAGTGTGCAGAGGAAAATGTCAAATGCTGGCATCAGATGCTTCACCATCGGCTATAAGGGCATAAAGTTACAGACTGAAGCCCTTCTCTGCAGCTGCCAAAGCAAGCCATCAGGGCCACCTTTCACAATGCGCCAATTCAGTAAATAAGTTTCAAGTGGCCACAAAAGGAATTTCAACCACAAAAAGCTGAGCACCAGTATCTGAAGACAACCGAAGCTCACTGCAAAGATTTAATTTCAGTGCATACAATGCTTTAATTTCAGTGCATATATAGTGCAAGATCATGCTGCCACAAACATCTTACATACAAGTCCAACAGATGCTTTGAACTGACTAGCAATTAAGCTGAAAACATCACACAGCTAAGACACACTAGTAACTGTCAAATAAACCATTATTAGACAACGATCTAGAATGCATGACGGCAAGCAGAACTGCAGAAATCATTTTGAAAAGTACAAGTCACAAAAGCCATATACGCCATTTCCGCTGCCAGTACACAGTTCCTTCTTCATCTTAATGACCTTTCTTCTGTGGCTAGATGTATTTGGAACAGGCAAAGCTCTCGGAACGGCATGGCTCTCACCTTACCTCCCCGGAGCAGCAGAAGGATATGAGAATTGAGATGCAAATAGGCACAACTAACTTCTTTCTTGCTTTCCCTGAGCATCACCAGCCCTTCATATATATATAGAGTTGATATGATTACAACTCACGCAAACCACCGAAACATAATGTGATATATAGAACCAACGTCCACAACTTGTGCCAATCTAAACCAATCCTAACGAACTCAATCTCAAGTTCTCAAACAAAATAATAATAATAATAATAATAATAATAATAATAATAATAATACTATAAAATTATATGTGCGCCTAACTCGCCAGTGCCGCTGCCTTTCTTGCGCCTGGGTTCGTAGACGTGGTCCCACATTGGTTCCTCATCCTCGGAGGCTGCTCTCTGTGCTGCAGGAACAAATATTTTGAAAGCAGTATCAGCCACTTTAGGAGTCGATTCACCATCAATATTTTTATTTCGTTCCTCAAAAATGAGCAGCAAGTAGCCATCAATGGCTAACCAAAGAACACTAGCTTACTAACCTAGCTCCTCAAGCTAACAGTTAGTTGCACAAAATCATCAGTATATAAGATCCAAAAGATGAAATTGAAATTATAGAACAACATGTCTCTTGCTTTAGCCCAGATATTATCATTCAATAGCTACGGAATGTACAATGTTAAAAATCTGAAATGGTACAGGACTGGAGTGATAGTTTTACTTTTTCTACTACCGCAAAACTTCCTGTCTCATCCTAAATTCATCAATAGTCAAGACCCCATCATCCCAAATGATTGATAGCTCAACACATGGATAAACTCTAGTCCACCGTACCATCCAAAATGCTATGTTCAAGAGATGGCTAAATTCTAGTACATCCAGCTGACAACTATGAAACACCAGTAATAATAATTGCTAAGAATATGGCAAATTAACCGTCAAGAAAACTCTACCTGGAGCTGGAGTGCAGAAGCTCATGAAGGGAACAACATAATCATGGCATCCTGTTTCCTGTCGCTTTTGGCCAAGTTCCTGAGGCATCTTCCTCGGCTGGCTGGACTTTATTATGTCAATACTACTGACTATTTCTCCATCACTCGTGTAAAGGCAAATGACACCAACACTACCCAGCATTACAGGTGGTTTTCGGAGGGCTTCGACAGGGAGTAACCTCTTGAGGTCAATGACTCTGCTTAGTGCCCATCTGCTGGCTTCCTCCCTGCTGGGAGCAGCAGCCACCCTCGACCATAGGTGGAGTGTGCAGTCCTCCTTCATTACAGCAAACCCTAGACTGCCATCTTCTGTGGTAATGAGAGCAATGCGCTGTCCCTCTCTTGTGACTGGCAGGTCAATCAACTCCAACTCCCGCGTTTTCAGGTCAAACTTCACCATTGCATCCATATCGTGAAACAGGAAGTAGACTGCATGCCCCGCAAGAACACCCGGCGAGGGATCCAAACTCTCAGTGGAATGCATGTCTCTTTCAAACTCACGCAACCTGTCGGTGATGATCTGGGGACCAAAGGTAGGATCGCTCCATTCCCCATCTTTAGAGGAGTATACGCGGGCCAAGGTGTCTTCGTTGTCGGTTATCTCCAGGACGACCACAAGAAATGAGGGGCCGCGGCTGCAGTCGATGTGGTTGCAGCCGGTGGCGGCGCACAACACCGCATAACTCGTGGAACACGGACACCGCTCCTGAAGCTCGGGCAGGTTGGGCAGATCCAGCTTCTCGCCGGTGATGGGGTCCCAGACGGAGAAGATTGCTGTCTCCCACGGCGTTCTGCGGCAGCCGCATTTGGTGCGGCCGATGAGGACGCGGCCGTGGCGAGCGTCGAGCACCATCCAGGAGCCGCCACGGAGCTCCGGGGGCACCTTGAAATGGAAGGTGGACGTGGGGACGAAGCCGATTTGGTTGACGACGGCGCCCAACATGGGGGGCGTGCTGTGGAAGCTGCGGAACCGGCGGCGGAAGGGGCCGCCGGAGACGATGCGGAGCCACCGCTTGCAGACGAGCGCCGCGCGGAGGAGGCTCGCGGGGTCGTCCGGCGGGATGCGGAGGAGGACCTCTTCCAAGGGGTCCTGCATCAGTTCCGGCGGCGGCGGCGGCGGTGCCATGCTGCTTGCTGGTTGGAATAATCGACAATTCTATTGATCAACTCATCGGGTATTGTATTTGTACACAGCCGTGCGCTGCAGATCGACCGACGAAAGAGGACGTCCACGCAGTTTGCTAACAGAAGAATGACGTGGGTTAGTGCTGAAGCTGATCAGTAGCTAAAGCCCTGAAGAAGAATAGGTCAGTGACCAAAACAAGGGGATTTCGGATCCATCTCCGGTCCATTTCAGAGTTCTTCCATACCGTACGGCCCATGGAGACTATACTTCACAAATTTGCTTTCGCTTGTATATATATCGCCCCCACGTTATATTTTGATTAATTTTCATTTCACAAATGAATTACTGCTTTGCTAAGATAATTCAGATCCGCGCCGCACCAGGAGCAGGGAGGAGCCCGAGGCGCGGGGGCCGGATCCACCGCGTCGCGTCGGGAGGAGACCGCCGGGTCGAGGCCGCGTCAACAGCTGGGTCGTCGAGGCGCGCCGAGGCCAGATCCAATGCTGTGACCTCACCAGAAATATTTTTTAAAGGACTACCACAGGCAAGAAGGGGACTCTTCATTAATTGTGGCAAACCAGCAATGCATGTACAGGTACACAAAGTAAGGTATACAATTGGACACATCAGGAATAAATAAAAAAAAGCACAATAGATTGTTCAAGATCGATTCATGACACAATGAAAGACTCCTACCCAAACACCAAAAAGAACTTCCATCAAACAACGCATGCTCGCCAATTTGAGCTGAGGCCACTGCAGCGCTCACACTGCCTGTCGTAGCTACGCCTCCCCGTTGACACTCCCCAACTTAGAGCCGCCCAACAGGATGGGGACAAAGAGCAATGAAAGACACACAAGCCCAGCTTCACCAAAAATGGCGACCTTCCTTCAAGCTAGTGGTAACACCTTTCGCAGCACATCTGAGCTCCATCGCCTCCCATCATCCAATGCCGCACAGGTAGAGGAAACCATGAGGGGGAATCGCAGAATCAAGGTAAACACCCGACATAAAATTTGATGGAACACCAATAGGAGAGCACCGACGGAGCAGAGGTGCCAAAGGAAGACACCCAATTAGCCCGAAGAGAGGCCAAACAACCAGTGACAATCATGGTCAAGAACAAGGCGAAAGGCTACTGCCAATGAGCGCACCGACCAAACAACATGCTCGCTGTCAGATGGTGAGGTCGAGTGACGACCTATACGAAGCTGACTTCCAGTAGATCGAAACAACGAAAAAAATTAGAGGGCATCGAAGATGCACTAATAGAGTAGTATCCGAGCATCGTGGCGGGCAGGATGGCCGGTATGATGATCTAAAAAACAGAAGAGAAGAAAAAATAGATCGAGTAACGACGTGATGAGAAACAGGTTTCCCAACAGGTCGATACGACGAGGAAAACATGAGGGCGTCGAAGACACACTCGTAGAGTAGTCCCCGAGCATTGAAGCAGGCAGCATGGCTGGTTTGATGCTCAAGAAAGAGAAGAAAACTGAGTCATGGTCTTGATCGAACGAAGTGTAGAGACACCCAGATCTCCTAGCATAGCTGCAAGGAGTCTGGCAAGGCCGACCTCAAGGAGGCCTTGTAGGCGTGCCGACCTCGAAGAGGCCTTAAATCAACAATGTCCAGTATCCGAGGATACCCAGCAGGATCTTGAAGGGTGCGTTGCATGAAGAGGTTGTCAACGATGAAGCTTGGCGAAGTAATGTTGATCTTTGTACGTATGGAGTGTAGAGACACCCAGATATCTTGCATAGCTGCAAAGAGTCTGGCAGGGCCACCCAAGACATGCCGACCTTAGAAAGGTCTCAAATCAATAGCGCCCAAGCACCCGGAGATAATTGGCAGGGCCATTAGGCGCGCACCCCACAGGGAGGCCTTCATTCCCGACGTCTGGGGAGGTCTTCCGAGCTGAAGCAGGCAGCAACGAAAACATCGGGAGGTCCAAAGACCAGAGGAAGGTGACGACGAAGGTGCAGGGAGGTCTATCGACGTGACGAAGACGACAACGGAGCCAGAGGAAGGTCTAGCGACCTGACGAACGCGACGACGGAGCCGGAGGGAGGTCTAGCGACCTGACGAACGTGATGACGGAGTTCTAGGAGGGTCTAGCGACCTGATGAAGACGACGGCGGAGCCAGAGGAAAGTCTAGCGACCTGACGACGATGATGACGAAGCTGCAGGGAGGTCTAGCGACCTGACGACGGCGACAATATAGCTATAGGGAGGTCTAGCGACCTGACGAAGATGACGATGGAATCGGAGGGAGGTCGAGCGACCTGATGAAGACGACGACGGAGCCGGAGGAAGGTCTAGCGACCTAACGAAGACGACAATGGAGCCGGAGGGAGGTCGAGCGACCTGATGAAGACGACGACGGAGCCGGAGGAAGGTCTAGCGACCTGACGAAGATGACAATGGAGCCGGAGGGAGGTCGAGCGACCTGATGAAGACGACGACGGAGCCGGAGGAAGGTCTAGCGACCTGACAAAGACGACGACGGAGCCGGAGTGAGGTGGAGCGACCTGATGAAGACGACGATGGAGCCGGAGGAAGGTCTAATGACCTGACGATAACGACACCGAAGATACCGAGAAATCCACCGAAGATGACACCTGAGATGCACAGAGATCTAGGAGCTGTACCTCCCCTTTCTCAGCCATATAAAAATAATACTTGATGAACTTTCTTTTGATGCCGGCATGAGGTACTTGCTTTTGTGCCTGCGCGAACTTGGTAGTCTTTGAAGTAATGTCGTCTTGTGTGCTACCTCGTTGACCACTACTCACGGAGAGGCTGGCTTACCGACCTCCACAGCTCAGCAGGGAGGCTTATGTGAGATCGGGGCGCGAGAGGAGGGGAGTCTAGGACTCAGGTTTAGCAACCTTATCGACCAAGCAGGCTCACATCGACAAAAGGTAAGTACTCATGAGGGACGATGTCCTCAGGTCTTACGACCCCTAGGTTGGCTTTGAGCCAAGCCCCCGAGCATGTCGAGGAGGAGGAGCAGAAGAATTTTAACCCTGAGGTCTTACGACCCATATATTGGCTTTAGCCAAGCCCCCGAGCATGTCGAGGGGGAGAGTTGATGGCATGAGAGAGGAGAAGGTAGGACCCCACAGGTCTGGCGACCCTTAAATTGGCAAGGCCAAGCCCCCGAGCGTGTCGATGGGGAGGGGGACATGGCACAAGATAAAAATTTGAACCCTTAGGTCTGGCGACCTACATGTTGGCATTGCCAAGCCCCCGAGCATGTCGAGGGGGGAGGTATCCGAAGAGCAGACAAAACGTGTACTCCCTCCGTCCCAAAAAGAATGACGTTTTAGGATTCAAAATTTGTCCCAAAAAGATTGACGTTTTAACTTTTGGACATCAGCGGACCGAAACAAAAACAAATCCCCTAAATCTCTCGCCACGTCTGCCTTCCGTTCCGTCACACCTCCCCCGTTCCCCTGCGCATCTAATTTTCTCTCGATGCTGCACCTTGCTGCCGCCGCCGCCGTTCTTGGTCAGCGCCGACTGTAGCGCACCTCGCCCACGCCGGCGCCGCCGTTGCAGCTCCCCCTCGAGTGTAGACGCAAGTCCCAAAGATGCTAACTGGTGGTAGCAACATCCACAGTGGCCGCCGAACACATGGAGGCGCAGGGTGCTGGTCCACGCAGCGGCAACCAAGGTCGTCGCCGGAATCGTCGTGGTGGTACATGGTGGGATCGAGTATACAATCGCATCGTCGTTGAAGGAAAGGATTTTGTCCAAGATACACAAGATGGGGTCGGGGATGAATTCGAGTTGATCCTCGATTCTCAAGAAACAAGACGGCGTGGAAGGGTCCTCTATGTTTCACAGCAACGATGAGATTGTTCCAGAGACGGAGGTGCAGGAATTTGTACCAGAGACGGAGCTGCAGCATTTTACTCTTAAGATGGAGGAGCAGCAAAGTGTTACAGAGACAAAGGTGAAGCAAATTGTTGCAGAGACGAAGGCGCAGCAAATTGGTGCAGAGGACAGGGTTGTTCGGAAGACAGAAGTCTCAATTTCAGATGCAGAGACAGATGATGAAGGAATGTCAACTTGGTATGATGATGGCACGGACGTGCGTGGAAAATCAGAGGCTAAAGATGATGGAGAGTTCAAAGATAAGCTTACTGACTTGCTCTGTGCCTTCATTCCTGCTTACAGCAAGGTTGTGAAGAGGTCAAGTCCTTAGGATTAGTTATACTTTATGAAATGAGACTTTAAGTAATTATTTGTTATTGTGGTCAGCATGGTATTTTTATAAAATAAGAACTCATTTATTTTGTCATGAATACAGAATAGTCTCTGAAAGACAGGTCAAATACATTATGATACAATTATGTTGCTAAGAACTCCATGCAGCTCTCTACCAGTTCTTTATCACAACTCAAAACTTTTGGAAGAATGCCAAGTGCCTCCAGCTTTTCCTTGCTCATGTGAGGGATTTTGTACTTGTTACCACCTCTTGCTTTCATAACTTCGATCATGCATGCTTGTAGTGTCAGGAAGACTCTATAAAGAATCTCTGGTCTATGTTCATCATATTCTAAAAGCACATTTTCTATCAGCTCATTTATATTTCTAGATATCCTCCTTTGTGTCAGTGACTGAAGAGATGCAAAGTATCCTAGATCTAAGCAGTTCATATCAGGGGAATTTGGTGGCTGGTTCAGTATGCGTATGTCTAGACCTGTTTCACGAACTGCAGCAAGAAATTGCGGATCATTGGCTGGTACATGTGACGGTGCATTATCTTGTTGAATCCATATGGTTTTGTGGGCAAGCTCTCTAGGCCATTTGGCTTTGATAGCTGGCAACAATTTAGTAATCATATAAGACCTCATAGTGTCCCGACCCACCTTGATGGTCTTGGTTATAAGTGTTCCTCTTGGTCTATTTCCGCTTTTCTTTTTCGCTGGTTCCTGGTATAACATGAGACAAGTTAGTGTAAGAAAATTGCTGCAACCATATAAATAAAATAATTAATTCACAATCAAATGGTATGCTTAACCTTTTTTACAAATGGCCAAACGCCTATCTTGCCATCGAAAAGACAGTTGCCATCATCATCAAACCAAGGCATAGAAACTCCCGAGTATAACATCACCTTATCAATTGAATTCTTGTTTTGCACAGTCCTGTGTGGATCCTCTTCATCAGGTAACATGTAAAAAGTCATGTTCTTCTTTGTAGCATTGAACCACTTCTCATCTGTGTGGATAATGCATCTCATATCAATGAATTTGGGTTCGTTATCCAAAGTATCAGGATCTAACATCTTCAGACACCACCTGACCCTTGCTTTCTTATTTTCTTCCTTCAGATAAGGCTTAAGTGAGCTAGAATGCCGTCTTATCTCCCCATCTTTGAACAACCTATGCAGTGTGGTTCTCTTAACACCAAGCTCATTTGCTAATGATCTTATAGTAGTCCTTCTATGTAATGGAATAGCAGCAATCATTGAGAGGTCCACAGAAACCCTTTTCCTGCCACAATTAATGGATTTCTTAGACCTAACATTAACTGATTCTCCATCTGCACGACATTCTTTTGCTCTTTGCCAAACACGTTGTACTGTACGTAACTTTACATTGAACCTTCGAGCAACAATATGTGTGCTGTTTTTTTTTAATTTCCCACGGTTACTTAAGCCAAGCAAAGCTTCATAAATGTCTTGCCTTTCTCTTTCTTTCAAATCTTTGACCTTAATTCTCTCATTTGCATGATCATTGACCTCATCTTCTGAGTCTGGCAATTCCTCTTGATCAAACTCTATATTAACCTCGTCAGCATACACGCCATAGTCTTGTATGTCATCCTCCAGGTCTTGCAAACCATAAACAGAATCTAGAAGCAAACAATAAATCAGGTGAGTAGGAGAGAACACAATTATACACAACAAACAAATCAATTTTCATGACTACCTTGATGTGCCGGTAGCATCTCTTCAGCATCATCAAAGTTGAGATCAGGTACCCCATGGTCTTCATCTATTGTTATGGTGACATTCAGTATTAGTTTTATCCAATTATTAGAATAATAATGTTGCACTTGATTATATACCAGTTAGTACCTGCATGTATCTGTTCTACTACTGCCCCACTAGGTTCAGCATTGATATCATTGGCAGCCTCTACAAGAACGATATGCAGGCTTTTCAAATAATAAAAATAAATAAATCTACATGGCTAATCACGATTTACAAAAGAATATGAAAATGATGTATCTTTCGGTACAAATTCCTAACCTGGGATGAATTCTTCTTGGGCCTCCGCATCATGAAAGTTGAGGTCGAAATGATGCACAATCTGGATGCCATCTACGGCAACAACACCTTCATCGTGTTCATGTTCATGGGCGCCAATCATGGCATCCTCTTCCTGATCCGGCACAACTCCATTGCAATCAGATGAACCATCTGCCTCTTCGTCAACTGGAGGAAGGTTGAGATCTATTTTGGCCATCCTGATGATGCAGTGTGTTCATCAGGTGACAGGGTGCTGAAGGGAACGCATAATGGCTGCTGGGTTTCAGATTTATAGACCGTGGGTGTTTGGCGCCAGGGAATGCATTTGGAATTAATTGCTGCCGCCAGTTTTTTTCGTGAAATGAAAATAGTTAGCGCTGCATTCCTCCAAACAAAAAAAAAATCGGCGCCAATTCAAGCTGCATGGCGCGCCAGCCTAAGAGTGCGCGGCTGCATGCAGCCATGCAGGACCCGTAACAAACCTTTCCCTAATCAGTTTGGCGACCAAATCTTTCCCTAATCAGTGGGGACTGCATGGTCATTTTGCTTCCCTCATAAGTTGTCTGATAATCTCCAGAACGTCAATAATTTTGGGACGGAGGGAGTAGAGCAGGTCGGATCAGTGGTCGCATTGCTGCTGTAGACGCCGAGCTGCACTTCCATCAGGTGCCTAGTACCTGGCAAGGTGCCATTCGGACGGCATGCACATGATGCAGGCCTAACGTATTTGGTAAGTCGCATGGACAAAGGCCTCTTCACGTAGCTTCCTGTAGAAGATGATTGTTTTTGGCTGTACAGAACGGACCAGGAGTTGCCCCGTGGTCATGCTGTAGTAGATGGATTGTACACAAGCCCAAGAGACCTGATCCATACATAGCTCGTCGAGTCATTGTAGACTTGTATTAGGAAAGGAAAAGTAAAATAAAGGAAAATATTCCTAGTCTCCCGTGTAGATTTTGTAGATTGATTGGCCTTGTTCACATGTACGTGCAGGACACGTAATCAACACGGCCGGATGGTACGCAGGAGCAGTGTGCAGCACACTCGAAGACCAAGCCGACAAGGAGTCAATCTTCATTGCCGCAGGTCGAGCTGAGTCCCGGCAGCTGGCGCTCGTCTCTGAGTCGTCGCGGTTGTGAGCTGCTGTGAGCAGATCGTGGTGTTTGGGAAGGCTCCTGCAATTTCATATGGCTCCAATCTTGTAGATTGATTTCGTTGACCACGTAGAGGCCACCTCATGCATGTGCGTGCAAGCGTAGACTCCTTTTGTTAGGCGTGTGTGCGTGCATGACACGTCAATCTCGTAGGCGACGCTTGCAATCTGAACGCCGCGCCGAGGCCAGGGCCAAGACAGCGCTGGGCAGCAACTAGGGCACCACGCCCGGAGGCCGGCGCGCGGTGAGTTGAATATCGCCGGGTCGATGATGTCGATGACGAAGCCGTTGTAGGTCGTGGGCAGGTGGGTGGACGCGAAAAAATTTTACTGCGCCATCCACAGAATAAAGAGGTCGGCCTCGCGATTAAATCGGAGGGTGGCAGCGAGCAGGTCACTGCGAAGATATCCTTCATGTCGTCGCCGAAGATGATCACCGGAGTGAATTGCCATCACGCTGCACGAAGAGCTCGCGATCACCCCTACCTGGCGCGCCAACTGTCAGATGGTGAGATCTGGACAACCCACGAGGGTGTTAATCCCTGTGGTTTATTTGTTCAGTGGGGAGATCGAGAGCTAAGAACCCGATAGTTATGCTAGTGTAGCACACGGAAATTACGACGAGACACAAGGACAAGGCGATTTTATACTGGTTCGGGCCTCCGGAGAGTAAAACCCTACGTCCATTTCTTCGGTTTGTATTGCTTTGATCTCAGGTGGTCTGTGGGGTACATGTCCCTGGGGACGCCCTTGCCCGCCTTATATTGGGCGACGGACAAGGTCGGTGGACCAGAGTCCAAATCGGTTACAACAGGAAACCTATCTCTCACTACCGGACACGAGGTCTTCGCCGAGAGTGGGATTCCTCTCGTGAAGGACCCTTTCTCTCACGAAGCCTTCACCGAGTTTGCTCTCGGTGACACTTTCTGCGGCGAAGGACCCTTCGCCGAAGGCGTGGGTGGACCCTCTCGGCGGATATGCGCCGAGAGGCACTTTTAGCTCTCGGCGAAGAGATTTTATAAAACAAAAAAGGCCGCCGCCGCCCACCGCCACCACAGCCCCAGCCGCCCTAGCCCCACCACCACCACCCAGGCCACCGCCGCCCGCCACCGGCCACCACCTAGCACCACCGGCTCCCACGCAACCAGCCACCACCCGGCACCACCGCCGCCGCCCTTGCCACCGGCCGGCACCACCGGCCCGTCGCGCCGCGCCTATCGATGCAGAGAGAGGGAGATGAGGGGAGAAGGAGGAGGAGCCGCCGGGAGAAGGAGGAGCGCGCCGGGGTGGGGGCCGGGGAAGAGGAGGAGGAGCAGAGGGAGGACGCCGCGCCGGGGAGAGGAGGAGCGGCGGCGGGGCCGGATCCGCCGCCACCTCACCTCGCCCCACCGCCGCTCCTCGCCACGAGGTGAGGGGCGAGAGAGGGGAGGGGGGGGGCTGTGTGTGCCCGGCGGCGGGAGATGGAGGAAGCGGCGGCGGATCTGCAGGGGAGAGGCGGCGGCGGATCTGCAGGGGAGGCGGCCGGATAGGGAGTGGGAGGGTAGGGTTAGGGTTCTTGGAGGGGGGAGGCGCCGGTTATATAGGAGGCGGGGCCGGGTGGGTTGGGCCGTCGGCTTAAATTGGGCCGCCGGCTGTGGTGGGCTGTGGAGCGGATTTGGGCTGCTTCGCCGAGAGCCCAATAAACGGCTCTCGGCGAAGATTTTTTGTAATTTTTCTAAATTAGTTGAAAATAGTAAATAACTGCAAAAATTACAAAAACTTGTCATGACACTAAATATGTTGTGTATTGATTATAAAAAAGTTGTTGTGGTCAAACTCAAATTTAAATTTCACTAATGTACCAAACCTAGTGACATTAGTTCAAATCCTCTGAAACTTCTCGTGACATGTTTTGGTTTCTAAACAGCGTACGTGTCAAAGTGCTCAAAATGTTCTCAACTTTTTAACACAACCTCGACATATGATATAATGAGCGCTCGACAAAATTCGTGATTTTCAAACTTTATTTGAATTTTATACAATTTTAAAACCTTTCCTCGACACGATCTCTGTCATGATCAGAGAACAAAATGTTTAAATTTTAGTTTCGTTTCATGTACATAGTCTTAGAGATGTCTCATGAATATGAATCTCATTTTTCAACAACTTTACTTTATGATTTCATGCACTTGTAGTTCATATCGGACCTACTCGAAAAAATTATCTAGAATGAATTAAAATTTTTAAATATAGCAAACAGAGATAAAGTTGGGTCAAATTTGAACATATTCTTTGTATAAGTGCATGTTGATGATAAAAAAAGTTTGAAGGTGAAAAAATGATTTTTTAAAATTATCGAGAGCAAAAAAATACTCTAAGTATTCTTCACGAGAGTATTTTTTGCTCTCGGCGAAAAATACCTTCACCGAGAGTTTTTTTCTTCGCCGAGAATTATTTTTACTCTCGTGAAGAGCTCTTCACGAGCTCAAGGTTTGGCTCTCACCAAAGAGTATTCCTCTCGGCGAAGACTCCGTTTCCCGTAGTGTCTAGTCAGTTACAACATGGAAAACTTTATCCGAGCTGCCTTAATCCATCTGGACTGACTTGTCTTGCACGTCAAGCTGTCTTCACGTCTTCAGGTCCACATGTCAGGTCGGGCAGGCCTACTGATAGGTCGGCTGGTCTTCTAGTAGGCCGGACCCACTTGTCGGGGACGGCCGTGAGCCTGGTCGGTGGGGACCCAGGGGTACCCATGTCTCACACTCGCCAAATGGACCATGGCTATTTCATCCTGCACGAATCATCGTAGCTACGCCGCTCCGCTAACACCCTCCAAATGAGGGTCGCCCAGCCGAATGGGAACTAAGGGCAACTCCAACCGAGCCCTTAGCCGAGCCCTCACCTTATCTTTGAGGGCCAAAACCAGAAAATAGCCCTCCAACCGGCCTCTTATCAGCCCCCCGACAGATGAGGGCCTCTTATTCTCGCCCCCTCGACCCTCAGCTGTAGGAGCCCCTCTTCGGCCCTCTCATCCGGCGACAGTGCCAACGGCTGGCCTCCCGCGCCTGGACGGAGTTTTCCCGCAGTCGCTGATGGCTCGACGGAGGCGATGCAGTCCAGGGGAGAGAAGGGGGAGGTCGTACCTTGTAGATCGACGCCGATGGAGGCTGACGGTGACCCACCCGATCTTTGTGCATGGGGACCGGCGACGCTGATGGGGTTCGGCGGTCGCACCGGGGGTCGGACGGCGGCCTCCCCGCGCCGCTATGGCTCGACGACAAGCACCGGCCCGGCCGAGGCCGCGCACTGCGTGGGGCTGCGGCGGTTCGGCTGGAGGCCGCACCCATGGGGCCGTCGGCGGTCTCCCGCCCCGGCCGAGGCAGCGCGCGCCGTGGGGGCCGACGGTGGTTCGGCCCGAAGGCCGCGCCCGTGGAGCCGCCGGCGGTCTCCTCGCCCTGCATCGTTGGAAAGAAAAGAGGAGAGCAGAGGAACGGAGAGGAGTGGGGCTCGAGGAGGAGGGTGGGGGTAAATAACAAAGGACTCGCTGACATGTGGGTCCCACATGTAAGAAGGGAATAAAATAATAAATTAGTTAGAAGTAGGGTGGTATATAAGAGTTCGGTTGGAGTTGGAAGCAAACTAGAAGTCTTATATGTAGATGAGAGATCCTTATATAGGTGGATAAGGGTTCAAATTTAAGAGTCTGGTTGGAGTTGCCCTAAGGACGATGAAGGACACATAAGCCCGAGGTTCACCAGAAACGACGACATCCAATCATGTTGGTGGTAACACCTTTCACAACTCATCTGGGCTCCACTGCCTTCCATCATTCAATGCCTTCTCTCTCTCTAGCATCTCCTTGCCTTTCCCTTTACTCCACAGGTTGCGGCGGTGGCAACGTGGGTGTGGTGTCAACGTGGGTGCCACGCCGCCCCTCCCCGAGCTCCCCGCCCCAGAGCCCAGAGGCGGCGATGTGAAGCCTGGAGGACAAGCAGCGGCACGTCCGCGGAGGTCGCTCGTGGAGGATGGCGCATGCGGAGATCCCAGTCGGCCCTCCTCTTGGCTACGACGGTAGGAGGATCCATGGTGGGGTGCTCCGCGGACCTCCAACGCCTCCCTCCCTGGTGAGCAGGGTGCTCCACGGCATCTCTCTCCCGGCGGGGAGCTGCAGGCGGCCAAGAGCTCCGGCGGTGGCGCCGCTCATCATTTTTTATTTTTTTTTGAAAATGTTTGCGGTGCGTGTGTGTTTTAGCGCACAGTGAAGCTAACATCACAGCATTGTTTGGAACTGATGTCCCGTCTCTTGCTTTTTTTTTGATGTGCGCCACCGAAAACGCACGGCAAAGAGGTTTGCCGTGTGCGGCTGTGCGCGATAAAAGGTGCACGACAAAGAGGTCTTTGTCGTGCCAATCGCTACCGTGTGGGCTTCACTGTGCGCACATGTGAAAAACACACGGGCCTTTGCCATGCATTTTTCATGCCTTCGCCGTGCGATGTGCAATGCACGACAAACATGCTATGTCCGGTAGTGGTTGTTCATGGCCCTTCGCTAGCATAACGATGGAAAGACCTGCAGCTCCTCTGCCATCGCCACCACCTTCTGGATCACAGGGGGCTCCTCCTAGAGTCCTACTCCCTCCGTCCCATAAAAAGTGCAATTCTAATCTTTCTAGCACAAATTAGTGGTGATGTGAAAAAGACTTTAGTACCCTTATTTTTTAGCCACAAGTAGTAAGTTTTGGAATGCAAATCAGATTTGATTCCTTAACTAGACATGTAATTAGATCTATTTTCTAAGATTCTACTGGATTTTTTTCACTAAAGACTGCAGTTTTTACGAGATGGAGGGAGTACTCAGTAACTCTGCATGTCACCGAAGCTTCTGCTGGACCTTCTTAGAACAACAAAGCTACCTGCTACCCCAAATCGCAGGGAATCTTATATGGTCTGTTTTTTTTTTCAAGCTAGCTCCACGTCCTGTATTATCGAGATATATTGTTTTTTTTTTACTTCATAGTTGATATTGTAGAATGTAGAATATGTGTATACATCAACCAAACATGTCCAGGAATTTGAACTATACATACAAACATGCCCAGGAATCTGAACTAGTTCAACCAGAAGCCTGTGCTTAGAAATCGGTCACAGAATGTCATCCAGTCAGCCGTGCATGTGCAAACATGTAGACAAATTGTTCGTAATGTTCCTTTGTTTGGGATTAAATTAGGGGTAAATCTACCAGTAGCATAGACACATTGTAACTGTATACGTATTAATTTCGAGAAAAAATAGTCCCACCACAAAAATAGAGTAACCACAATGTAAACTATCCGGAATACAGATAAAAATAAAGTGCATGGACAAGACCACCGCCGAATATAAAGAGGTATGTTCCCACCACAAACAGTCAAACTCCATCTAGGGTCGGCACTGACTTCTTGATTTGGAAGACTTAAAGTTCTCCAGTCTTTCACGCATTCGAACCAGCTCTAGGCCCACCTGCACAGCCTGCTCCCAGTGCTGCGAAAACACAAATTTTGAAAGACAAATTTTAGTGTGTAAAAAATGAGAGCCGTCCATCTGGCAAAACCGAACGGTGAAAGCAAAGGAAGTACCATTAAGTACTAAAAGAGAAATACCAAGCAAAATATAAAAAATAATGAAAAAAATTGTGTGGTGCCCTGTGTATATATGTTTAATTCTTCTTTTTTGATAACAATGATAGGAAAGAAAAGTATGTGCAACTACTACCAGTGATTCCAAGTACATTCTGGTGCTTTCAAGTACCGTAAGAAATCTCATTTAATTTGGAAAAGCCTAATTTTCAACCTTCAACTTCTATAGCATAAGTCTAGTTTTCAACCTAAAACTACAAAACCGGATAGGAAGGGCTATCTGTGAAAATCGGGAAAATTTGGCCCTTTGGGTTGTTTAGAAGAGTGGTTTTGCATTTTTCAATTTTTTAAGAGTTTAGATTTAATGTCAAAATTCATAACTAATTCATTTCAAATCAGAAAAATATCAAATCAGTGCTATTTTTTTCGAAAAATCTAACCTATCTGTTGGTGTTCTATTTGGCATTATTTGAAACTTAGTTGTCTTTGTTCCTTGCATTTTAATACAAACAATAAAATACTAGGAACAACAACAAATATTATGTAAATACCAATAAATAGAGTACCAACAAATACCCTACATTTTTAGAAGAACTTTTGATATGAACTTTGTATTTTTTTAAAAATTTGAAATGAATTAGTTATGAATTTTGACCAAATAAAAAAGAATTTAAATTTCTAGAAAATGCAAAACTACCTTCAAAACCACCAAAAGGGCCAAATTTGCCCGGTTTTGTCAGTTTGATGGCCTTCTCTGTCCGGTTTTGGAGTTGCAGGTTGAAAATCAGACTTCCGTTATAGTTGGGGGCTATAAATTAGACTTTTCCCTTAATTATTGTCCCTCAACAAAAACTCATCACTCGTCATCATCAACAAAATTAACAATTTTCCACAACAGTTATATAAACCATAATACAACAACTTATTGTCGACGTACGGCTCTCCTAGCTAGTTAACAAACTTCAAACAAAATAATTACTCTTGTTTTGTGTGCTGTTAAGATTGAAGCAAAGGAACATTCTACAGGTTAGATGCAAACTCAAGTACGTGCATGAAAAGCCAAAATGTAGAGTGTATAAGCTATTGTGGGCAGTTACTTATTTTGGGTTCCCTCCTACCAATGTTGCCCTACACACTACACGGTCGTCACCCTTCGTTTAGTGAATAGTCAGTGTTCCAGGCACTAGTTTATGCGAGCTTTGGAGTCTCCCATGCAGAAGGAAGGAGGATCGATCTTAGTGCTGGTGAGCTTTGCCGGCGGCCAGCAGCATGGAGGCGCGCCTCACCTTTGGGGGTCTTCAATTGTAATTTTTAGTTGTTCCGAGGTGTTTTCTGTAAAACTCCGGGGATGTACTGTGCTACTCTTTCAATATAAGCCCCCTTTCGCAAAAAAAATGTAAGAAAAAATAAAAAAGGAGCAAATTTAGAGTTGTACCTGGAGTGTGAAAGCTTGAGTAAGGGAAAACGCATTGGTAAGCATTGGTAGGCATCTTTTTCACCTGCTTAGATTGTATATCTATACTGTATAACCCCTGCCACGTGGACAAGAAAAGGACTCTGGTACCGTCCGCAAAACCGTTCACACGAGGGTAGCACCTAAGTGAATCGGCAGGGAGCAGCTTCTCAAGATCAATGACTCCACTGAGAACAAATCTTGCAACTCTGTCGGAATCGTCATCCTCCCTAGACCATAGCTTGATCAGGCCACACACAGAGCACATAGCAGTAGTGGTGGCGAGTCCTAGCCTACCATCCTCCGTTGTCATGAGCACAATCCATTCATAACAGAATTTGGATTCTAGTTTCGTCTTCGATAATTCTCGGGCGCTCATGTCGTACTTCACGATCCCACTGTTCGCGCAATATTCCTCGCAAGTCAGGAAGTAGAGTGCATTGCCTAGCAGGATACCAGAAGCAATCTCGAATTTGTTCTCACAGAGGTCATCGAGGTAGTGCTGATTAGACGCCGCCTCGCTCCACGCATTAGCCTCTGATGCGTAGATTAAGGTGAACATCCTTTCTTCGGGGTAGAGTGCAATGAAGACCACCACAACCAGGAAGGATCCACGGTGGCAGTCGAGGTGGTCGCAGCCGCCGTCGGCAGCGCACATCACGGCGGCGTTCCATGCACCGTGTGTTGGTAGGCTGGGCAGTTGTCGCTGCTCGTCCGTGATGGGGTCCCAGACGGTGAGATTAATCTTCCATGGGCCCGGTCTTCTCGGGGGCTCGCGGCGGAGGAGGACGCGGCCGTGGCGGACGTCGATCACGCGGTAGCCGTAGTGGTCGGCACGGGCCGGGCGGAAGGAGGAGGTGGAGACGAAGCTTGCTGTCGGCAAGCCGTCGTCTTCGGCTTCGTCTTCATCGTCGTCATCGTAGTTCTCGGAATAATCTTCGCCCAGCAGGCCCATCATCGGAGCGGTGCGGTCGAACTCTACGTCATCGTAGTTGTTGGATTCGTCCTGGTCGCCCCGGCAGAGGATGCCCAGCATCGGGGCGGCGCGGTGGAACTCCAGGTACCGGCGGTGGAAGGCGGTGGCGGAGGCGATGCGGTGCCACAGCTTGCAGACGATGGTGGCGCGGACGAGGCTCGCGCGTGAGAAACGGAGCAGGATCTCTTCCACGACCTCTTCTACCGGGTGCGGCGGCGGCGGCGGCGGCGGCGCCATATGGCTGCTTGGTCACCCGAGCGCACGAGCTAGGGTTTCGTCGGTAACGGAGAGGATGTATCATCCATCCTGCCAGGTGGGCTGTGGGCCCAGCGATTATATACGATTCGTGTTGGCTTTCTAGATTATGATTAGGTCACCCAGCATAGAGGCCTACTCCAAATAAATCTGAATCAGGGACTGTAGTTCAGATGAACACGATTAGAGCAACTTCAGCGGATGGAGTAAATTTGATCCCCTATATATAGTTATTGGGGTGGAGTAAAAATATGTTAATCCCTAAAACACAATTTGCTTCAGCAGTTTCCCTATTCTCCTTCCCAACTCGTGGGTCCCATCATGCCACGTCATCCTCTCCTTCCCCTCCCCAAATCTGTGATCTTTGACATCTGGGAGGCGGCGGAGGACTGGCGCTCCATCTCCGACTTGCCGACGTGGCACCGCATCGCGCTCGGCGTCGCCCGCGGCCAGGCGTTCCTGCACCAGTGGTGGGCCGCGTCGGGGCCGGTGGCGCACGACCATCTGGTCTCGACCAACGTCCTGCTCGGCGACGACCTGGAGCCCTGGTCGTTTCCTCCACCCGGCGTACCAATCCCGCCCAACCGATGGCCTTCCCCCATCTCCATCATCGGCGATCACAGCAACGAGTCCTTCCAAGTTCCAAACTTCAAGGCATCGCAACAGGCCAAGCCCACTACTCGCCACCATCCACCAGCGACATCTCCTTCTCCTTCTCCTTCTCCATGGGCAAAGTACGCTCCTTCTTCTCCCGCAGCAGCAAGCCCGCCACCGGCGCCGGCGCCGGCAACAGCACAACACCTTCCACGCGGGCTCGTCCTCCCCGCCCCGCTCCTCCACTGCCAGCGCGGCACCGCCCACCACCACCTCCTCCTCCTTCCCCGTGCCGTCCCCGAGGGCCGTCCCGCCGCCGCGTGAGCGGGACAAGATGGAGCGCGTCTTCCGCAAGTTCGACGCCGACGACGACGGTTAGATCTCACGCGCCGAGCTGGCGGCGCTCTTCGAGAGCATGAGCCACGCGGCCACCGACGACGAGGTGTCCCGTATGATGGAGGAGGCGGACTCCGACGGCGACGACTGCATCAGCCTACCCGAGTTCGCGGCCCTCGTGCGCTCCGCCGACGCCGACGCCGCCGCGGTCGAGGAGGACCTCCACCACGCCTTCAGGGTCTTCGACGCCAATGGCAACGGCCTCATCACGCCCGCCGAGCTCGCCCGCGTCCTCAGGGGGGATCGGGGAGGCTGCCAGTGTCGTGCAGTGCCGCCGCATGATCCACGGTGAGCACCATGACGGAGGCGGCGGGCACGACGAGGCAGCGGCGGCGGTGCCTCGTCCTCGAGCTCGTCGCAGGCGGCGCCCGGAGGTGGAGGGGAGACAGGGTAATCCATGGGGATCTGCACGTACATGGACATGGTGGGCGGAGATGGAACTGGCCAACTGGGTGGCCGGGGGATTGGAGATTGATTCTTGGGAGTTTGAGATAGATGACACTATTTGCTTGTGCGGCAGTTGACCTACCTAGTCCGCCACCGGAGGGTGATTTGTCACAGATCATGCGCTGATGTGTTGGAGCACTAGCGTCGATATGCCATGGACACAACAGGAGGGGGGAGGGGTCAAGTCTTTGTCGTGGTGGGGGGACTGTGAACTGAACACTGAACAGCACTAGAGAGGAAGGCAGGAAGCAGAGCGGGTCCCACATATAGGGGATGGAGGAGAGATTCGCTCTATAGAGGGGATGGAGAGGGGGTTTTAGTCCATGGAGAAAAAAGAGAGGGGATAGGGAAGCTGCTGGAGATGGTTTCATCCCCTGTATGGCTACTTTTTTGGTATTGGAGAGGGGATAGGAAAGCTGCTGAAGTTGCTCTTCCTGAAGTCAAAAACAAAAGCTGGTAAGCTGGCCGTCTCCTCTCTTCTTCATCACCAAACAGAAACAACGACGTACAACAGCATCATGGTTGGAGGAGGAAGTCAGTGTTGCAACGACAGCAACATGGCTGATGACAGTAAGAGGAGTTCTCAGCAACGGCAGCCAGTGGCTTATATGGGTAGAACTTCTCAACGGCGGCGAGAACCCCCAGTGACGTAAGGCCAGCTCATCAGATCAGCGATGTTGCTCATGGCCACGACGGCCAGCACGCTCACCTGCCGCTCCTCCGCCATCGTCGCCACCGTCTTCTCGATCACCGGGCTGGGGTAAGCGTTCAGCAGCATGTCCTGCAGATCGATACGCACAGAGCCAACGCGCGCTTATGCGCCTCATCACGTTCTCCATGGCTGCAATTATTACCAAGATAGTAATGCAGAAACGTAAAGAGGGATGAGAGCGAGGAAGAAAACTCTTGACATGCCATTTATCCCGTGATATTGGTAGGCACTTAGTCAGCCCTAGTCCATGTTGTTGAAGCACTCACACATGAGTATTGCTTCTTGGTCACCAAATCTCTCCCAAAGGCGCCGTTGACTCGCCAAGGAGTCTCGGCCACTAAGGGACTTGCCAAGCCCCTTAGTCACCTTGATGCCACCTCCACTAAAGAGCTTCTCCATCGAGGGATGGGGTCTCCAAGTCCCCCGCACAAAGCTTCTCTCCCTCTCCACACCAAGTAGGAGTGTCAGAGACTGCTGGAGAGCCACATATGCCCCTAGGCTCCAGGACACCTTGTACATCTTGATCCAGTCGAGAATCACCTCACAAGGTAGGCACACCTTGCATACAACACAGCACTAAGCTTATGCTTGCACTGCACACTCTCTAAGCATGCGCAAATTCTATGGATGAACACTTGAAAACTATGATGACTTCGATTTGATCTTCAATTTGTCTCACACTCCTTCGTACTTCCACACAATCTAGCAATTTCAAATGGGCGAGAGGAAGGGGTATGAATAGCCCAAGAGGCTAATAGAGCCGTTGGATAACGACTAGCAAACTTGTACCGTCGGATGAACCGACGCTCTGTAGGGGCACCATTGGTTCATCTGGTGCTACTGGCCGTTGCACACTGCCACATCCAAATCTTTCTACCACTGTCGTACTGTACGGATGATCTTATGCTTTGACTGCTACCCAATGGTTCATCTGGTGCTAATAGCTTCCGCACCAAAACATCCACTACGGGAAACGGAGTCTTCGCCGAGAGGAATACTCTTTGGTGAGAGCCAAACCTTGAGCTCTCGGCGAAGAGCTCTTCACGAGAGTAAAAAATAATTCTCGTGAAGAAAAAACTCTGAAGGTATTCTTCACGAGCAAAAAATACTCTCGTGAAGAATTCTTCACGAGAGTATTTTTTTTGCTCTCGGCGAAGTAATTTTTAAAAAATCATTTTTTCACCTTCAAACTTTTTTTATCATCAACATGCACTTATACAAAGGATATGTTCAAATTTGACGCAATTTTATCTCTGTTTGCTATATTTAAAAATTTTAATTCATTCTAGATAATTTTTTCGAGTAGGTCCGATATGAACTACAAGTGCATGAAATCATAAAGTAAAGTTGTTGGAAAAATGAGATTCATATTCATGAGACATCTCTAAGACCATGTACATGAAACGAAACTAAAATTTAAACATTTTGTTCTGATCATGAGTAGATCGTGTCACGGAAAGGTTTTAAAATTGTATAAAATTCAAATAAAGTTTGAAAATCACGAATTTTGTCGGCGCTCATTATATCATATGTCGAGGTTGTGGTAAAAGTTGAGAACATTTTGAGCACTTTGACACGTCTGTTTAGAAACCGTAACATGTCACGAGAAGTTTGAGAGGATTTGAACTAATGTCACTAGGTTTGGTACATTAGAGAAATTTAAATTTGAGTTTGACCACAACAACTTTTTTATAATCAATACACAACATATAGTGTCATGACAAGTTTTGTGATTTTTGCAGTTATTTACTATTTTCAACTAATTTAGAAAAAATTACAAAAATCTCTTATTGGGCTCTCGTGAGCCCAAACCCGCCTCCACGCCCACCACAAGGCGGCCCAACTTAAGCCGACGGCCCAACCCACCCGGCCCCTCCTATATAACGCCGCGCCTCCAAGGAACCCTAACCCTACCCTCCCTCCCTATCCGCCGCCTCCCTGCAGATCCGCCGCCTCTCCGCAGATCCGCCGCCGCCTCCTCCATCTCCCGCCGCCGGGCACACACTGCAGTCCCCACCTCCCCTCTGCCGCCTCACCTCGTGGCGAGGAGCGGCGCGCGGGCGAGTGAGGTGGAGGCGGATCCGCCCCGCCGCCTCCTCCTCTCCCCGTGGCGTCCTCCCCAGCAGCTCCTCCTTCTCCCCCCGGTGCGGCTCCTCCTTCTTCTCCCCGGTGCGACATCCTTCTCTCATATCCCTCTTCTACTTGCATCGATGGCGGCGACGGCGACGGCCGGTGGTGGTGGTGGAAGGCGAGCGGCGACGGCGGGCGACGGCCGGGTGGTGTCGGTGCTTGTTGTGGCGGGCGGCGGTGGTGCTGGGTGGTGGCGGTTGCTGGGCAGCGGCGGTGGTGCTAGGTGGTGGCGGTGGCGGCGGCGGCGGTGCTGGTGGTGGTGGGCTAGGGGCGAGGTGGGGGCTGAGGGAGGTGGCGCCGGTGGCGGGTAGTGGCGGGCTATGGTGAAGGCGGCGGCGGCCGGTGGTGAAGGTGGCGGCGGCGGCGGAGGGCACTGTGGGCCCGCAGTGCCCTGACCATATCCTTTTTTTTTTGTTTTATAAAATTTTCTTCACCGAGAGCCATATTGGCCTCTCGGCGAAAATCCACCGTGAGGAGGACCGGCAGCTCTCGTCGAAGGGTCCTTCGCCGGTACAGTGTCCGCCGAGAGGCCTTCACCGAGAGCAAACTCTCGGTGAAGGCTTCGGTGAGAGGAAAGGGTCCTTCGCCGAGAGGAATCTCACTCTCGGCGAAGACCTCGAATCCGGTAGTGATCTCTGTCTTGAGATGAAAATTAAAGGATGAACCAACACAATCATCTGATGCCGCCCAACAGTTCATCTGGTGGTCTTGGCCATTTTCTCATTTGCAACTCCATTCATGCCACACTCATGTAATCATTCGGTGCAACTAAAATCCAAGCCATCGGTTCATCTGATGGTCTCTATTGATCACACCAAGGTAAACACAAATTAAACTATCTGTAATACAAAGAAAAGTAAAGTGCATGGACAAGACGACAGTCGAATACAAAGAGGTATTTTACCACCACAAGCACCATAGGATCGGCACTGACTTTTTATTTCTTGATTTGGAAGACCTGCAGTTTTTGTTCACCCATTGAAAGACGAACCAGCTCTTGGTCCACCTGAAGAGCCTGCTCCCAGTGCTGCGAAAACACAAATTTTCAGTGAAAGAGAAATTATTTAGTGTGCTTAAAAAAAGAGAGTCGTCCATCCGGCAAAATTGAACGGTTGGAAACAAAGTACCATGAAGCACCCAAAAGAGAAGTACCAAAGATAGTTAAAAATTATCATGATACCCTTTTCATTATGTGTAAACCTATTTATTTTTTAAATAAGAAAGACATGCAAGTACCACCAGTACTTTCCAGTACCTTCTAATATAGTTTACAAGTACCGTGACAAATCTCTTTTGAAAAAATGTATGTGCCATGAGTAATTTATTGGCCCTCAACACATAAACTCATCACTCATCATTATAATAGAAAACAATTTTCCACAACAGTTATATAAACCATAAACACACCAACTTATTGGCTATGTACAGCTCTCCTAGGAAGTTAACTTCAAACAAAATATTACTATTTGTTTTGTGTGTTGTTAATATGCATATTCTCAGATTCAAGTAAGCAAAGGAACATACTACAGGTTAGACGCAAACAAGTGCACAAAAAGCAAAAATGTGAAATTCATATAATAGATTTTTTTGAAAATTACTTTCATAATAATATACATATATAACTTTCTAATAAATATTTTCATAGAAAAGAGAACTCAAAGTTGTGCTTTGGTGACCGTGTCGTTGTCCTAAACGACTTCTAATATTGAATAAGTATTATCCTTGTTTTCATGTTATTAGTAAGAGCTGAATTTGAGTATCATCAATTATTTGTTTTCAACGTAAGGACTTTTGTTTTAAAAAAAGGAGCAAAGTTGTACCTGGAGTGTGAAAGCTTGAGTAAGGGACAACGCATTGGTCGGTGTGGCAGTCGGGCACCTTTTTCAGCTGCTCAGATTTTATATCTACACTGTATAACCCATGATACGTGGACACGAAAAGGACTCTGGCACCATCCGCAAAACCGTTCAAACGAGGGTAGTACCTGAGTGAATCGGCAGGGAGCAGCTTCTCAAGATCAATGACTCTGCTGAGAACAAATCTTGCAACACCGTTGGAATCACCATCCTCCCTAGACCATAGCTGGATCAGCTTATCACACGCAGTGGCGAGTCCTAGCCTACCATCCTCCGTGGTCATGAGCACAATTTTTGGACGAATGAATTCACTTGTTAGGTCCATGGTCGATATTTCTCGCTTGATCATGTCGTACTTGACGATTCCACTGCTTTTAGTATCGGCCTCGCGTGTGCAGAGGACGCCGAGCACCGGGGCGGTGCGGTGGAATTCCAGGAACCGGCGGCGGAAGGCAGCGGCGGAGGCGATGCGGCGCCACAGCCTGCAGACGAGGACGGCGCGGACGAGGCTCGCGGGGTCGTCCGGTGGGAGGCGGAGCAGGATCTGTTCCACCAGCTCCTCCATCAGTTCCGGCGGCGGCGGCGCCATATGGCTGCTTGGTCGGTCGCAGCCCTTCATCGTCGTCGGCCGTCACCGGTCATGGGGGTGACAACCCCGCCGCCGACGGAACATGGCACAGAGGCGCGGGGGAGAATAGAATGGGAGAGCTAGGGTTTCTGGGGGAGATGGCCGGTGTGCCGCAGTTTTTGTTCGGCCGAGGAGCGCGCTCGGGCGTCCATCGTGATGGACGGCTAGCGGTGACCAGCAGTAGCTAGGCTGGTTTTGGCCCAGGCGGAGGCGGGTGCTAGGCCAAATTGGCGGCCTGCTCGTCGGTTTACGGGCTGCGAGCCCACGCGGACGCGTGGAGAGGGCCGTGGGCCGGTTTTCTCCCGTAGGCCAAATGAACAGTTGTGAAGAGTAAAGGTTATTAATTGTTTTGATGAATATTCAGAAGCTTATTTGATGAATTTTTTGTATAGTTTTGATGAATTTCATCTAAATTTTGATTTCTACTCAAATTGAACCAACGAGATATTTGTGTAGAGATTGAAATGTGATAGAATGCTTCTGAATAGTATGTTTTTCATGAATTTTATTCATGTTTTCCACTGCAAAAGTTTAAATTGTTGCCCTTTTTAGTTTAATTTGGAGATTAAATTAAAGGGAAAAGTTGAGTAGAGAAAAATAATGTAAAAAGGAAAGATTATTCTGATGGAATATTAATTCAAAGCAGAGTTTTGGCAAGTTTGTCAAAGTTTGGCAAGTTTGTCAAGGTTTTAACCTCTACTCAATTTTGAACCAACAGGATAAATTGTTTAGAGAGTTGGTGTAAAGAAAAGTTTAGAAGTGTGATTGCTTCTGAAAATAAAGAAAAGTTTTCCGCGGCAAAGTGAAAGTTTCACCCTCTAATTAAATTGGAACCAACGGGAAAATTTAATTAGTGGAGTATAAACATATTTATTTAAAGTTAATTATGGTATTGTTATTTTCTGACCAACGTTGATGATAACAATTTAGTAATTTTATGTGTCTTATGTTTAAAGTTAAAGTTTCTGATGAATTTTGCATCAAAGTGATCAATTCTTAGAGAATAAAGATCAAGAAATATTATTTTTATTTCTTGTTTCTGTCGCATAATGATACTTATCTTTTAATTAAATTGGAACCAATGAGAAGATTTAATTGAAAGAACACTTTGAAAAGTTTTCCCCGTGGGTTATATCCACGTTAAAGTTAAAGTCAGCTTCTGCTGTATAAAGTTCAAGATAAAGTTGCATTGGTTTTGATTGCCAATTTTTGTACAAGGTTTAAGTCTCTACTCAATTATGAATAAAGATGATATTTTACAAATACTTTTGACATATTAATTCCAAATATAAAGTTTCATGGTGTTGTCATTTTCTGACCAACGTTGATGATGGCAATATTATGATATGATGGATTAATTCTGATTCAACCGATGATGACATGGAATTAATATAGATAAATGATGTTTTATTCTATTTTCTGCCCAACGGTGATATAGAATAGAACATAAAGCTTTAAAAGTTTCATAGGCATAAAGTTTGGATTATTATTGAATATTTTCTTGGAGAAAAGATCTTTATGCTTTCATTCATGAAAGCATTAAGAAAAGTGAGATGAGCACTTGTGACTCAGGAAACGACAAAAAAAGAATGCCATAATATGAGGGACTGTGTTCTCTTTAAAAGAATGGCTTCAAAAGTATAGATTCTCGGATATTAATCCTAGAAAAGAGATAGATCATTGAGAGTCTTGAGAAATGTTTTTTATGTACTCTCTATGAAGAGGAATTTATTTCCATTTCAGTCAGCATAGTAAAAGTTTGCAATAATTCATATGCATGTTTAATTTGACTAATGTTGGATTAAGCATGTGTGTGTTACAGTTTATTCAGATTTATTTCTGAATCTGATGATTAAATGCGAGCCAATCCTGACTTGCATGTTCCTTTTCAGCGAATTACCTGAATGGAGAGGAAAGGTTATGATACTCTTGCACGATGAGAAAAGTTCATGATAATACCCACATGGCGGGAAAGTCTTTGAGAAAATAACCGCTCTATGGGCTAAAGTTGGCATAATGCTCATGTTTCAACCCCACATGGCGGGAAAAGTTTTGACAAAGGACTCATCCTGCATGGCGGGAGAGAGATATAATGACTCATGTGCTTATTGTGTATCCCACACTTAAAAAAAGGATTTTTTTGGAGTAGCTCTTATGCTATCCTAGTATCGATTGTGCATATCGTACTATAGTCATTAAGCACTCTATGAGTTTAAAGAGAATCGAAAATAATATGCGAACATAAAGATAAAGAATGATATAGAAGCTTGAGTTGCTTGAGTTTTCAAAAGCACTGAAATAAAGGACTCTGTTGAGTTCTTAAAGTAAAATGAGGAAAAATGTACTCCCATATATGAGTTAAGAAACAACCTTGTTTTGTATGATATAGTCGTGCATATAAAGGAAGTAATGAAAGTTTTCTCAAAGTTTCCTCACAGATAATAGTTCTAAATGGTTTTCGAAATTGTGGCAAGAAAGTTCATGCCACATTTCGAGGAGGAGAAAGGTGAAAATCCCCATACTTCAGGAAATGTAATGCATATTATGCATTTAGAGTGTGATCTATTGAAAATAAATGTGATTGTCTGGGGGAGTACAACAGTCATAATAACGATACCCCAAAAGATAATAAATAGCTAAAATCCTGGACTTTTATAAGTCCGATAGGATGGTAGCGATGTGACCAAAATGGTGAAAGAACAATGTTGACGGATAAAAGACGTATCCCTCTACGATCCGCAAGCATACGGACCTACACCTTTTTCACCATGGGATTCCCAAGGTTCTTGTCAATCCGCGGAGCAAGGGGATTACAAGCGTTTGATCTACCTCTACTCACTAGCTACTCAAACCCTAACTATGATTAAACTAGAAAACAACCAAACTACACTAGAGAGAATGATTAAGCAATCAAGATAGGAGACACTCGCCCATGGGTCTACGATACTAGAACATGCAATCGCTTTAAACAAGAAAACCAATCTAATCTATCGGGGGTTGTGACCACGGTTTCGCCCTTTCCCTCCTCCTCGCATCCACTACGCCGAAGGTATTCATGACTAGACCTATGATGGACACAGGTATTGAATGGATCCAAGGAAGCATTGAGCTCTACTCCTTTACGGCATGGTAGCTAACCTTAAGCATTAAAGTATATTCAACACAAGATGATAGATAGATAATCCAACAAAGTATGATTACATCTCAAGATCGATTACAACCCATGGACGAATAAGGAGATTACCCCATCAAGGTGCTAGGCATAGCACCGTTGATCATGGTCACCCTTCCGATGGTGTCTTCCTTCTTCTCCATTTGTGGGTGCTTCCTTCGAGGTGGTTGATCCCCCTCCGGAGATCTCCCTCCTCTCTCTCTAGCTTGTGGATGGCCTCCTGGTGTGAATGGCTCTCTCTTTTGCGAATGGCGGCGCCTCCAGGGTTTTTAGGGTTGAAAATCCTTTGCAAGGAAGGGGGCAAACCGACGTGGGGCTGGGGGCTGGCCGGCCGGGCCGACCAACCCGAGCCCATTTCGGCTCGGTTCGGTCGCCCCTTCGCTCCCGTGGGTCCTCAGGTAATTATGCACTTTTCCCCTTCCACTTGCATGATTTTGACGATGTCATCCTCGCGTCCAAGATGGAGGTTCTCCGTGCATGAAGTTCGGTCTTTTACGCTTCAATCCCCGGGGGTGTTCCTACGTAGCACTTTGGTCCTTGCCACCATTGGATGTGATTTCATCAAGCTCATGAACACGAACAAGACCCCGTAAATGCTCCTTTGAACTTGTTGCGAATCCGTCCTTTATGTACATGTTTTCCTGCATAAACACAATACTTCCAAATGCATGCACATAGATGAACTTGTTATATGATTAGTGTGCCTAGTGGCGAGTTAGTTCCATAATCAAATCCAAACCAAAGTGTAATGAACATGTTTGGTGTACCAAAATACACCGTCAACATCTCCCCCACGCTTAGCTCTTGCTCGTCCTCGAGCAAGTACTCGTAAAAGAACTTCGTCCAAGGCGTTGTAATTGTGTTCCGCTAAATCCTTCTTCACAAGTTAGTCAATCTTTTATCTTTAATACATAAACACAAAGTAATGATCATCATACATAAACATGGGCGTTTAGAATCTTTACCACATCAAGATTTACCCCACAACTCAAACTCTTTACTCGAAGTCTTCAATTTCAGCCATGCTTACTTCTTTGCTTCCATTAGAGGGTTTTTGTGATTTTCAAAAACAAAATCCCTGCAACAAGTATTAGACAAAAACCTTTCTCCAAGTTCTCTCAAGTCGCTCAAGTGGCTATCCTAAACAAATTTTATAAAACTCTCACCTCCCATAAGTCTCTCATATAACATGTAAAGTGGAGCTATAGGTAAGGCTAGCGCAATCAACACAAATATTGTCAAACTAAGAACTTCCTCTAATGGTTGTTCACCTTTCAAAGCCAATGATCATGAGAATAAACCATATGTAGGGATATCAAGGATGAGAAGATTTAGAATGGTGGACATGTGCAAGGGCAAAAGAAAATTATGACTACGAGGCACCGATGACGTCCTCATTGTCGGATTGCACATGGTTGGAAAAAGAGTGAAAGTTTCGTCTCTCAACAACGTGACATCCTTCTTTGCACTTTTATTTTTCATTCTTTTCACTTGATTCATCCCTCTCATATCCTTCTTGCCACTCCTCTTCTCTCTTTTTATTCTTTTCTTCCTTTCATTCACATATTTTTCTCTTTCTTTACTTTTCTATTATTATTTTTTTTTCTTTTCCATACTCATACTTTTCTCTTTATTTTTCCCTCTCTTGACATCTTTTCAAAGCTCTCGACTCCTCTCTTTCTTGCATGCATACAATCTGAAATTTTAAATAAACCATGCTAGAGACGAGACGAAACTTTGAAAAGTAGGTTGTGTTCAAGGAATGCGATGTATAAAAGAGATGTATAGGTTCGGGTATGGAATCCGGCGATGTATGGGACTTCCAATGTGAAAGTCACGTTACCGAATATCTGACGAGGCTAGCAACAAAAGATAAGCACAAGAACATGATCATTGCTTGAAATTAAAACTCCCAAGAGAGAAGGATCCTAGCCCAACTCATCGTGCTAATCACACTTATGGTGGAGCAAAAAATAAATTGGCTTTGTATAGGATTTTTTTCTTACTCTCAACTTGGAAAAAGAGGTTTTGCTAACCTTTATTACAAGGTTTTTTAGATAATTTTCAGAACTGAAATCCTCCAACTTTTAGCATTGAACATAGCACAACCAACATGTGAAGCTCAAGATCGAAGTGTGGTATGGGTACTTTTAGAGGTAGCAATTCCACTATGCACCACGGTAAACGTTTTTTCAAACCACACACTTATGTTCATATATCAAGAATTAAAGATAAACAAACGAGTGAATAAAGATAAGCATCACACAAAACACAAAATTTAAAGGACTCTTTTTATTTGATTTTCTTTGACTCAACACTAAATTAACACACTTCAAACTTTCAAAAATTTAAAAAAAACACTCAAAAACTAAAGACTCTTAAACTCTAAAACTCTCTCGAAAGCTAAACCGAACCAAACTAAACTTGAAGCTCAAAAGCTAAAGGCTAGCTAGCTAGCTCTCCCCCACGCTAAAATCATACGACGTCCTCTTCGTATCTTACAAAAATCCTAAGGGGAAAAACTAAACCTAGTGGTACTTCCCTCAACTACTATACCACTTGCCTCTCATGCTCCCAACCATGCCAAAAAGTTTGCGCACATTGCGGTTCAGGAACTTGTAGTCGTCTTCGACCATGCGCTCCAAATCCTCCATACGCTGCCTCATCGCCTCCATGCCCTGGAAACATTCGTCGACCATTGCGTAGAGCTCCGAGATGGAGTGACGGCAAGCCGCACAACACATCGGATGCATCCCGAAAGGGTTGTCATCGCCAGAGTCTCCGCCGTCGTCGCCATCACCATCGTCATCGCCCGCCGCCGCCGCCTTGAGTCTTCTCCTTGGGCACCTCTTCCCAAATGTAAAGATCGTTATCATCTCTTCCGGCGGCCGCCCACGAGCTCGGGCTACGATCGTTGGAGTAATCGCTACCCCCATAGTCCTTAGGCTCGGGCGACACCTCCTTGTAGTCCTTCCGCTTCATGCCTCGGATGCGCGCCGACCTTCAAATGGGAGTAGGGACCTTCTCCTCTTCGACGGAGTTGCGAGATGCGATAGCTTCGGTCGGGACACGCCCTCCGCAACGGATGCGGGCGGTCCTCTTGATCTCGACGGGTAGCTTGAGCTCGCATCGCTTCACCTCCTCCATCGATGGCTCCTTGGCGCCTTGCTTCAACTCTAAGCTCCTCGGGGACGCCATGGCTGCTGCGTGGATGCAAAAGTATGCTTGATGGGATGGATTCCCGAGCTCCCGATTCGGCCAAATAAATAGTCCGAAGAGGAAAACCCTAGGAACCTCAATTTCCTTATTCAAACTTCCATAAAATTTTACGTGAAGGAAGGAAGTCGAGAAGGAACAAATCGGGCAAAAACCGGGCGAACGCCGCTGGGCCCACTGGCCGGTCGGATCGGGCCGCCGGTCCACCTGCTCCGGGCCGGTCTCCGGGTTCCGTACCGCCCTTTTTTCGCTTTCTCAGCCCATGGGAAAAAGTTGGCCCAGTAAATCTTCACGAGAAACTCCAGAAAATTAAAAGAAAAACTATTTACAAAAATCCATGCCTTGTTTTTCGCTGACGTCGGCTCATTCATGATTCTTCCATGGTGAAGGGGCACAACGTCAGGTTCGTAGTAAACCTTAAGCCATTGACCGTTCACCATAAATTGATCACCCTTCACATCCATAATGGTTACAGCTCCGTTGGAGAGCACCGAATGCACAACATAAGGTCCGTCCCACTTGCTTTGCAATTTCCCCTTTCCGAAGGTTTTAAACCTCGAATTGTAGAGGAGGACCTTATCTCCTTCTTTAAACTCTTTTTTCTTTAACCTTTTATCATACCACCTTTTGATTCTCTCTTTGTATATGCTTGCATTTTCATATGCTTTCAACCTCATCTCCTCTAGCTCGCTTATTTGAATTCTTCGTTTCACCACCGCGGCATCGAGATCAAGGTTCATCTCTTTAATCGCCCAATAGGCTTTATGTTCCAACTCAACCGGAAGGTGGCAAGCTTTTCCATAGACGAATTGATAAGGGGTCATACCTATTGGTGTCTTGAACGCCGTTCGATAAGCCCACAAAGCTCCGTCTAATTTCTTTGACCAATCCTTGCCTCCCTTCTCTATGGTTTTGTTAAGGATGCTTTTTAATTGCCTATTCGATGTTTCCGCTTGTCCGTTGGTTTGTGGATGATAGGCCGTAGAGACCCTATGTTCAATTCCCAATTTGGACAATCACTTTTTGAAATTCTTCCCGGTGAAGTGAGTTCCTCCATCGCTTATCAAGATTCTCTGCAAACGAGGAAAAATCACATTCTTGATCATAGTAACGGATTCCTCCGTGGAAGCTTTACGACATGGCATGGCCTCTACCCACTTGGATACATAATCAACCATGACTAAAATATACTCATATCCGTGTGAGTTTTTGAAAGGCCCCATGAAGTCTATACCCCACACATCGAATAAGTCGATTTGTAGATTGTATTTCAAAGGCATAGAATTTTTTTGAGAGATGTTTCCGGTTCTTTGGCATTCGGGGCATGATGCAACATATCTCTTAGTATCTTCATGCATCTCCGGCCAATAGAATCCACTAGACCACACTTTTTCTTGGGTCCTAAAATGGCTATAGTGTCCACCGTACTCCGCCGAGTGGCACTTTCTCAAGATTTCTAGCCTCTCTTCTCTTGGCACACATCTTCTCATAACTCCATCATTGCCAAGTTTGAAGAGGTAAGGTGCATCCCAAAAGTACTTCTTACTTTCGGAGATTATCTTCTTTTGAGAGTTTTTATCTAGATGATCGAGAGGCATCTTCCGAATCGCTCGAATGATATCAATCATCCAAGTGTCTTTATCGAGCACTCGATAGAGGTGGTCATCTCTCATCTTATCTTCTATGGGCTCTTTATCATCTTGTCCACGATTCATCCTAGACAAATGATCGGCCACAACATTCTCCACCCCCTTCTTATCATGAATTTCAACATCGAACTCTTGAAGAAGAAGGATCCAACGAATCAAACGTGGTTTAGCTTCCTTCTTAGCCAAGAGATATTTGATGGCTGCGTGATCGGTGTAAACAATGACGTTCGAGTTCACGATGTAAGATCTGAATTTTTCGAAGGCGAATACCACCGCTAGCAACTCCTTTTCCGTAGTGGCATAGTTTAATTGTGCCCCATTAAGAGTTTTGCTAGCGTAGTAAACGGCGTGAACTCGGCCTTCCTTTCTTTGACCCAAAACCGCGCCTACGGCGTAGTCACTTGCGTCACACATGATCTCGAAAGGTTGGCTCCAATCCGGAGGTTGAATAATGGGAGCACTCACCAATGCACTTTTCAAGGTCCCGCCTGCTAGGCACTTCTCATCAAAGTCGAAAGCCACATCCTTTTGAAGGAGATGCGTTAAAGGCTTAGTGATCTTTGAGAAGTCCTTAATAAATCTTCTATAAAATCCGGCATGACCTAGAAAGCTCCTCAAGGACTTAACATCCGTCGGAGGTGGGAGTTGCTCAACCGTCTCTACCTTAGCCTTGTCCACTTCAATGCCTCTCTCGGATATAACATGTCCAAGCACTATGCCTTGCTTAACCATGAAGTGGCACTTTTCCCAATTCAACACCAAATCTACCTCCGCGCACCTCGTGAGGACCTTATCCAAGTTTGCCAAGCAATCCATGAACGTCTTCCCATAAACAGAAAAATCATCCATGAACACCTCGACAATTTCTTCGATGAATTCTGAGAATACGGCCATCATGCAACGTTGAAAAGAGGGGCGTTGCGTTGCATAGACCGAAGGGCATCCTTCTATATGCAAACGTTCCATAAGGGCATGTAAACGTTGTTTTGTGTTGATCGTTCGGGTGAATGGGAATTTGCATGAACCCCGGGTACCCATCGAGAAAGCAAAAATAAGCGTGGTTTGCTAATCTCTCGAGCATCTCGTCGATGAACGGTAGGGGGAAGTGATCTTTTTTCGTTGCCTTGTTAAGCTTACGATAATCGATACACATCCGCCACCCGGTCACGGTTCTTTGCGGTATCAATTCATTCTTCTCATTCTTCACCACGGTTAAATCTCCTTTCTTTGGTACACAATGTACCGGGCTCACCCATTCGCTATGCGGAACCGGGTAGATGATTCCGGCATCAAGTAACTTGATGACCTCTTTCTTTACTACCTCTCGCATGGCATGAGTTAGCCTCCTTTGGTGGTCCACTACGGGCTTACATTGGTCTTCCATTGGTATACGATGAGTGCAAAAGGCTGGGCTAAGACCTTTGAGATCATTGATTGAATATCCAATCACCTTCCTATGTTTTTTCAATAAAATCAGCAACTTCTCATTTTCTTCGGGACTCAACTCGTCGCTCACAATGACTGGATAAGTCTTGTCTGGGCCCAAAAATTCATACTTTAATCCTTTGGGCAAAGGTTTAAGGTCTACCTCGGGCACTTGTGGCTCCTCGGGTTTAATCTCTCCTATGTCCTCGAATTTTTCTTCCTCCACGCTCCCATCTTGTGGTTCTAAGCCTTTTGTTGCTTCTTATAGCTCTTCATCTTGTTGATCACTAATTTGATTTTCCATTGCTATTTGCAGCGGGTCTCTAAGGGTTTCAACAAAACAAAGACTATCTACCTCCTCTACTTCTTCGTCTTCGGGAGGAAAAGGTGTAGGGTGTTTAGAAACGCGAAGAAAGTTATATGTGTACTTCTTTCCATTAAGGTTCATTGTTACTTTGCCTTTTCCGGCATCCAACACGGCATCAACCAACTTAAGAAAGGGCCTACCTAGGATTATGTGATCATGATTACTATGGTAAGCATCAATAATAAAGAAATCAGTTGGTATACATTTTCCAGATATTTTACATTCATGTTGCAAGCAATACCTAGAGGTCTAATAGTTCTACCATCTCCCATGATTAATTTTGTTGATGTTGGAGCTAAGTCTAGGTTGTGGTCTTGAATTTTATTGTAAATTTTAGAAGATAGGACACTTACTTGGGCTCTGATGTCGCATAAAGCTTTGCATTGAACTCCGTTGATCTCGCAACTCAAGTGTGGTGACGTCTTCTCTTCTTCTTCGGATCCTATCGCGTAAACTTCGGTGAGGCGAGCATATGGCGATGCTTCGGGCTTGATCCCCATGATTCTCTTCACCTCAGCTATGTGTTCCGGATCCACTTCATCATCTCCAAAGAGTTTTTGAAAGATCTCACCGGTGGTTTCAAAGTTGTATGAATCTTCCGCTTTCTTTTCCGGTGGGAAATCCACTTCCAATGCTCTTGCCATCCCCTTTTGATTAGGGAACGGTCTTCTCTTGTCGAATACTTCTCCGTAATCGATTGGAACCCAATCCATTGGTTCGAACTCCCTTAGTGGCTTCGCGCTTGACATGCTTCTCTTGTTAGTTTCATTTGATGCGGCGAAGTCAACGCTCGGGGTAGCTCTTGACTTGATGTGTTCTCCTTCAAGATTTTTCGGGATTGACTCCTCTTTTGTGACTTCCGGGGTTGCCTCTTTAGAAAATTCAGCACACTTCTTCATCCTCGAGTTATATTCTGGCTCTTCCGCAAGTCTTGCTTCCCAATCTCTTTGCATGGCAGCCGCTTTACTAATTTTTTGTAGAAGTTGGGCGGCTTCCGTGAGTGTTTTCTCCATGAGATCCCCACCTGCACACATTTGGACGTGTTGCATGCAACTAGGGGTTAGGGAAAAGAAAAATGTATGCAAGAGTACGTCACCGGAGAAGCCGAGTCTTGGTCCTTGTTCGATCAACTCATTAAACCTATTCCAAGCTTGGTCTATCCCTTCCTCTTCTCCTTGCGTGAAAGTGATCACTTGCCTCCTTAGATGTTGAACCTTGCTAATTGGAAAGAACTTCTCACAAAACTTCTTTGTCAACTTGTTCCAATTGCCTTCAACTTCAAAGGACGCAAACGAGTACCATGTCTTTGCTTCACCGGCAAGTGAGTAGGGAAAGAAATTCCATTTGAACCATTCATCGGGAACTCCTTCTTGACGCACCATGTTGCATAGCATCGTGAAATACCTTATGTGTCTATATGGGTTCTCCGAAACCATCCCTTCAAACGGGTTTGCCGCCACCTTCTCGATGATCTTGGATTTAATCTCATACTTGGTCGCTTCGAGCTTCAAATCCGACTCTTGTACTTTTATGTCTTCGCATCGAGGGCTAGAGTAATCCCTTAGTGATTTCTCCGGTTCTTCCACGGGTTGATTGATGAACACCATCTAGACAATAAGATAAAAACAAAAACAAAAACAAGTGGTTTTCTAGATAATATGTGTTAGATATTAGTAAACAAAAGATAAACTAAATATAAAACTAAGTTAGATGCAAACCAAACGATGTAAACTAGCTTGCTCCCCGGCAACGGCAAGGTTCTTGTCAATCCACGGGATTCCCAAGGTTCTTGTCAATCCGCAGAGCAAGGGGATTACAAGCGTTTGATCTACCTCTACTCACTAGCTACTCAAACCCTAACTATGATTAAACTAGAAAACAACCAAACTACACTAGAGAGAATGATTAAGCAATCAAGATAGGAGACACTCACCCATGGGTCTACGATACTAGAACATGCAATCGCTTTAAACAAGAAAACCAATCTAATCTATCGGGGGTTGTGACCACGGTTTCGCCCTTTCCTCCTCTCGATCGTCACGACTAGACCTATGATGGACACGGCGTATTGAATGGATCCAAGGAAGCATTGGAGCTCTACTCCCTTTACGGCATGGTAGCTAACCTTAAGCAATAAAGTATATTCAACACAAGATGATAGATAGATAATCCAACAAAGTATGATTACATCTCAAGATCGATTACAACCCATGGACGAATAAGGAGATTACCCCATCAAGGTGCTAGGCATAGCACTGTTGATCATGGTCACCCTTCCGACGGTGTCTTCCTTCTTCTCCACTTGTGGGTGCTTCCTTCGAGGTGGTTGATCCCCCTCCGGAGATCTCCCTCCTCTCTCTCTAGCTTGTGGATGGCCTCCTGGTGCGAATGGCTCTCTCTTTTGCAAATGGCAGCGCCTCTAGGGTTTTTAGGGTTGAAAATCCTTCGGGTGCAAGGAAAGGGGGGCCGAACCGACGCCAGAAGTGGGCTGGGCCGGCCAGCCTGGGCCGACCGGCCCAGGCCCATTTCGGCCCGGTTCGGTCACCCCTTCGCTCCCGTGGGTCCTCAGGTAATTATGCACTTTGCCCCTTCCACTTGCATGATTTTGACGATGTCATCCTCACGTCCAAGATGGAGGTTCTCCGTGCATGAAGTTCGGTCTTTTACGCTTCAATCCCCGGGGGTGTTCCTACGTAGCACTTCGGTCCTTGCCACCATTGGAAGTGATTTCATCAAGCTCATGAACACGAACAACACCCCGTAAATGCTCCTTTGAACTTGTTGCGAATCTGTCCTTTATGTCCATGTTTTCCTACATAAACACAATACTTCCAAATGCATGCACATAGATGAACTTGTTATATGATTAGTGTGCCTAGTGGCGAGTTAGTTCCATAATCAAATCCAAACCAAAGTGTAATGAACATGTTTGGTGTACCAAAATACACCGTCAACAAACAAACCCAAAATGAGAAAGTTTTAAGATATTCTATTATTCATAATAGATGGTAAGATCTGGGGGAGCCATTTAGTTGGCCATCCGGATGAAAGAAAAGGATGATTTGGGGAGCCATTTTATTCGCAATTCAGATAAATGAAAACGTTCTTTTATTTCTAACGAGACACATTGTCTTCTTGGAATACGGGAGCAATCAGGGGTAGCATGGTGGCTCGAGAAATTGATTTCGAGGAGAAGTGGGTATATATGCCCGCTCTAATGATTCGGTAGCTATTTGTCTCGACACTCGTGGCAACAATATGGTAGATGATATGGAACATGTCCTTCAGGAGCCATTGAAACTCATTGTTGTACATGGGAGAGTCAGCCCCATATGGTAGATGTACCAAAAGATGAGGCACACAATGTGCCAGAGGTTGAGGCCTCTAGTAGGTCTCAAAGAGTCAAAAGACTGATGGTTGCAAAGTTTGCAATATAGAAAAGTTCACATTGAGGTTTATTCCATCTCATGTGTAGAAACCATAAGAAGCGCTTGTTCGTTGAAAGTGGAACTGATGAATCCCGAGGAAGCTTGGGACTCCGAAGTAATTCTCAATGGAGCCAAAATAGTAGGCTGTAATGGGTCTACAAGTCGTGACATGACTCTAAAGAGGACATGTGAATAAGATAAGTGCATCTTAAATCAAAAGTTTTGTGCAAAGATATGAAAGGGCTACAATGAATCTTGTAGCACATCATGATCTGAGTTACATGAGATGAAAGTGTTACATGACACAACCTAAGGGTTTTGTCATGTAAATAAAAGAAGAAAAGGAATTGTGCTTAAAGAAATCATTTACGAATGATAACATTTAAAGATAAAGGACTTGGTTGTCAATTTTTGGGTTTAAAAGTGAATAAGAGGACAACATTTGAACAAAGTTATAGAATGGAAATTCATTTCCTAATCATGCATATGTGATTGACATCTTGCATGGTAGCATGATGTCAATCTATTTTATGTAAAAGAAGAAGAGGTTCTTGTCCTCAAAGTTCAAAAGGAAATTCTTGATGAATGTCTCTCAATTATAAGGATCGAGATTCACCGAGATAAAAGAAAAGGGGTATTAGGACTATCAGAAGAAGTATACTTAGAAAAGTTGCAAAGAAATATAGTATGCATGCGAGTAAACCTACGCCTGTTCTCATCGTCAAGGGTAATGGTTTTGGAACTTTTATGTTCCAAGAGTGAATGTGAAATTGATTAAAGGAATATGGTACCATATGCTTGAGCTGTTGGAAGCTTAATGAATGGAAAAGATATAACTTACCTTGACAAAGTTTGTATATCCAGGTTGTTTTGGCAATGTCCAATCCAGCTATAGATCACTGGAATGGAGTTAAGTGTACCAGCCTCATGCTAAGTTGAAAAGATCAAGTGCTCTCAAAAGGTTGTGAGTATGTGTAGCGAAATCCACAATTGTCGCTAATTTTCACACTTGGAGATTTTGTGTGGAAATGCTCCAAAGGGTTAACACAATTGTCATCAATGTGATGCAAAGATGTGGTATAGCATGATACGAGGTTGAGGGACAGGCAATATAGTTAATGGAACCTGTACCCAGAGTTGATAATGGTTGTCAACAGCAATAACCATTAAAGTAGTTCACTCCTATGACAGCAAGTCAAGTGTGCTGCCAAACACATTGACACAAAGTTATATATTGTAAAGGAGTAAGTTCGGAATCATATTAAAGATATTGCGCATATAAGAGACATGCAAGTGCTTGAGGATCCTCTTACGAAAGTATATCACCTAGTGCGCTTAGAGAACACATGTGCAACATGGGTTTATGGCATAGTTTAAGATTTCAGATAATAAATGGGCCCAAGGCTAAAGAATTTGTTTCAGTACAGAGATGTGTATTGTAGCTGTTGAATCTATCGGGGATTGACAGAATCGAGATTGACCGTGATGATAAAACATGCTCTATACACTGATCTTTAATGGAATGAGAAAAGAAGTTAAAGTATATGGTGAGATCAAGGGGGAGAATGTTAGATTGATCTCTCCACCAATGGACCCAACGGCCCATTGGGCCCTTGACTCGCGTCCGGATCGGGGACGCCCAGCCCGCTAGAAGGCTGGTGGGCCCCTGTCGTGCAGTCCTATAAGAGGGAGTGGGGGCCACGGGCTCAGGACACGAGGTTTGCCGCCGCCACTGTAGCTCCAACTCCAAACCCTAGTCCGATCTACATGGTCGCGCTGAAGCGACGGGATGTCCACCGACGCCACCACAGGACCTCGCCGCCGCCGTCCGTGTCTGCACTACGCGCCGCCGCAAGAGGAGCGACAGGGTTCGAGGTATGTCATTCACGGTTTATCCCACTCGATTTACTCCTAGTCGATCCGGCGAATCTATCAAAACCTGCTTTTGGTCCACTTGCAGAGCCTGCTTCTAGTGCTGCAAAAACACAAATTATGGAAGAGAATGTGTTGGGAGAAAATGAGAGCCGTCCATCCGGCAAAAATTAAACAGTGAAAACAAAGGAAGTAGTATGAAATATCAAAAGAGAAATACTAAGAATACAAGAATATTGCAAATTATCATGATATCCAGCGGCGGAGCGAGCACAGGGTCAGCCGGGGCTAGAGCCCCTCCTACAGCGGAAAATACCATGAGAGCCGCCCGCACCCCCAAGCCCCTCCAAGCTAGGAATTTGAGAAGGAAGAAGAGAGAAGGAGAAGCTGGAGGAGGAAGAAGAGGAAAGAGCCATTCATGGCAGACATTCCTAGTTTCGCCACTGATGATACCCTATGTATATCCATGTATTTTTTTTTGATAACAAGGATAAGAAAGAAAAGAATGTGAAAGTACCACTGGTACTTCCAAGTACATTTTGGTACTTTACAAGTACCGTAGCAAATCTCATTTTAAAAAGTGTATCAGCCATGAGTAATATTATATTTATTGGACCTCAACAAAAACTCATCCCTCATCACCATCAGCAGCAAAAGAAAACAATTTTCACAACAGTTATATCTATCTATCTATCTTATACTATAAGGAGCGAAGATAATTGAAAACTTTTCTGACCCAAATCGGACCCGCCTTACCCCTCACGTCGGACCCACCCGTCATATGTTTTTGGAAGTGGATAGGGTGGAAGGACTATGAATTACCAAAAAACGTAATTTGGAGAGCGTTTCTGCCAAAAACACCAAACTTTTTTCACCCACCCTCACATACTCACCCACCTATACCCGCTGGGCCCACCCCGACCACCCACAAGACCCGGCGCCCCGCTTCATGTGCCTGTCGTTTAACCCGTCCATGTCGCCCGTTTTTGCAAAAACACCCCCAGTTCAGCCTACTGACGACCCTCTATCACCTCGCGAGACTGACGCTTCCGTCCTGTTCTCCCAAGCGGAGCAAACGACAACGAGCGGGTTGTACGCCGTCGTCTCCTGGAGGAGACGGCCAGCTCGGATCCCCCAAGCCCACGCCAGCTGCGCTCGCGGGAGTTTCTCCTGCCACAACCTCCGCCCGCCATATCTCCCAGCTCGTCGCAGCCCCGCCGGTCGATGCCCCGGCCCGGCAGCAGCTCCAGGAGAGACATAGACAGAGAGAGAGCCACCATCGGAGATGCACCAAACCTACTTGCTCGGCCTTGACCCCACGGCTGGGCTCCTACCGTCGTCTTGCACTTGCTGCGGCCCATGGGAGATGTGGTGGCGGCGCCAGCCATGGATGCGACGACGGCGGCCGGGCGCTGCAGATCCGGCGGCCTCGAGCTCGGATCTACGCGGAGAAGTGCCAAGCGGTCAGAGGAAGGCTCGGGAGTTTCGGCGTGGCTGGAGGTGCGCTGGCGGCTTGGGTACGGCTCCGGCGTTGCTCAGGCGCAAGAATGGCCGGCGAGGCGGGGCTCCGACGAGGTGGTGCTCCGGTGCTGTGAGGTAGGGCAGTGACGTGGCACTGCAGGGCTATGGTGCAGACTGAGGACGGAGCTGCAGGGGTCTGCTCTGCCCCGGCCGCAGCGCCTCGCCGCGCTCGCCGGGTGCCATCGGAGGGGAAAGGCCTAAAGGGGCAGGAGGCGGAGGATCTTGGAGCTCGCTGCCCAAAGATGCGACGGAGTTCTAGAAAAGGAAAGTGTGAGAGAGAAACGAGAAAAGAAAGGAAACCACCTGAGAGATTGAGATCCGGTCCTCCCTATCCACCGTAGAGATATTGTAGTGCTTTTTTTACCAGAGAGATATTTTATTGTAGTGCTGCCTCCTAAACGCGAATACGTGATGGTGGACTGGTGTTGGTGGCTGTGCGTGTCGGTTTCTACAACTTACAAGTGAATGTAAAAAGGTTGTGTGTGTTGCTACATGTCAAATAGTCACACGATGGTATACACAAAATCACTTGTAGTTGATCTTAAGCTCCATGCAAGCATTAAACAGGTTATAGACTACCACTCTGTCCATGAGTTGTATGAGTTGTCTGTACACCCGTCAATATACGCAGTTCGAGGTTCTGCAGATGACCTGCCATCTAAGGGCTATACATGGCATGAATAGCGTCGCCTCGCTCCGTCAGTGTAGCGGTAAAATTGCAAAAAGCCCTCCGTGCCTCCCTATCGACGGCCTAGGCGTCGCCTCGCCAGACGACGTAGGTGTCCCGTTGCCCGAGGTGAAGCAGACACGCGACGCCGGGTTGTAGAGGACATCTTCACCAAGCGACAACACGCTGGATCCCTCGCGTGGCACGCGCGGAGGGTAGTTGTTCGCGCCAAATCCACAGCTGCAGGAGAGACAGGGGATGCCAGTGGCACGGGGAGGAGCGGTGGCGCCAAGATCTGGCTAGGGGAAGAGGAGATCCAGCCACGGCCACCCCGGATCCCGGTGCCGCCGGCTGTCGTCGACCTCGCCGTCCCGAGTCCCAGCCATCGCGAGCCGCAGGCGCGCTGCTTCGTCCCAGTGGTCTGCTCCGGTCCGAGCTCGGCATGGGCACACCATGCGCACGACACCTATCCTCTAGCCGGGTGCAGCAACGACGGGGCTGAAGAAGGTGGAGCCGGGTGCCCGCGCGCCAATGGGGAGGAGGAGCCGGCCGGGAAAGAAGGCCTCGACGTGGGTTGGCCCGCCATGCTCGGCAGCTGCTCGATGCGCCCGCCGACTGGGGGATTAGATGGAGAACCGGCCGCGGTGTGGGGGAAAGAAGTAGAGAGAGATAGAGAGAGCGGTGGCATAGCACACAAAGGGAAGAAGATGTTGGCTTGTTGCCTTGCTCTGCCGACAAAAAAGAACAAGGTGGAGTTTTTCATGTCCACCGACAGAAAAGGGTGGAGGCATGATGCTATGTGTGTTTTTCTTTTTTCAGAAATGATGCTATGTGTGTTGCTGTGTCTGCTATTGTCGTTGTATACAAGTCACACAATTGTATACACAAATATCTTTGTAGTTGATCTTAGGCTCTATGCAAAGCATTAAATAGTTTATTGTCAAAAAAGTATTAAATAGCTTACAAATGGTCTTTCTATCTATGGGCTGTATGAGTTGTCTATACATTTGTCTGTATACGCAATTCGAGATTCTGCAGACGACCTGCTGTCTAAGGGTTGTACATGCCCTAAGTGGGAAAAAAATTGATCTCTTCTTTTCTTTTCTCTTCTTTTCTTTTCTTTCTCCGACCCCATTCAACAATAAAAGCAGCAAGGTCCATGCAATAGAAAGATTCAAGTTTATCTCATTCAATGATTCAGATTGGTATCTCTAAAAGAATGGCTTATTTATATCATGTGTTGTCGGAACTCTAAACTACAGTGGGATTTCTCGGTTCGGATGGTGTGCTTGTGCAACTATTGTACTACTAGAACTATCGCAAACACAAAAGTTTGTGTTTGCCTCATTGCCATACTTTTAAAGAATTTTAAAGTTTATTTTACATTCTTTGGTTGCGCTACACGCAAAGTTGCCGGATATATTTGTTTTCAATAATCACTTGTGGTCTACTGATCATAATTCAGAGAGCATCGTGAGCGCAGCAGAGCTATTTATATTTAAATCTTTGTAGACAATTCACTCTATTGAAATGCATCAATTCATAATTCATTCTGTGAGGTGCTGATTGTGATGAGTGTGAGTACTTTAACTACTGGGATAACAGGTTAACATATGTGTGAACACATGTGTGATTGAATAAAAAATTGAGTGATGTCACTTGACTAATACTTGATAGGTTATTTACACGTGCGTGTCGCAAGTACACCTTACTAGTAAACCATAAAACACCAACTTATTGTCCACAGCTCTCCTCGATCTCCTAGCTAGTTAAAAAAACATCAAATAAAATAAGTACGTACTCTTTGTTTTGCGTGATGAAGATGCATTGCTAATCAGATTGAAGCAAAGGAACATAGGTTAGATGCAAACACAAGTGCATGAAAAGCCGAAATGTAGTGTATAGAAGCTATTGTGGATAGTTAGATTTAGATCAATCGAGAAAGACATAATCATCTCAACCATGATATTCATAAAAGATTAATTATCCAGGAAGTATGATCACATATACATTGCCCTTGTTTCCATGTTATTAAGAGCCGAACTTGGGTATCATTGTTTGTTCTCAATGTAAGAACAAATTTAAAAAAAGGAGCAAATTTAAAGACCTGGAGTGTGAAAGCTTGAGTAAGGGAAAACACATTGGTAAGCATAGGTAGGCATCTTTTTAACCTGCTTAGATTGTACATCTATACTGTATAACCCGTGCCATGTGGATACGAAAAGGACTCTGCTGGCACCGTCCGCAAAACCGCTCACATGAGGGTTGTGCCTGTGTGAATCGACTGGGAGAAGCTTCTCAAGATCAATGACTCCGCTAAGAACAAATGTTGCAATGCCGTCGGAACCGTCATCCTCCCTAGACCATAGCTGGATCAGCTTACACCTAAAACTCGTAGCAGTCGTGGTGGCGAGTCCGAGCCGACCATCCTCCGTGGTCATGAGCACAACCCATTGAGAACTGAATTCGGATGCTAGGTCGATCGCCGATATTTCTCGCGTGATCATGTCGTACTTCACGATCCCTTTGTTTTGGCAAGCGAGGAAGTAGAGTGCATTGCCTAGCAGGATACCAGAAGCGATCTCGAAGTGCTTATATAGGTTGAAGTAGTTGTCATAGATGTAGTTGTCAGTAGAGGCCACCTCGCTCCACGCATTAGCCTCTGATGCGTAGATTAAGGTGAACATCCTTTCTGGGTGTGCAATGAAGACCACTACAATCTGGAAGGATCCACGGTGGCAGTCGAGGTGGTCGCAGCCGCCGCCGGCAGCGCACATCACGGCGGCGTTCCATGCACCGTGTGTTGGTAGGCTGGGCAGTTGTCGTTGCTGGTCCGTGATGGGGTCCCAGACGGTGAGATCAATCCTCCACGGGCCGGATAGTCTCGAGGGCTCGCGGCGGAGGAGGACGCGGCCGTGGCGGACATCGATCACGCGGTAGCCGTAGTGGTTGGCACGGGCCGGACGGAAGGAGGAGGTGGAGACGAAGCTTGCTGTCGGCAGGCGGCGGTTTTCGCCATTGTCTTCGTAGTAGCGGCCGTAGTAATAATCTTTGTCGAGGTTGCCCATCATCGGAGCGGTGCGGTCGAACACTTCGTCATCGTGGGCGTTGCATCCGTACAGGCCGCCCCGGCAGAGGATGCCCAGCATCGGGGCGGTGCGGTGGAATTCCAGGTACCTGCGGCGGAAGGCGGCGGCGGAGGTGATGCGGCGCCACAGCCTGCAGACGAGAGCGGCGCGGACGAGGCTCGCGCGATCGGCCGGCGAGACACGGAGAAGGATCTCTTCCACGAGATCCTCCATCAGATGCGGCGGCGGCGCCATGTATATGCGATGCGGCTGCTTGGTCGGCCGATCTCAAGCGCGAGGGTTTGTTTCGTCGATGAAGGGTGGGGTGTTGTGCACTTATGCGATGCGATCTGCTAGCAAACCTGCATCCACCACCTTTTAGGATTCAGGGTTGTCCCTGCCAGGTGGGCCCAGAGATTCTGTTTCGTATTGGCCGTGCCGAATACGAATAGGAAATGCATCATGGCCAGACGAACATTAAAAAAAAATCAGAAGCTTGTTTCTTCTTTGTTACGTTCAGAACTTCGTATCCAACAACACCAGCACAGAGGCCTCGTCCAAATCTAAATCAGCGACTGCAGTTCAGCTTAATATTACGATTACTGAAGCAAAAAACAAAAGCCGGTAATCCGACCGGCATGGCAGCTAGCTAGCTAGCACACTATACCGGAATCCAAGTCTGACCGAGAGCCCGTGGCATTGCTGAGGCCTGAGAGCCCAAAAAAAAAAAACTCCCGGCAAAGAAGACTTTGCCGAGAACAACCCAAAAAACTCTCGGCAAAGCCACGGCCCTCGGCAATTTTGTACCATCAATATACATAAATACAAAATTTATGTTCAAACTTGGCACAATTTTAACTCTGTTTGCTATTTTTAAGAATTTTTATCATTCTAGGCAATTTTTTCATATCCGTTTGATATGAACTGCAAGTGCATGAAATCATAGAGTAAAGTTGGTGAAAAATGATTCATGTTCATGAGACATCTCTAAAACCATATACATGAAATGAACCTAAATTTCCGACATTTGGTTGTCTGATAATGATGAAGATCGTGAGGTAGAACAGTTTAAAAATTGTATTTCTTTCTCTGACTGAATTCTCGGATCGGATTCAGATACGAACAGTAGATGATATGTCGAATAGTGATATTCAATATATTTGAATCTTAGAAATCCAACTTTAAATACTCGGATACTAATACGGTTCGGATAACTACGGATATTGAATGTTCAGAATCGGATACGATCTTTACTATTTATATAAGTGTTTGACCATTTTGGTTCAACGGTACAAATAATATTCATACTACTCTCATCCATAATCCTCGCTGGCCAAATAGATGCAGCACTTGAGATCGGATAGATAAGAAAGAAAATAAAAAGCAATAATGACTAGCTCCGCTGTTGGTGCTTGACGATCAGGCAGCCGCACGCATGCTGCATGCACGCGTGATGTGTTGTCCGCTTGTCCTGCTTCTATTCATAGTAATCACACAGGTGTTGGTGGTTGAACAAGCCGGCCAGCGGTCTCCATGGCGCGCCGTACGTCCATCCCCGCATTCCTTGCCCCCCGGCGCCCATAAATACACGCACAGACACCCCTCTCGACGATCAAGAAACAAGCAGCGACAACCGAAGCTTCCTATCTCGCCGCCAACTTAGCAACAATGGCCTCCTCGACCTCCATCCTCCTCGCCGCGGCGGCGCTGACGGCGCTGTTCGCCGTCGGCTCGTGCGCCCCGCTCTCGTTCGAGGTCGGCAAGGGCTCCAAGTCCGGCCACCTGATCCTCATCCCCAACATCGCCATCTCCGACGTGGAGATTAAGGAGCACGGCGGCGACGACTTCAGCTTCACTCTCAAGGAGGGCCCCAAGGGCTCGTGGACGCTCGACACCACGGCCCCGCTCAAGTACCCCCTCTGCATCCGCTTCGCCACCAAGGCCGGCGGCTACCGCATCGCCGACGACGTCGTCCCCGCCGATTTCAAGGCCGGCGCCACCTACAAGACCACCCTCAGCATCTGAGAAACCTCTGAATAATTTTCCAAGAGAGCTCAGGCCCACATGCCAGCGGGCTAATATCTAATTTTCTATGGTTTATTTTGTCGCATCACCAGGCCACCCAAGAAATTAAACAAGCTAGCTAGCATGTCTACCCCGCGCCTTGCAGTTGCAGCGGATAGATGCGAAATGAATCAAGTTTTTCTTCTTGTTGTTGTATTCCCAAATCAATCAAGTTTGTTTTGTCGATTTTAACATGTCAGAAATGAAGTGAAGGTGTCACTTTCAGGAATTGCACCCATTGTTCCATTGATGTTCCGTTCGAAAAGTAGTCCATAAAATATTTTTCACTGTTCACTTTTGAATGACCACTTTCTTTTTTTTTTTTACGCGAGCCCAAGGCCCATTTCCATTAACACAGAAATAACGAGTACCAGATACAAACAAAGAACAGGACTGACTGGAATAGGGGGGACATGAACGAAACGATGAAATCTCTTATACCGAAAGCCAGACCCTCGGCCATATTGGCATGAGAATGCACAAGAGGAGCTCAGCCCACTCGAGTGAAATCAAGTGGGGTGCGCCTTTTTCTTCCTCTATCCCCGACCTCTCCGTCCGGAAAACAAGACCTCCGCCACGGCTGCCACCAATTACCGCCTGTCGGAACTCAAAAACTCATTGGAGAAGAAGGGTATATACCTGTGTACTCCCAACTTTAGCTGGGGCGGCAGCCCCAACACACCCCAACATAGATCCACTTTGGCGTCCAAGCATACTTGTGCATTTGCGTTTCAACCAGCGTATAGCATGAACAAATCCACTGAGAAAACAACAGCTACAATTGAAGGTGGAGAATCATAAGAAAATGCAGTACATTTCGGTTAGGAGCAGAGACCACACAACACAAACTAAACTGATGTCAAATTAACGTGGCAACAGTGATGGGACCCAATATTATGGGTACCCAAAGACAGCGATTATGAGCGACTATCACAGCCACAATGAACCCCGGCATATTTTTTGGTGGCTTTCTGGATTTTTTCTCATGAAGGAAAACCAAACTCGCGTCTATTCATAGTAATCGTATAGGTGTTGGTGGTTGAACAAACCGCCAGCCAGACGTCCGTCCCCGCCTTCCTTGCCTCCGGGGCTCATAAATACGCACGGACATCCCTCTCGACGATTGGCTGGTGGCTGATGGCTGGTGCTGATTTGTTCTGAGAGAAAAGTACTGCTGGCTGGTTGCTAGTGGCTGGTTTGTTCTGAGAGAAAAGTACTGTTGGCTGGTGGCTGATAAGCCAAACGAACAGGGTGCAAGAAACAAGCAGCGTCAACCGAAGCTTCCTATCTCGCCACCAACTTAAATTAGCAACAATGGCCTCCTCAACCTCCATCCTCCTCGCCACGGCGGCACTGACGGTGCTGTTCTCCGTCGGCTCGTGCACCCCGCTCTCGTTCGAGGTCGGAAAGGGCTCCAAGCCCGGCCACCTGATCCTCATCCCCAACATTGCCATCTCCGACGTGGAGATCAAGGAGCACGGTGGCGACGACTTCAGCTTCACACTCAAGGAGGGCCCCAAGGGCTCCTGGACTCTCGACACCACGACCCCGCTCAAGTACCCCCTCTGCATCCTCTTCGCCACCAAGGCCGGCGGCTACCACATCACCGACGACGTCATCCCCGCCGATTTCAAGGCCGGTGCCACCTACAAGACCACCCTCAGCATCTGAGCAACCTCTGAATAATTTTCCAAGAGAACTCAGGCCCACATGCCAGTGAGCCAATATTTAATTTTCTATAGTTATTTTGTCACATCACCGGACCGCCCAAGAAATTAAACAAGCTATGTATCCTTTACACATGTCTATCCCGCGCCTTGCAGCGGATAGTTGTATTCCCAAATCAATAAAGTTTGCTAGGAGTTGCAAGCGCTCGGACGTCCATTTCGCGCACTAGGATTGGACAACTGATAGGCGTCAGATTCGAGGTACTGTACCCGTCAGATGTATTGTAATGAAAATTTTCCCACCAAAACATCATACTACGTTGCACGCAACATGAGCCCGTGCTTCGCAACATTTAAAATCAACATCCTGTTGATGGTTGATTATCGTTGCAAACTTCAATCCACAAGCGTACCACTATGTGAAAACCTCAAATAGGTCACGCAACATTTTAAACGGGCCCTTTATGCCCGTTACATCCACCCACACCTGTAACGGTTGTTGTTTGACGCCCGTTACCTATAAGTGCGCCAGGACGACCCCGGGGTTGGCCTCCACAACGCCCGTTACCAATGTGGACTTCTGGTAACGGGCTTCTTAAACGCTCGTTACATAAATTCTTTGTAACGGATGTTAAAAGAGCCCGTTACAAATGTCAAACCTATCGGTAACGGGTTTGTAAAGTCTGTTACCGATCAATGCCCTATCGATAACGGGCTTAAGTCCGTTATCGATCGCTGCCGTATTGGTAACGGGTTATAAAGTCCGTTACCGATAAGTTCGTACTGGAGACGCATGCTTGTAGGATGCGTCTCCTTTGATTGCCACCCAGGGTCGCCTTTTTTCTCACATCGAAGACGCATGTTGTTATCTCGCTGTGTCTTATCCTTCGACACCACCTCTCTCTCCACGAAGCTAGGCCACTCTGTTCGACAACAACACTAAGCTCTCTCTCTCCTCAAGGTCACTCGCCGATCGTCGGTGCTCAGATGTCCCCACCACTGTCCCATTCGCCGCCGCCCGCTGCTGCCGCGGCCTCGAGGATCGCGCTTAATTTCTCTCCTTAGAAAGCGTGCCGCTGCAGTCGGGCCGCCCAGCGTCTTGTGACGAAAAGGGGCAGGCGGACGCCGATCGCGCTCCTCCGGCGCTGTCGCCTGGCCGCGACGCCGCCTCCGATCCTCCTCCTCGGCCGCACTCGCCTCGTAGAAAGTCCTCGTCAAGGTGGAAATTAATTGCCCCTTATATTGAAATTCTTCAGCTGTCTTTTTGTGTGATGAATTATGCTCATTTGGTGTATGGAATGCAGATGGCGGCGCTTGCTCGGGCTTAGATGTACAGACAGCCTAGAAGATTGGGAGAATTTCTTAAGCGGGGTCAATGGTTTTCTAAATCAAGCAGAGGCGGATATGAGAAACTGTGGTGTTCAGGCAATGCTTTGCCCCTGTATTGATTGTCTCAACCAAAAGAAATTCGCACACGGGAAATCATTTTTCATCATTTGGTCACACGTGGTTTCACAAAAAATTACACGTGTTGGAATAAACATGGTGAGGAAGGCCTTAATGAACTCGAAGCAGGCTGCCTAAATGAAGGTGAAGTGCGACACCATGCTAACCATGATGAAGACCTTGATGACAGTGGACTTTTTGAGTGAAATGAACCATTATTCCCACCAAATGTGTTGAGGCCTGAGGATATCACTGATCAAGAAGTTAGGGGCCTCGATGATGGTGAGGTGTTGCAATGTGTGCACAATGTTGATCAAATGTTGCGATATATTGAGTTTCAACAAGTGTACACACCTTCTGAATTAGCGAGGCTGAAGCAGTTCATTGAAGATTCAAAGAAACCCCTCTATCCTGATTGCCAGAAGTACTCTCGCCTTTTTGGTGATCTAAAACTTCTGCAGCTTAAGGCAGATCATGGTTGGAGCAACAAAAGTTTCAAACATCTATTGATATGCTTAGAGACATGCTACCGAAGGAAACCAAATAGCGTAGTCCGCTATGAGGCGAAGAAGATAATCTGTCCTCTGGGAATAGAGGTTGAAAAAATCCATGCATGCAAGAACAGTTGTGAATTGTTCCGTGGAGATTATGCAGACCTTGACAAGTGCCCCAAGTGTGGCTATGATCGGTACAAGAGGAAAAAGGATGAAGGAGTTGATAATAATGCTAATGATGAGAACGAGCCCATGAGATCAGAGGCAAGAAGAAGAAGGCTAATAGAGGGGCTCATGTGAGGGTGGCATGGTATTTTTGCATCATTCCTCGGCTGAGAAGATGGTTCGCAACACGAAAGGAGGCCCAACTCTTGCATTGGCATGACGAAGGCCGAAAGGAGCTTAATTATAAGAAAGATGGCAAGTTTAGGCACCCGCAGATGCAAGAATGGGGTAACATTAATAACCACTTCCCATGGTTTGACGACGCAAGGAGCATACGGTTTTGTATGAGCACAGATGGCGTGAACCCATTTGGTAACCGAGCTCAACACATAGCACTGGCCCGTCAGGTTGTACAACCTTCCACCGCTATGCAAGAAACAGAATACACCGCTTGCCAATGAGCACAAACGACAACTACATGAAGACAACTCTAAGGTAGGGCTTGGCTTGCAAAGATGCACATGCAAGGTTTGCAGGGTTCAGATTATGTCGAGACATGCAGCAATTGTTCATGACCAGATAAAGAATATAGCAGCGGGCCGTTGTTCACATTATAAGCCAAGAATGGATATCAATGGATACACGTTCTACACCATGACCAGATAAAAGAGCGCCTATCAAAATAGTGGTGAAGGGTATGCCGCCGCTGATTGTACCATGACGATGATGATGATGGAGCAAACATATTATGGTCAAATAGAGGAGATATGGGAGCTTGATTATGTAGGATTGAAGGTGGCCTTGTTTTGGTGTAGATGGGTCACCAATGAAGAGTCAAGGACAAATATGGTTATGTTAGTGTTGATCTCCGTCTTTGGTTACAAAATGAACCGCTCTCGCCAACGATGTTGAGCAAGATGTAGACCTTGCAAAGATGAAGTGTGGTTATGCCTAGAAAAAAGGATTGTGGGGATTGAAAATGTTGTTGACGAGGAGGAATACAAGGTTGAAAATTCCATCCTTTGACACTTCATACAAGCCCGTCTGGGAACTAACAAAACACCATACTTACGAAGCACCATAGTGAAAATCCATACGTAAATCAAGGAAGAAAAAGCGATTTCTATTGAACCTTTTGTAATGCAAGGATGTGTTTATTGGTGAAATGGAATCCGCTTTGTAATATAAAGGATGCGATATATTGCGGAATTTAAACTTTTTGTAATATATGGGATGTGGTGGAATTTGAATCGCTTGTAATATATTCTGCCAAAGATACTATATATGTTATATTCTTGAAGAACAAGAGACGAGGATTCAAGTCACCTTTGTTACCAAGAGAGGACTAATGAATTGTCAGTAGCAAGAGACAAGGACTAAAACCAAACGCCTTTGTTACAAAGAGTCGAGACAACGAATAGCGTTATGGGCAAGAAGATATGAAATCAAGACACATCAAAGAGACAAATCAACTTCTCCAAGAGTTTGCCAAATTTTACTTTGCAAATCTTGTTCTTTGCCAACTTCTAAAAAGATATGCCAAGTAAAAAGAGTTCATCTCCAATAATGCGCATAATTTCACAAGCATGTCTCTTGAGATGCAAAATCAACACACACATGAAATATCATTGATACGTCGAAGGTTATAATGCGCCATATCTTCATGACGAGATATGCAAATCACACACACACACATCGATCTTGCTCGTAGGTCATCAATCTTGCTGCAGGTGGTCATCGAACAAGCTCCATTTCTACCGACGGCTTAGAGACTTGATTCGGCATGATCTAAGAAGCTTGTGCAACCCTAATTTTGTGCAAGAGGCTTTAATATGCTCATCTTACAAGGAAAATAATGAGATATACTCCATGAGATCGCTTCCTCATCTTACAAGTGAACACAAGAGAAAGATATAGAGAGGTTGAAATATCCCTTAAAACTCCTCCTCGGAGGAGAAAAAGCAAAGGAAGCCAAGTGTGAAAAGCTGCAGCGCTTCCGTCGCTTGTTCATCCCGATGCCGTGAGGTTCTACCTTCCCGACACACGATAAGGGTATGTCACAAGGATTCTTCTAGCAGCTAGAGGATGAGCAACCCAATCACCCATATCATAAGAATTCTTCTACCAACTAAGAGATCGAGAGGAGGAAGAAGAGAAAAGCAAAAGCTTGCGCCTACAAGATCTATTCTTTGCGCCATAGCTAGATCTAGATCTAGAGAAGAAGGAAGCAAGTGACTCGCTTTATTGTATCGAAGAAGGAACCATATGCTAGATCTAGATCTAAAGAAGAAGGAAGCAACTTGAAGTGAAGGACATTGCTTTTTTATAGAAAAAACAAGGAATGGATAAGATCAAGAGCACTGAATGGCGAAGGTTCCCAAGCTATTATCGTGCTGTTAGTCAATGTGAGAGCGAGAGGTAGTGATTCCAATGTAGAATTAAATGATACGCGAGTAAGCAAACATCGCAATGGCCGTGTTTGGATGGTAGATGTTAGTGTTATTATTAGTGGTAGTTTAACACCTAAATTAATACATAAAACTAACATCTTGGATGTTTGGATGGAGGTGTTAGTTTGCATTTGAATTAACTTTTCCAAACATTTGAAAAAGGAGAGGGAGAGAGAGAAATTATTTCAACACCAAATCTTTGAGGTGCAATTCACCAAACTAACAAATGTGTTTGGCTCCAAAGTGTTAGTTTTGGTGTTAGTTTGCTACAAAGCACGAAGGGAATAGTTAAAAGGTCAATGGCATTAGCCAAAATGTCAGAGCACTATAGTGAATCAATGTAGAATGATATGCGGATAACCAAACGTCTCCATTGCATACTTAAACGTGTTTGGAAACAAATCTTGATCTTCTCCTTCCAAAACAATTAGATCTGTTCATCTATCAAAAACAACAACCGCCACTCATCGTCACCATTCCCGCCGGATGGATAGCATGCCGGAAGAAGCACAGACCACCGCCGTGGCCGGGCCTCCCTCAAGACCTCCGCATTGAGATTGCGTCGGTGTGACCTGAGCGCCTATGACCTCCACGCCTCACGCATGCCCGATACGCGCTAAGCATGACGGTGATGTCAGCTTTGTAGAGAGGATACGAGATGAGATTTCTTGTGTGAACCCACCACAAAGCATTCCTTGCTCGAGTGGTCTCGAATCCGAGGCTTGCTTCCTTCTCAATCAAAGCTTCATCGAACATAGGGATACAATGATCCCACGAGGGTGAACACGCTGCTATCTATACCATCTTGCTCAGAGACATGGCGGTGCCGCCGACACCAATGAAGGGTACATGAGGCGGGTCGCGCCAGAACGAGATGGCTCAACGAGGTGTCGCTTTGCGCGAGAAGGCGGCGGCGCCTACTACTCGACTCATTTGGGTGAACTGCCGGAGGTGTGCATCAGCGCAAGCACCGTCATGAGGAAAAGATGGCTTTTCTATTTTGGAAGAGAGGTCAACAAATGGTGAAGTTCGCAGAGTATTGGAATAGGAAATCAGTAGATTAGCTTTGTATGATGCTCAATTATCTGGTAAAATTTTGGGAGAGGAGAAGACGGTTATCGCATAAGATGGGGCCCTTCTATTCAAATGAAGAACAGCCTCATTTCTCCTTTTAAGAATAAAATGTTGTAACAAGTATTTCTTCATCGATTAGTCCAAATTTGATACTTTTTTCTAAATTTTTCTAAAATCACCATATATTCATTAATCATTGTTTAGTGTACATTTCGTTTGTTGAGGATGTTTATATGCCTTATTTTGTTCTGTAAGTACAACATACAAATAATATTTGTTTTAGAACCATTAGTGAGGAACTTTACATTTCATAAGCAAGGTGAACACAAGGTTTTGTTAAGCCAAATGCATATGAGTTCGAACATGTTGCAAAGTGTGGAAAACTTCAATGTTCAAGCAAACATTCTAGGAAACTATGTGAGAGATGTAGACATTTGTACACAAGTATATAATTCCATCTAATCCATTTGAAATTTTGAAGACAAGTCTAGGTACCCAAATTATGTTGGCATGTCAATTTGTAGATTTTTAGAGCAAATTTGATGTTATTAGAATTATTATCAATTACCATGGGGTAAACGAAATAATATATGATTAGGAGACATGCCTTGATAGTTAATCTTTAATTGATTGATCGTGGATTTGATGGATGGATTCTGCTCCAAGTCTGCTTTGAATAAATAACAAGATGTAGTTATATGAACTGTGAAATTCATTTTCATGTTCGATGCTACAATGCAGAAATTCATGAAAAGCATCGAATGATGTTAGCATAAAGGTATGCTTTGAATGTACCAGATCGACAGCTTTGGACAGCATACTTTAATTTCGCATGCTTCAATGTACGGGGATGCTTGGACTGTAGCATATACTTTAATTTCGCTATGCTCGATCGACAATTAGGCTTTGGACCCATTAGCATATTTTAATTGATGGCCACATAATGTCATTGGGAATTGCATCGCCTGATAATGTAGTCCACCCAATATGCTATATATTCATGTCAAGGTGGATTAAAGACATGCCTTATAGTTCATCTTCAATTGATTGATGTGATTTGATGGATGGATTTTGTTGCTCCAAGTCTGTTTTGAATAAATTGTTGCTAACAGATGAAGTTATATGAAATGTTGAAATTCATGTTCCCGGTGCTATAATTGTTGCAGAAATTCATGAAAAGCATAGGATGTTAGCATACAATGCTATGCTTTGAATGTAGCAGATCGACACTTATGCTTTGGACCTGTTAGCATACAATTCGATGGCCACATAATGTCAAGGAATTGCATCAGGGTTTATAATGTAGTCCACCCAACTGCTATATATCATGTCAAGGTGGATTAGGAGATGCCTTAATAGTTCATCTTCAATTGATTGAGTGGATTTGATGGATGAATTTTTGCTCCAAACTGCTTTTGAATAAATTGTTGCTAATGATGAAGTTATATGAAATGTTGAAATTCATTTTCATGTTCCCGTGCTATAATTTTGCATCAGAATTAATGAAAAGCATAAAGGATATTAGCACTTTAATTGCTATGCTGAATGTACCAGATCGACACTTATGCTTTGGACATGTTAGTTACTTAATTCATGGCCACATAATGTATAAACTTGGTTTATAAGGTAGTGATAACTAGACTTTTATGCTTTGTTGTGAGTGTTAATTGTTTCACATGTCATATATATTGTTATTGTTGGTGTCATGATGTGTTGTGAGTGTTGTTTCACCATCATATATAATGTCATGACATTGCTTTATCCTCTTGTTGCATGTACATATGGAACACACAATCCATGGAAGTTGGACAAGGAAGCGTTAAAGGAATTTATTCTCTTTGATATATAAGCATATTGTTGTGTCCTCACAAATGGTTAGCACCTATCCTGTATGCTAATTAAGTAAAATATGAACTGATCATCCGTATGAAGTTCAAAGAGGTTTGGTATCTAGATTATGCTAAACAACATCCCCGCTAAAGTTCTGACCTCAAAATGTTTTGGACTGTCAAGTTTGTAGGTTTTGTTCACAAAATTCAATCTCTTAGTGTTTCTAATCGGTATTGCTGACCATGCAGGCCTTTGGTACAAGATTTTTTGTTCACAAAAATCAATCTCTTAGTGTTTCTAATTGGTATTGCTGATCATGCAGGCCTTTGGTGATGCACAGATGAGTGACGAAAGGAAAGAAAAAGCCAAAAGCCACACTCAAGCACAAAACAAATCTCGTTGTAAGACCGAGGTTTTTATGGTCCCTTCTTACCTATTTGGTACATTAACTTGTCATTTTGGTACCTCGATGCAAAGGTGCTCAAGAGCCATGGGGGTCCTCTTTGTGTGGATTCCATGTGGCATTCCATATGTTAAGACTACTCGATGACATACCGACATCAAGAAGGTCGTTGTAAGTAGATAATAATGCTCAACCTTGTCTCGCTCATATTCTCCATCCGATTTTAGAAAATGATTTCTACTTGTATTCTCATAAATGATTGTATTTTGCGTGATTTCAAATCATGTAGATGTTTCCATAGTAAGATGTAAAGCGCGTGTCCGGGAGATGTCGGCGAGTACATTCTTAAGGAGACCATCGACAAAGGGCAACTTCTGGTGGCACCGTGAGTTCATTGTAGCCGAAACTTGAAACTCATTCACCTTCTTTAGTCGTGTTGTTGCTCGAGAAACCGCTTGGCTTGCTTGGTTGTCGATTCGGTTCGCAGCTTTCATGACTCCATCCAAACAAGCCTTGATGAGAGTAACTTGAAACTTGATGTGATCCTAGCTTGTCTATAAATGTGATCTTGCTTTGCCTATATCCGTGATGTGAGAATGTGTTTGTGATGTCTCCTTGTCGTGGTGGTCGCCATATCGGCCGGTTCCAGATGCGCCGATGGTCGCCAAATCGCCGGCCGTGGATGCGACGCAACGCGTTACCGTAGGGGTGGCCACGATCCGTAACGAGCGTTAATTAAAGCTCGTTACAAACACTGATTAGTGAGTAACGGCTTCATTCGAAAGCTCACAAAATGCCCAACAATGTAACGCAGCAAAGGTAAAGCTACCGCCCCGATCGGCCCTGTGACCGCCTGCTCATCGAGATATAGGAGACGGTTGAAAGCAAGCGCCTTTAATAGAGAGAAAGCGACGCGTGTGGAAAGACGCGCCTCATTTCGTCGAGACAGTGGAGACGCATGTTCATGGAACGCTTCTCTGAAGTTAATTTCACATTAACGGGCTCTATTTCATGCCCATTACCAAAGTTCCATGTGGGCCCAGAGAAACAGCCATTTCACATGACCGGTAACTAGTTGTGGTAACGGTCGTTGTTTGATGCCCGTTACGAATCCTATATGTACTGAGACGCGCGTGAAATAGAAGCGTCTCAGTTCGTCAAGATAGTGGAGACGCAGTACACAGGCGCTCGATATTGAGCTCGAACGGGCTTTGCTTTGGTGCCCGTTACGAAAGTTCCCTGTGGGCCTAGAAAAACAGCCATTTCACGTGACCGGTGGCTAGTTGTGGTAGCGGTCATTGTTTAATGCCCGTTACGAATATGTCTTATCGATGTGCATCCGCCTGCTACCTTTCTTGGCTTATTTGTAACACTTGATCGGAACGGCGCATTGCACTTAAATGCGATCTACACCCGTTACCAAAGGCAGTTTTTCACGTAGTGTACGGATCACATGAGACCTGTTTTCCCTTATGTGTAAACCCAAGGTATCGAATCCGTGGAACAATGTGCAATGTAAGGATTCAATCTAGTAAGGCAAAGAAATACTTTCTTTTGAAGAACCAAGTTACATCTAATTAGGGCCTTGAGCAATGTACTTTCTTTTGGAACAATGTACTTGTTGCAGCTCAGCTCGTGGAATATGGACCTCTTGAGCACCACGGTGGTGACCACGAACATGCAAATTAGGTCCCGCCATGTTAGGATATTGCAAGAGAAAGTGGAATAGGAAAAATTTGTGGAATCACACTACCTCACCTCTTGCTTACCCAAGTTCTTACCATTCTCAAGGACCACCGTGAGTGTGCTAGTGTGGCATAACCAAACCTGCGATTAAGTGGTTGAAAGGATACAAGACAAGAGGTTTGTTTTCTGATTTTTGTGGAGCTACAGGTGGCTTTTCAAGGGAGGCTATGGTACTGAAACAAAGTGTGTAACCTATTCAAAACCTTGCTGTCCAAAACCACCACCAACTTGAGATTATAGATATCAAACTTTTGGTTACACAAACCGCAAGACAACCCCTTTCAACTTCTCTTTTCTTTCCTTTTTTTTTTGCTCTTCTCTTTGTTAACTCTTTCTTTAACACCTTTTTTTCTGATTTTTTTCTAACGGCGAACACAAGATAACATACGAGGGGTGTGGAAAAATTAAAACACGACGGGAGAACAAAGACGGTGACTAGCAACAAGATGAACAGTACACAAAATGCATCAATACCAAAAAAAGGATATGGGTTTTTTTTGTGTAGCTTTTTATTGGACTGTAAAACATGAACAAAAAGATGTAACATATGATAAAGGGTGGGAGGGCGGGTAATAACCAAAACCTACCATGATAACGATGGCTCTGATTACCACAAATTATGGATCGTTGCAAGAAAGGTCCTAGGGATGGCCCGATCTTCATGGTAGTAGGTTTCATAACAAGATAAATTACTGCAAGCATCGGGTAAATGATTTATACTGACAAAGGTTGGTTGCGATGAAGCGACAGGGAGAGAGGCACCAAAGCTGCGAAGACTTCAACTCGATCTCCGAACAACCGCAGAACCACAAGCCTGAACTAATCCACACAATACGGCCAATGTGGCCAAGGGTCTCGCTTTCGGTATTAGTTTGGGGTCTTTTTATGTAGTGGTGGTTGGTTGTCTCTTGAATCAAGAGATTTCATCGTTTCATTTATGTCCCCCCTAGTCCAGTCAGTCCAGTTCTCGATTTGTATATGATACTACTTGTTTATGCTCGCGTAAAAAAAGGACAAGTGGTCATTCAAAAGTCAACAATGAAAAATATTTTAGGGAGTACTTTTCGAATGGAACATCACTTTTTCAAGTCATATAGTAGTAGTATGTTCAATTGAACAATGGGTGCAATTCCTGAAAGTGACACCTTCACTTCATTTCTGACATGTTAAAATCGATAAAACAAACTTGATTGATTTGGGAATACAACAACAAGAAGAAAAACATTTCGCATCTATCCGCTCAAGGCGCGGGATAGACATGCTAGCTAACTTGTTTAATTTCTTGGAAAATTAGATATTGGCTCGTTGGCATGTGGGCCTGAGCTCTCTTGGAAAATTATTCAGAAGTTGCTCAGATGCTGAGGGTGGTCTTGTAGGTGGCACCGGCCTTGAAATCGGCGGGGACGACGTCATCGGCGATGCGGTAGCCCGGCCTTGGTGGCGGCGGATGCAGAGGGTACTTGAGCCGGGCCGTGGTGTCGAGCGTCCACGAGCCCTTGGGGCCCTCCTTGAGTGTGAAGCTGAAGTCGTCGCCGCTGTGCTCCTTGATCTCCATGTCGGAGATGGCGATGTTGGGAGATCGGTGGCCGGGCTTGAGCCCTTTCGAACGGAGCGGAAGACGAGCCGACGGCGATGCAGCATCAGCCAAGCAGCGCCAGGAGGAGGATGGAGGTGGAGGAGGCCATTGTTGCTAATTTAAGTTGGCGGTGAGATAGGAATTGAAGCTTCGCTGACGCCGCTTGTTTCTTGATCGTCCGAGAGGATGTCCGCGTGTATTTATGGGCCGGGGCAAGGAACGCGGATGGACGACGTCACGCGCCATGGAGACCGCTGGCCGGCTTGCTCAACCACCATCACCTATACGATTACTTTGAATTGACGCGAGTTTGGTAGTCGCCAGACGCCAAGCATCACGCGTATGCATGCGTCGGCTGCCGATCGTCCTCTCATCGCCTCTCCTCGCCATGTTCCATGCACGCGACCTCTACGAGGAACGTTGACAGCAACATCGTTGCCTTACATGGTGCAGTTTATGCATGGCCTTTACGTTTGGTTCCGACCATCCAGAGAAATCGTCATCTACACATCGCCCGAGCCCGACACAACTCTGGCTCGCGTCACCAGCTATATCTCGACAGCTGTAGCGATCTAGGCCCTTTCGCACCTTTGGTAAGGGTGTGTTTCCGTGATAAATGACAACCATATGCTTGTGACTAACCTTTATTTTGAAGCGGATTTCTATTTGGGTTATTGTCACGAGTATTGAATGGAATGAGAACCCTCACTTTGAATTAATGGACTCAATATGGTTGGATACTACAAGGCTAAGGACTTTGTTAGTTCCAAGTGTCACAAAGGAGATGAATGACACTTGGATTGCTAGTTTGTAGTTTCGACCGTACTATTAAGAGGGGTTCGTACATTAGTAGCTTGACCATGCACTCAAAAGCCATAAAAATATGCACACTCAAGTTCCTTGGATGCTATCTAGCTCAGAGAGTTCATGGAAGCAAGGTTGAAGCAAAAAGAATCGTCGGAAAACTCAAAGGCGCCGAATTGGACGAGTTAAAAAGAAGTTCATAGCGTCGGATGATCCGACGCCCTATTTTTTAGATGCGTCGGATGAGTTGTGTAGCCACTTGATTCAAAATGGACCTGATGCATCGGTTCATCCGACGCCTTAGGGTTTGGCTACAGTATGGGTCAAGGGTCTGGACTTAAGCATCGGACGATCCGACGCCTTTACCATCGGTTCATCCGACAATTGGTTTTAAATCATACAGAGACGCGCCAAGTGAAGGACTGATACGGCGAACCAGAGAGGGGGGGAGTGAATGGGAGCCGATAAAAATTCTTCTCGAAGGAGATGGAAACTCCAACAAGATGAACACGACCTCCAACACACGTCTCCGACTCACTACCCAAGTTGGCCAAGCCCACGTAGCCACTGAAGTGCCACTGGACCTAGGAACCAACACACAACCTTCCGACCCGAGAACGCAGCGGAACACCAAACCTCGAGTCCACTGACCAACACCGGTCAGACCGGTGAGCACCACCGGTCAGACCGGTCCCTGCTGGTGGAACTTGGCGACTTCCACTAAGTGGCTCCACACCGGTCAGGCCGGTGCAACACACCGGTCAAACCGGTCACAGCCAGAAAGCCCCAAACCACCAAACAGGCCTACCGACCTCCAAACAGACCCAAACTCGAAACAGCCCCAACACAGGACAACAGCGAACACACCCAGACGTTCACCCGAGCAAAAACCCAACAGGGGTTGCACCGGTCAGACCGGTCAAGAGCACCGGTCGACCGTGTAGCTGGCAGCTGGGATGAACAGCACCCACGGGTCAACTCCTCCAAATCCAAGCCTTGATCTCCAGAATCGCTCCACAAGCCTGAACAAGACTTTGGGGACAATAGGAACACCTCATGAGGAGTCCATAGCCAAGTTTAATCCCACCAAAACTTGTCCAAACAAGAGGAATCGAAGAAATCCCGCTAAGAACACCTCTAACCCTAGAACTCGGAAAACCCCAAAATCGAGCCCCTTTACTCACGGATTTGGGAGGGGAATCACAGCCCAAAGAACCACGAAGGGTTCCCACAAATTTCCCCCATCAAATCCCCAAGATCAAGGTCCCGAAAACACCCCAAGAAAAACACCAAGAGAGGGCTCCGAAAATCACCACCAAGAACAACCGGGAACAACACAACAAGGCCTTGAGGAACCACGCCGAATCATCTATACATACCAAGAAGGTTCATACAAGGTCTAGCTTGCCGCCCGATCATCCAACCCTCTCACAAGATCTCACCATGAAGCTCTCAAGCTAGTCCTATGGAAAACCTAAGAAAATAGGAAGGGAAAAAGGAAAGCAAAAGAACTAGGGTTCCAAGAGCTTGGCTGCCATCCTCTCACCTCATCGGTTATATGGAGGCAACCGAAAGTCTAAAATACCCTTCCCTAACAACTAGGGATACAAGCCCCTCAAGGGCGGTTTTGGAAGTCTTCAAGCTTTCTCCATCGGACGGATGCCGGCCCAACGCTTAGCCTCGACGCAAGCCTTGCGATCCCGACGCGTGTCCTCCGCTTGATTCCGGACTGCGTCGTCGACACCGGCCGAGGTGCTCCTCGCCAGTCGAGACCCACCGGTCGGACGGTCGACCACCGGTCGACCGGCGCGCTTCGCAAGACCGTCTTGATTCTTGGTCTTGGCTTTGTGGATCAACCAAGGAACCCGGTGGTTTCTGGTGAACCACCGGAAACCCCGAACTCGGTGTAGCCTCCGCCAATCGCCACTCATGACTCGGCTCCCACGTAGTCCCGGCTCAACCTTGGTTTTCAGGCTCAACCAAGAAACCGTCCATGACTTCATCTTGCTGTTCATGCCACCATGCGGCCCGCACTTGACCCCGCTGGCCACCGGGTCCCTCGAACGAATGTTGGCGGTGTATTTTGGTGCACCAAGCATGTTCATTACACTTTGGTTTGGATTTGATTATGGAACTAACCCACCACTAGGCACACTAATCATATAACAAGTTCATCTATGTGCATGCATTTGGAAGTATTGTGTTTATGTAGGAAAACATGGACATAAAGGACGGATTCGCAACAAGTTCAAAGGAGCATTTACGGAGTCTTGTTCGTGTTCATGAGCTTGATGAAATCACTTCCAATGGTGGCAAGGACCGAAGTGTTACAAAGGAAGGTAGCAATAAAGATATGAGAGGGATGGATCGAGTGAAAGAAAAGAAAAATAAAGTGTAAGGAAGGATGTCACGTTGTTGAGAGACGAAACTTTCATTCTTTTTCCAACCATGTGCAATCCGACAACGAGGACGTCATCGGTGCCGTGTAGTCATAATTTTCTTTTGCCCTTGCACATGTCCATCATTCTAAATCATCTCATCCTTGATATCCCTACATATGGTTAATTCTCATGATCATTGGCTTTGAAAGGTAAACAACCATTAGAGGAAGTTCTTAGTTTGACAATACTTGTGTTGATTGCACTAGCCCTACCTATAGCTCTACTTTATGTGTTATATGAGAGATTTATGGGAGGTGAGAGTTTTATAAAATTTGGTTGGGATAGCCACTTCATATGAGTGACTTGAGAGAGCTTGGAGAAAGGTTTTTGTCTAATACTTGTTGCAGGAATTTTTGTTTTGAAAATCATAAGAAAAACCCTCCGATGGAAGCAAAGAAGTAAGTATGGCTGAGATCGAAAGCTTCGAGTGAAGAGTTTGAGTTGTGGGGTAAATCTTGACGTGGTAAAAATTCTAAACGCCCATGTTTATGTTTGATGATCATTACTTTGTGTTTATGTATTAAAGATTAAAGGATTGACTAACTTGTGAAGAAGGACTAGCGATTCATGATTACAACACCTTGGACGAAGTTCTTTTACGAGTACTTGCTCGAGGACGAGCAAGAGCTAAGCGTGGGGGAGATGTTGGCGGTGTATTTTGGTGCACCAAGCATGTTCATTACACTTTGGTTTGGATTTGATTATGGAACTAACCCGCCACTAGGCACACTAATCATATAACAAGTTCATCTATGTGCATGCATTTGGAAGTATTGTGTTTATGTAGGAAAACATGGACATAAAGGACGGATTCGCAACAAGTTCAAAGGAGCATTTACGGAGTCTTGTTCGTGTTCATGAGCTTGATGAAATCACTTCCAATGGTGGCAAGGACCGAAGTGTTACAAGGAACACCCCCGGGGATTGAAGCGTAAAAGACCGAACTTCATGCGAAGAGAACCTCCATCTTGGACGCGAGGATGACATCGTCAAAATCATGCAAGTGGAGGGGGCAAAGTGCATAATCACCGAAACCGGGCCGAGATGGGCTGGCGGTCGGCCGGCCAGCGGCCGCCCAGCCCACCCCGGTGGTCGGTTCGGCCCCCCTTTCCTTGCACCCGAAGGATCTTTAACCCTAAAAGCCTGGAGGCGCCGCCATCACGGGGAGAGAGAGCCATTCGCACCAGGAGGCCATCCACAAGCTAGAGAGAGAGGAGGAGGATCTCCGGGAGGGAGATCAACCACCTCGAAGGAAGCACCCTCTCGTGGAGAAGAAGGAAGACACCGTCGGAAGGGAAACCATGATCAACGGTGCTATGTCCAGCACTTTGATGGGGTAATCTTCTTATTCGTCCATGGGTTGTAATCGATCTTAAGATGTAATCAAACTTTGTCGGATTATCTATCTATCATCTTGTGTTCAATATACTTTAATGCTTAAGGTTAGCTACCATGCCGTAAAGGGAGTAAGGCCTCAATGCTTCCTTGGATCCATTCAATACGCCGTGTCCATCATAGGTCTAGTCATGAATACCTTTGCGTAGTGACAGTACGAGGGGAGGGAAAGGGCGAAACCGTGGTCACAACCCCCGATAGATTAGATTGGTTTAATGTCTTTAATTGATTGCATGATCGTAGACCCATGGGCGAGTGTCTCCTACCTTGATCGCTTATCGTTCTCTCTAGTGTAGCTTAGTTGTTTTCTAGTATAATAATAGTTAGGGTTTTAGTAGCTAGTGCGTAGAAGTAGATTGAACGCTTGTAATCCCCTTGCTCCGCGGATTGACAAGAACCTTGGGAATCCCGTGGTGAAAAAGGTGTGGGGTCCGTGCGCTTGGATCGGATAGAGGGATCGTCTTTTATCCGTCAACAAGCCTCTTTTTTTGGCGCCGTTGCCGGGGAGCAAGCTAGTTTACATCGTTTGATTTGCATTTAACTTAGTTTATATTTAGTTTATCTTTTATTTGTTTTATCTAACACCTATTATCTAGAAAAACCTTTGTTTTGTTTTTGTTTTTGTTTTTGTTTTTATCTTATTGTCTAGATGGCGTTCGTTAATCAACCCGTGGAAAAACCGGAGAAATCACTAAGGGATTACGCTAGCCCTCGATGTGAAGACATAAAAGTACAAGAGTCGGATTCGAAGCTCGAAGCGACCGAGTATGAGATTAAATCCAAGATCATCGAGATGGTGGCGGCAAACCCGTTTGAAGGGATGGTTACGGAGAACCCATATAGACACATAAGGAATTTCACGACGATATGCAACACGGTGCGTCAAGAAGGAGTCCCCGATGAATGGTTCAAATGGAATCTCTTTCCCTACTCGCTTGCCGGCAATGCAAAGACATGGTACTCTTAAGGCCCTTTGAAGTTGAAGGCAATTGGAAATAAGTTGACTAAGAAGTTTTTTGAGAAGTTCTTTCCAATTAGCAAGGTTCAACATCTAAGGAGGCAAGTGATCAATTTCATGCAAGGAGAAGAGGAAGGGATAGACCAAGCCTGGGATAGGTTTAATGGGTTGATCGAACAAGGACCAAGACTCGGCTTCTCCGGTGACGTACTCTTGCATACATTTTTCTTTTCCCTAACCCCTAGTTGCATGCAACATGTCGAAATGTGTGCAGGTGGGGATCTCATGGAGAAAACATTCACGGAAGCCGCTCAACTTCTACAAAAAATTAGTAAAGCGGCTGCCATGCGAAGAGATTGGGAAACAAGACTTGCGGAAGAGCCGGAATATAATTCGAGGAAGAAGAAGTGTGCTGAATTTTCTAAAGAGGCAACCCCGGAAGTCACAAAAGAGGAACCAATCACGGAAAAGCTTGAACAAGAACACATCAAGTCAAGAACTACCCCGAGCATCGACTTCGCCGTACCAAATGAGACAAACAAGAGAAGCATGTCAAGCGCGAAGCCACTAAGGGAGTTCGAACCAATGGATTGGGTTCCTATCGATTACGGAGAAGTATTCGACAAGAGAAGACCGTTCCCTAATCAAAAGGGAATGGCGAGAGCATTGGAAGTGGATTTCCCACCGGAGAAGAAAGCGGAAAATTCATACGACCTTGAAACCACCGGTGAGATTTTCCAAAAACTCTTTGGAGATGACATAGTGGATCCGGAACACATAGCCGAGGTGAAGAGAATCATGGGGATCAAGCCCGAAGCATCACCATAGCCTCTGAAGTCTACGCGATAGGATCCGAAGAAGAAGAGAAGATGACACCTCACTTGAGTTGCGAGATCAACGGAGTTCAATGCAAAGCTTTATGCGACATCGGAGCACAAGTAAGTGTCTTATCTTCTAAAATTTATGATAAAGTTCAAGACCACAACCTAGACTTAGCTCCAACATCAACGAAATTAATTATGGGAGATGGTAGAACTATTAAACCTCTAGGTATTGCTTGCAACATGAAAGTAAAAATCTCTAGAAATTGTATACCAACCGATTTCTTTATTATTGATGCTTACCATAGTAATCATGATCACATAATCCTAGGTAGGCCCTTTCTTAAGTTGGTTGATGCCGTGTTAGATGCCGGAGAAGGCAAAGTAACAATGAACCTTAATGGAACAAAGTACACATATAACTTTCTTCGTGTTTCTAAACACCTTACACCCTTTCCTCCCGAAGATGAAGAAGTAGAAGAGATAGATAGCCTTTGTTTTGTTGAAACCCTTAGAGACCCGCTGCAAAGAGAGATGGAGAATCAAATTAGTAATCAACAAGATGAAGAACTAGAAGAAGCAACAAAAGGTTTGGAACCACATGATGGAAGCGTGGAGGAAGGAAAATTTGAAGACATAGGAGAGATTAAACCCGAGGAGCCACAAGCGCCCGAGGTAGACCTTAAACCTTTGCCCAAAGGATTAAAGTATGAATTTTTGGGCCCAGACAAAACTTATCTAGTCATTGTGAGCGACGAGTTGAGTCCCGAAGAAAATGAGAAGTTGCTGATTTTATTGAAAAAACATAGGAAGGTGATTGGATATTCGATTGATGATCTCAAAGGAATTAGCCCAGCCTTTTGCACTCATCGTATACCAATGGAAGACCAATGTAAGCCTGTAGTGGACCACCAAATGAGGCTAACCCATGCCATGCGAGAGGTAGTAAAGAAAGAGGTTATCAAGTTACTTGATGCCGGAATCATCTACCCGGTTCCGCATAGTGAGTGGGTGAGCCCGGTACATTGTGTACCAAAGAAAGGAGGTTTGACCGTGGTGAAGAATGAGAAAAACGAATTGATACCGCAAAGAACCGTGACCGGGTGGCGGATGTGTATCGATTATCGTAAGCTTAACAAAGCGACGAAGAAAGATCACTTCCCCCTACCGTTCATTGACGAGATGCTCGAGAGGTTAGCAAACCACGCTTATTTTTGCTTTCTCGATGGGTACTCGGGGTTCATGCAAATTCCCATTCACCCGGACGATCAACACAAAACAACATTTACATGCCCTTATGGAACGTTTGCATATAGAAGGATGCCCTTCGGTCTATGCAACGCTCCGGCCTCTTTTCAACGTTGCATGATGGCCGTATTTTCGGAATTCATCGAAGAAATTGTCGAGGTGTTCATGGATGATTTTTCCGTTTATGGGAAGACGTTCATGGATTGCTTGGCAAACTTGGAAAAGGTCCTCACGAGGTGTGTGGAGGTAGATTTGGTGTTAAATTGGGAAAAGTGTCACTTCATGGTTAAGCAAGGCATAGTGCTCGGACATGTTATATCCGAGAGAGGAATTGAAGTGGACAAGGCTAAGGTGGAGACGGTTGAGCAACTCCCACCTCCTACGGATGTTAAGTCCTTAAGGAGCTTTCTAGGCCATGCCGGATTTTATAGAAGATTTATTAAGGACTTCTCAAAGATCACTAAGCCTTTAACGCATCTTCTTCAAAAGGATGTGGCTTTCGACTTTGATGAGAAGTGCCTAGCGGCATTCCGGACCTTGAAAAGTGCGTTGGTGAGTGCTCCCATTATTCAACCTCCGGATTGGAGCCAACCTTTCGAGATCATGTGTGACGCAAGTGACTACGCCGTAGGCGCGGTTTTGGGTCAAAGAAAGGAAGGCCGAGTTCACGCCGTTTACTATGCTAGCAAAACTCTTAGTGGGGCGCAATTAAATTATGCCACTACGGAAAAGGAGTTGCTAGCGGCGGTTTTCGCTTTCGAAAAATTCAGATCTTACATCGTGAACTCGAAGGTCATTGTTTACACCGATCACGCAGCCATCAAGTATCTCTTGGCTAAGAAGGAAGCTAAACCACGTTTGATTCGTTGGATCCTTCTTCTCCAAGAGTTTGATGTTGAAATTCGTGACAAAAAGGGGGTGGAAAATGTTGTGGCTGATCATTTGTCTAGGATGAATCGTGGACAAGATGATAAAGAGCCCATAGAAGATAAGATGAGAGATGACCACCTCTATAGAGTGCTTGATAAAGACACTTGGATGATCGATATCATTCGAGCAATTCGAAAGATGCCTCTCGATCATCTAGATAAAAACTCTCAAAAGAAGATAATCTCCGAAAGTAGGAAATACTTTTGGGATGCACCATACCTCTTCAAACTTGGCAATGATGGAGTGATGAGAAGATGTGTGCCAAGAGAAGAAAGGGTCGAGATTTTGAGAAAGTGCCACTTTCGTGATCTGATGGACACTATAGCCATTTTCGAACCCAAGCAAAAGTATGGTCGTGGATTCTATTGGTAGAGATGCATGAAGATACTAAAAGATATGTTGCATCATGCCCCGAATGCCTGCCAGAAACATCTCTCAAAGAAACTCTATGCCTTTGAATTACAACCTACAAATCGACATATTCGATGTATGGGGTATAGACTTCATGGGGCCTTTTAAAAACTCATTTGGATTTGAGTATATCCTAGTCATGGTTGATTATGTATCCAAGTGGGTAGAGGCTATGCCATGTCGTAAAGCTTCCACGGAGGAGTCCATTACTATGATCAAGAACGTGATTTTTCCTCGTTTCGGTACACCGAGAATCTTGATAAGTGATGGAGGAACTCACTTCACCGGGAAGAATTTCAAAAAGTGCTTGTCCAAGTTGGGAATCGAACATAGGGTCTCAACGGCCTATCACCCACAAACCAACGGACAAGCGGAAATGTCAAATAGGCAATTAAAAAGTATCCTAAACAAAACCATAGAGAAGGGAGGCAAGGACTGGTCAAACAAATTAGACGGAGCTTTATGGGCTTATCGAACGGCGTTCAAAACACCGATAGGTATGACCCCTTATCAATTCGTCTATGGAAAGGCTTGCCATCTTCCGGTTGAGTTGGAACATAAAGCCTATTGGGCGATTAAAGAGATGAACCTCGATCTCGATGCCGCTGTGGTGAAACGAAGAATCCAAATAAGCGAGCTAGAGGAGATGAGGTTAAAGGCGTATGAAAATGCAAGCATATACAAGGAGAGAATCAAAAGGTGGTATGATAAAAGGTTGAAAAAGAAAGAATTTAAAGAAGGAGATAAGGTCCTCCTCTACAATTCGAGGTTTAAAACCTTCGGAAAGGGGAAATTGCAAAGCAAGTGGGACGGACCTTATGTTGTGCATTCGGTGCTCTCCAACGGAGCGGTAACCATTATGGATATGAAAGGCGATCAATATATGGTAAATGGTCAACGGTTTAAGGTTTACTACGAACCCGACGTTGTACCCCTTCACCATGTTGATGTCTTCACCATGGAAGAAGAGCCCGAACGTCCGGCCTAGGACGAAAAACAAGGCATGGGTTTTTGTAAATAGTTTTTCTTTTAATTTTCTGGAATTTCTCAAGATTCTTGGGCCAACTTTTCCCATGGGCTAAGGAGGTGAAATAAGCGTGCGTGAAAAACGGACCGGCCCGGCCCGAGGCAGGTGGGCGGCCGGCCGGTCAGCCCAAGATGGGGTCCTTGGCCGACGTCCCGATTTTGCGGTGCTCCTTTTCGACTTCCTTGTTTTGTCAGGAAATTTCAAGGGAAGTTTAAAAAAGGAAAATGAGGTTCCCAGGGCTTCCCTCTCCGGACTATTTATTTGGCCGAATTGGGAGCTCGGGAATCAACCCCTTCAAGCAATATTTTGCACCCTTGCAGCCATTGTGTCCCGAAGCTTAGAGTTGAAGCATGAAGCCAAGGAGCCATCGATGGAGGAGGCGAAGCGATGCGAGCTCAAGCTACCCGTCGAGATCAAGAGGACCGCCCGCATCCGTTGCGGAGGGCGTGTCCCGACCGGAGCTATCGCACCTCGTGACTCTGTCAAGAAGGAGAACATCCCTCCTCCCGTTCGAAGGTCGGCACGCATCCGTGGCATGAAGCGGAAAGACTACAAGGAGGCGTCGCCCGAGCCTAAGGACTACGGGGGTAGTGACTACTCCGACGATCGCAGCCCGAGCTCGTGGGCGGCCGCCGGAAGAGATGATAACGATCTTTACATCTGGGATGAGGAGCCCAAGGAGAGGACTCCCGAAGGCCCCAACGGCGGCGGCAACGACGGCAACGACGGCGGCGACAATGGAGGTGGCGACGACGGTGGTGATGATGGTGGAGACAATGGCGATGACGACCCCTTCGGATTGCATCCGATGTGTTGTCAAGCTTGTCGTCACTCCATCGCGGATCTCTACGCTACGGTCGACGAATGTTTCCAAGCCATGGAAGCGATGAGGCAGCGTATGGAGGACTTGGAGCGCGTAGTCGAAGACGACTACAAGTTCCTAAACCGTAACGTGCGCAAACTTTTTGGCATGGTTGGAAACATGAGAGGCAAGTGGTGCAATAGTTGCGGGAAGTACCACTAGGTCTAGTTTTCCCCTTAGGAATTTTGTAAGATACGATGAGGACGTCGTATGTTTTTAGCGTGGGGGAGAGCTAGCTAGCTAGCCTTAGCTTTTGAGCTTCAAGTTTAGGTTCGGTTTAATCTTCGTGAGAGTCTTAGAGTTTAATGAGTCTTTAGTTTTTGAGTGTGTTTTTAAATTTTTGCAAGTGTCTTAAATTAGTGTTGAGTCAAAGAAAATCAAATAAAAAGAGTCTTTATATATTTTTGTGTCTTATGTATTGCTTATCTTTATTCATCTTGTTTGTTTAATCTTTGATTCTTGGTATATGAACATAAGTGTATGGTTTGAAAAATGTTTACCGTGGTGCTTAGTGGAATTGCTACTACTTAAAGTACCCGCACCACACTTCGATCTTGAGCTTCACATGTTAGTTGTGCTATGTTCAATGCTAAAAGTTGGAGGATTTCAGTTCTGAAAAATTATCTTAAAACCCTTGTAATAAAGGTTAGCAAAACCTCTTTTTCCAAGTTGAGAGTAAGAAAAAAATCCTATACAAAGCCAATTTATTTTTTGCTCCACCATAAGTGTGATTAGCACGATGAGTTGGGCTAGGACCCTTCTCTCTTGTGAGTTTTAATTTCGAGCAATGATCATGTTCTTGTGCTTATCTTTTGTTACTAGCCTCGTCATACATTCGGTAACGAGACTTTCACATTGGAAGTCCCGTACATCGCCGAATTCCATACCCAACCCTATACATCTCTTTTGTACATCGCATTCCTTGAACACAACCTATTCTCAAAGTTTCGTCTCGTCTCTAGCATGGTTTAATTAAAATTTCAGATTGTATGCATGCAAGAAAGAGAGGAGTTGAGAGCTTTGAAAAGTTGTCAAGAGAGGGAAAAATAAAGAGAAAAGTATGAGTATGGAAAAGAAAAAAAGAAAGAAAGAAAGAAAAAAATATGTGAAAGAAAGAAGAAAGAAGAAAAAGAAAAAGAAAAAAAAAGGAGGAGGTAGCAATAAAGATATGAGAGGGATGGATCGAGTGAAAGAAAAGAAAAATAAAGTGGAAGGATGTCACGTTGTTGAGAGCGAAACTTTCATTCTTTTCCAACCATGTGCAATCCGACAACGAGGACGTCATCGGTGCCTTGTAGTCATAATTTTCTTTTGCCCTTGCACATGTCCATCATTCTAAATCTTCTCATCCTTGATATCCCTACATATGGTTAATTCTCATGATCATTGGCTTTGAAAGGTAAACAACCATTAGAGGAAGTTCTTAGTTTGACAATACTTGTGTTGATTGCACTAGCCTACCTATAGCTCCACTTTACATGTTATATGAGAGACTTATGGGAGGTGAGAGTTTTATAAAATTTGTTTAGGATAGCCACTTCATATGAGTGACTTGAGAGCTTGGAGAAAGGTTTTGTCTAATACTTGTTGCAGGAATTTTTGTTTTGAAAATCATAAGAAAACCCTCCAATGGAAGCAAAGAAGTAAGTATGGCTGAGATCGAAAGCTTCGAGTGAAGAGTTTGAGTTGTGGGGTAAATCTTGACGTGGTAAAAATTCTAAACACCCATGTTTATGTTTGATGATCATTACTTTGTGTTTATGTATTAAAGATTAAAGGATTGACTAACTTGTGAAGAAGGACTAGCGATTCATGATTACAACACCTTGGACGAAGTTCTTTTACGAGTACTTGCTCGAGGGCGAGCAAGAGCTAAGCGTGGGGAGATGTTGGCGGTGTATTTTGGTGCACCAAGCATGTTCATTACACTTTGGTTTGGATTTGATTATGGAACTAACCGCCACTAGGCACACTAATCATATAACAAGTTCATCTATGTGCATGCATTTGGAAGTGTTGTGTTTATGTAGGAAAACATGGACATAAATGCGGATTAAGGACCCACAAGTTCAAAGGGCCTTTACGGAGTCTTGTTCGTGTTCATGAGCTTGATGAAATCACTTCCAATGGTGGCATGGACAGGCTGGGCACCCGGAGATTCGGACGGGGCCATGCCGAGCCGGCCCGGGCCGGGCCCCATCATCCGGTGGCGCCTCTTCCATGCACCGAAGGATCTTCAACCCCAAGTCCCGAGGCGCCGCTTATTCGAAGACCCTTGAGAGAGCTATTCGCACCGAGAGGCCACATCCACAAGTAATCTAGAGAGAGGAGGAGATCTCGTGAGGAGGATCGCCCATCTCGAAGGAAGCACCCTCTACCGTGGAGAAGAAGGAAGACACCGCCGGAGGAAACCATGATCAACGGGTGCCCATGTCTAGCACCTTGATGGGGGTAATCTTCATTTGTCCATGGGTTGTAATTCCCGATCGTGGGATGTAATCGCTACTTTGTGGAAACATTCTATCTATCATCTTGTGTTGAATATGCTTTGATGCTTAAGTTGTTAGCTACCTTATGCCGTAAAGGGAGTGGGGCTCCTAATGCTTCCTTGGATCCAGATTCAATGTAGCCATGTCCATCATAGGTCTAGTCATATGAATACCTCCGGCCGTGGTAATAAGTGACAAGACGGGAGGAAAGAAGCGGCTAAAACCCGTGGTCACAACCCCTCGATAGATTACTTTAATTGATTGCATGATCGTAGACCCATGGGCGAGTGTCTCCTACCTTGATCGCTTATCGTTCTCTCTAGTGTAGCTTAGTTGTTTTCTAATATAATAATAGTTAGGGTTTTAGTAGCTAGTGCGTAGAAGTAGATTGAACGCTTGTAATCCCCTTGCTCCACGGATTTACAAGATCCTTGGGAATCCCGTGGTGAAAAAGGTGTGGGGTCCGTACGCTTGCGGATCGTAGAGGGATACGTCTTTTATCCGTCAACAACAAAGCATACTTGTCTTCTCCACACCTGGAGGCCTCACCGGCGACGACCATTCGCGCTTGTTCTTCACCTGCACCAACACCAGTCAAGCCGCAACCTGCACCTGCAATACTTAGCCAAGAATCAGTCCACACAACGTTGTCAATCACTCATCACACAAGGAAGCAACCATCCACCGGTCCTCGAACCACACAAGGTCCTCACCAAGTCAAATGCTTCAGCACCGAATGAACCGACGCTTGGATAGGTATACTCAGCGGTTCATCCGATGGTCTAATTCAAATCATAAAGTACCACCCCGAGTGCGAAGTCTTCAGCACCGGATGATCCGACGGGGCGTCGGTGTATAGCGTCGGTGTATTGTCTGGGTTTCAAGGTTCAACGGCTATATTGGAGTCTGTGACTGACCGGATGATCCGACGCTTTGCAGGGGGAGACCATCGGTTCATCCGACGGTACTACTTTTTCAGGAAACCTTTTCTAATGGCTAGCCACCCTTGCTAGGCCTATAAATATGACCCCCCTGCCTCTCTTGAGCTGCCTTTGCCATTCTGAAGATCCATTGCAGCCAAGGAGAGAAGGAGAGTGTGTTCTTGCCATTTGGGATTCTCTTCCTCTTCATTGAGGTGTTCTTCTTAGTGATCAAGAGTGTTCAAGGTGCATACATGGCTTAGCTAAGTGCTCAGGTCAAGTGAAGGTGTGCGGGCTTGTTACTCTTGGAGTTTGACGGCTCCTAGACGGTCTAGGTGACTTGGGGGTTCTTGGTGAGCTCTTGGAGATTGTGGGAGCCTCAAGACAAGCTTGGTGTACACGGTTCGAGACCCACCGCTCCAGAGATGGAGAACGGGTACTCTTAGTGAGCACTTGTGTCTTTGTGACTCAAGGGGGAGCAATACTCTAAGTGAGTGCTCCAACGTGGACTAGGGGGAAGCGTCAACTTCTCGATACCACGGGAAAAAATTCGGTCGCCTCTTGTCCCTCTCATTTACTTCTAGCACTTACTTTCAGCACCTTATTTCCGCTCGCAAGTTTCTTTGTCTTCGCTCTTGTTTTTGCTTGTGTGCTTCATATCTTGTCTAGGTTGTTATCTTGCCTCCTAGTGTGTTAATTGCTAAGGAAACTTGTGATAGTGTGCTCTAGTAGTAGGGAAGAACCTTTTTAGAATGGGCAACACTAGTTGATAGGCTAAGGTTTTCAGTTTTATTTAGAGCTTGCAAAAGAAGTCCCATATTCAACCCCCCCCCTTCTATGTGACTTGATCCTACAACAGCTCGACACGAGTCTAATCCGCATCACCGGAGTTCGTCATCGCTCAAGCCCGACACAACTCCGGCTCGCCTCACCGGCTACCTCGACACGAGTCCAACCCGCATCGCCGACCACCTCGATAGCTTGGCACGACACCATGCATCTCACCTCGGCAACCTACTGAGTGTTGTGTAAACACACTGTAGACTTCCAACCGCTCATCACCGACCTCTTCGGCGTTTCGGTGGGAGGCGACTCAACACTACGATGACTTGGTGTGTATTCCAGCGGACCGCTCTGGCTCGGGGTGGGAGGCGACTCAGCACTTCCGTCACTGGTGGAAGTAACTCGTCTAGCATCCACGCTTGGGGGTTGGTTGCCTGTTTTAGGTCGCCAGACCTCCCCGCGGCTCTCTTCACCTTCTTGGGGTTAGTAGACCTTCCTGCGACTCCACTGTCGCCCTTCTTGGGTCGGTAGACCTCCCTGCGACTCCGCTGTCTCCCAATGTCTCATCACCGACCTCTTCGGCGTCTCGCGCTCACCACGCCGACCTCGATCGACCACGACTCTGGAAGCTAAATGATATTTACAATTAAATTATTTTACGGTTTATGTACCATTCACCGACCTGCTCGGCAGAACTCCTGTTCCTCCACACATTTTTTCTGGTTTGTCTTCTCCTCCCCTCAACCTGCTCAAGGGCTTGGCCTTGCTAACTTGTGGGTCGCCAGACCTAAGGAACTTTACTTAATTCATGTGTGTTCTTAGGAACAACTGCTCGACTCTCGCTATGAGTATTCGTTGTTTTGTGGTTGCAAGACCTCGAGTCCATGACTCCTGAAGGACCGATTAGGCGACCAGAGAGGGGGGGAGTGAATGGGAGCCGATAAAAATTCTTCTCGAAGGAGATTGAAACTCCAACAAGATGAACTCGCTCGGTCGGACCCCCAAAATCACACGCTCCGCACTTCTACCTTCCGTTTGCCAAAACCACGTAGCCACTAGAGTGCTACTGGTCCTAGGAACAAACACTACCAGCAACATCAACACACACGCACGACCACGTAGAAACAACTCGAAGCCTGTCGAGGGGGCCGTTAGACCGGTATAGGCGGTTAGACCGCCTCCACCAGGCAACCAAGAAATCCTCCGAAACACCTCTTCCGAGCACCAAACGCACACGGTTTCACCTGTGAGATCTCTCAGTGGCCATGCTAGCTACCGAAAATCTTGGCGAAACCAAAACTCCACCAGGGCCTAGGGGCGGTTAGACCGGGGCGGTCTAACCTCCTGTACCCAGCAACGAACTCCAAACAAGAACTCCTAGCAAACGGCACGAGAACGACCCGAAATTTCACCCAGACGCTCCTCTGATCAAAGCGAACAAACTCACAGAGGAAAATCCGGTGAAATGTAACTTAGACACTGAAAGCCCGTGGCAGTTAGACCGCCCCCTCCAGGCGGTTAGACCGCCCCTTCCAGAAAACGAACCCGCGGGTCAAACCTCAACTTCCTCGCGCCCGATCTCCCGAATCACTCCACGGATTGCAGCGAAACTTCGGGAATAGCTGGGTTACCTCCTGGGCAACCTCTACCTCAAAGGAATCGACCCAAATCGCTCACAATCAAGAGGAATCGAAGAAATCGCCTCTCTAGGTCAAGAACTCGCCCAACTCGAAAAACCACCAAATCGAGTCCGATTCAAGAGAGATTTGGGGGCAAAGTCACCAGCCAAAGAGGCACAAGATCCTCATACGTGACACCCACCAAAAACCCCAAGAAATCATCCTCAAAACACCGCCAACAAAGAGCTCCGAAAATCAACACAAAGAAGGACGGGAAAACCACTTCTCAACCTTGAGGAACAACGCCGAACCATCTATACATACCATGAAGGTTCGTACAAGGTCTAGCTTGCCACCCATACATCCATCCCTCTCTAGATCTCACATGAAGCTCTCAAGCTAGTCCTAGGAAAAACTAGGAAAAAGAGAACGAAAATGGAAAACAAATGAGCTAGGTTCCAAGAGTTGGCTGCCATCCATCCACTCAAAGAGTATATGGAGGCACCCAAAAGACTAAACTACCCTTACTTAACACTAGGGATACAAGCCTCAAGGGTGAAGTCTTGATTTTCTTCATCGGACGGATGCCCGGCACCGCCGCTTAACCTTGACGCAAGCCTTGCGATCCCGACGCGTGTCCTCCGCTTCGAAGCATCTCGGCACCGACTCAGGCGGTCGACCGCCTGCAAGCGGTTAGACCAGCCCGCATCCGACCGCCCAGGGTCGACCGCCTCCCGGGCGGTTGAACCGGCTGGGTTGGCCACACCTCCTCGAGTCTTGGCCTCGGTTTGTGGCTCAACCGAGTAACCCGGTTTTCACGTGAACCACGCAAACCTCCGAACTCGGTGTAGCCTCCGCCAATCTCCACTCATGACTTGGCTCCCATGTAGTCCCGGCTCGACCTTGGTTTTGAGGCTCTACCAAGAAACCGTCCACGACTTCATCTTGCTGTTCATGCCACCATGCGGCCCGCACTTGACCCCACTGGCCACCGGGTCCCTCGAACGAAGCCTACTTGTCTTCTCCACACAGGCCTCACGAACGACCTTTCGCGCTTGTTCTTCACCGCACCAACACGAGTCAAGCCGCAACCTGCACCGCAATACTTAGCCAAGAATCTGTCAATCACTCATCACACAAGGAAGCGACCATCCACGGTCCTCGAACCACACATGGTCCTCAATCTCCCCCTTGATGAGTGCATTGACAACACCCACATGAAGTAACACAAGAGAAAAGAAAAAGAAAAGAAACAAATAAGAAGAAACCTCAACAAGCGATCGAAAGCCAAAGAAAGGCGAAGAGCAAGATCACTTGAAGAAGACAAGTCTCGGACCCCTTAGGCAAGGGCAACGGCTCGACACATCCGAGACAAAAACCATGCTCAAACAAAGAGCACAAACCACCGAACCAAAGCTCGAACACCACAAAGAGCTCCCCCTGCACATATGCAAGCTCCCCCTGAGCCAAAGCACACTCCCCCTGAACCAATGCAGCAATGCAACACGGGAATGCAGCAAAGAGCAAAAATCTGCTCACTCAGCCCAGGGCGGTTAGACCGCCTTCACAGGGCGGTTAGACCGCCTGTGTAACATCCCTGAAATTTGGATGTTTTCCATGAGTGAATTTTTCGCAAAATTTTTAAAACTTTTTGATTGAACATGTGTGTCCCCAAATTTTATCCCACATTGCTAGCTCTCAACTCAAATTCCAAATAAAATAAAACCATATAAAAATTATTTTCAAATTAAGGTGTAATTGTGATTTGGATTTTCTTGGATTTTATTTGGAGTTCAATTAGTGGTGTTTGAATTTGAAAGTGATTCAAATTCAAACTTATAACTCAAACTATATTTCAAAACTATTTTAAACTCTAGCAACTAACTTGGGCCCAAACCCAAGCAAGGTCTACTCGTCACCCTCGGCTCTCCACACGTAACTGCACCACCCTTTATCTCGCGGTCCACCAACCAGCCCACACCGCTGCCCATGTCGGCCCACAAGCCAGCCCGCCCGGCCCGCCTTAGCAAAGTGAAGCCACCCAAAGCTAGCCTAGGCTCACGGCGTGCCGCCTCAGCTCAACTCACGGCTCCCTCCCTTGTTCCCGTTTCTTCACGCGCCGGCTGCTCTCTCCGCTCGCATGAACACCACGCAGCTCGCGTGGCTAGCACACCGAGGCGGCAAGCACCGACAAGACGCCCCACACGGAGGTTGCCTCCTCTCACGCTCTCACCCGCTGGACCCCACGCGAGAGCGACAACCCAGCATCCGGGCCGCCGGGCGAAGCTTCTCGGCGTCCGTACGGCTGCACATCCATCCGTCCGCCAGCACACGCGCCTCGCGGAACCCTAGCGTGGTGCTATAAGAGCCAGCCGCAGCCCCTTCTTGTCCTCCGAAGCCGCCGCCAATCTCTCGGGCGTGCTGCTGTTCGTGAGGAAGAGGAGAAGGAGGAGAAGGAGTTGGAGCTGCTGGAAGGGGAAAGCGTCGTGAGGAGCCGAGGACATCCCGCCACACCGCCGCCGTCGAGCCATCACGCACGCCGACGCCATGAACGCCTTCGCCATGACATCGCCGCCCGAACCTCGACACCCTTGGCCTGCTGTTTCGACTCGCCACCGCGGCGACCTCTCGCACCGCCGCTATCTTCCCCAAGCCCCTGGTGAGGCGCCCAATCAAATCTTCCTTCCTTCCGTGCTCACTGCCGTGATGAACCGGCCTTCGTGTTCACGCCTGCCCGTTCGATCTTTTCCCGCGTCGCGCCACTCAGATAGCCCGCCTTGCGCCGGCAGCCGCCGTCTTTCGCGCAATGTCTGTGTGGGTGCTGGCCTTCGAGCCATACCTTTTATGCAGGTGCCGCTGCCGTGCAGCGCTGCGGAATCATCACGCAGAGCTCCAGCTCACCGCCGATGCGCTCTGCCCCGGCACGCGCACATCGTGCTCGATGTTTTGTGCTAGAGGAACAAGCCGCGTGCCCCTTTTTCCCCTTTTCTTCCTCAGCGTGCCCGACCTTGGTGTCAAGGCTTTCTGCAGATGTTCCCGCCGCTCTCGCCGCTCTCCCTGCTCTGGAGTGATGCGCCGCCCTGCGCCCCCTCATGGCGGTGACGCCGGCCGCCGCCGCTGTTTTTGCGGTGTGCTGCTCGCCACGCGCACGTCTGCGCTCATCCCGCATCACACGCGCGCTTCCTTCCTTCCGCCGGGCGTGCGCGCGGCCAAACCCGGAGTTTTCTCTGGCGGAGAGAGCCGCTCGCCGCTTTCTGCTTCCGCACCGAGCCGCTCTGGGTCGAACCGACGCCGCCCTCATGCTCTGCGCGGCCGTCGTGCCTGCTGTGACGCTGTTGCTCGGCCTTCGCGCCGAGAAGCTCTTGCTGCAGGAGGACGCACCGCCCGTGGAAGCGACCAGCCGCGGACAAACCCGCCGCGGCGAGCTCTTGCAAACCGGCCCCTGCTTTTGGCATTTGACCGAATACGCGGCTCCTTTTCCTTAGCCTCGGTGGTGCCACACCGTGAGCCACATGAACGCAGCCCACACCGCGCCACGAGGATCTCGGATCCCGGTGGCCGAAGCGAACCCTAGAGGAGTTCGGGGCATTTGGACTCGCATGAACTCTGGTTGGGCTTGACCAAGAAGCCTGCTAAGCCCAAGAGTTAAAGCAGTAGCCAAATAAGAATAGAGGGTGGTTTTCTAGACTTTTTCGGCTTTGGACCGAACTGGGCCGGCCCAATGGGCTACTAACACTTTGGGCCCAACTCGGCCCACTAACTCACTGATCGCTGACGTCATGCTGACGTCAGTACTATTTTAATAAAATTATTTTCTGATTTTATAAATGATTTACTAAATGTTTTATAAATCCTTTTTCCTTTAAAAATTCATAACTAATTATCCGGAGCTCCGAAAATTATGAAACCACTTGCGTTGGTTTCATAATTCCGAGACGCTCGCTGCTACCCTATCTTTACCCGCTCTTGCCCTTGAACCGAACCTCTTTTGCCCATGTGCTTGGAGAAGAATTCGTGGCGATATGCGCCATCGCGCTATTAATGGTGCAGGGACGCGGATCCCGCAACTAGCCACCGCTTGCACCAGGGATGACGTCCCCAAGATGCGTTCGCACTGCCATCCTTGCTTGCACCGCTTCCACCGCCTTGTGCCACAACCCGCATACCCGCTCTCTCTCTCTTTGCCTTGCATCGAGCCGTGTAGCACGCGTCGTGCCCAACGTTAGTAACCCGGAAGGCCGCGTGTGATGGACGGTCGTGCCTTGGCGAATGCCTCTGTTTCAAAGCACGGCAAGCAGCGTTGCAACCTAGTTACTACGCCATGTGTATATAGTCGTATTGCTAGCACTTGCTCCACCGTGCTCCCGAGCACGTCTTGCTACGTCACCATCCTTTTATCGACCACGAGTCGATCCTTACCTTCTCTCGGTGCTGCCACCGCACACATTGTTCTGATAATACCTTGCCTAACTCGTTTCGCCTTACTCCTCTCTTTTCATCCTCTGAGTTTCCGCGTCGTTGCACCTATCTGTTGCGCTAATACCTTGCAGGCGCAATCACCAAGACCCTTAGCCTTTGATCGGCCACCCAACCTTGAACTAACCCTTCTCTCTAACTTGTTTTCTAGTAGACAAAGCTAGTGGTTTAAAACTATTTTAATATAAAACTAATTACTTTGATTTCCTTAATTTAAACTAGTGCTGCTTGTAGCTAGTTTGGATTTATTTGGTTCTTTAATGCTTCTCTTTGGAGTTTATTTGCAAATAGATCCTCGTTGTTTATTTATATTTCCGAATCTAGGATTTCCCGGTCGAGGAGACAAGTCAAGATCAATGCGGCTACGGAAACTACGACAACTACTTACGCAGTGTTCACGCCCGACCATCTTTGAATGCCCATTAGGCATGGCTATTTTAGAACTGCTAGTGCTTTATTTAATGCATAGAGATGAATATGATGAAACCGTGCATAGCCTCTTTTACATACTTGTCCTTGATTGACCTACTACTACTTTACATATGCGTGATGATACGCTGAGCTTGCTATGCATGTGTGGGATTATTGTGGTAGTTTCTTGGCGTGTGTGGGGAAAATCGGCAGGAGAAGGTGTTTTGGGATATTTTGGCGGGTGAGCTCGAGACAACCCGATCCGGGATCGGGGCCGTGGATCGCCTTCTGACGTTGCCCAGCTTTGGTGCCTATGGCGGGTACACCGCTTTAGGAGCACAGTGTTGGGGATTTCGTGATGACTTGGAGGATATGAGCTCGCCCGATGCGAAACCGAGTGGGTCGCCTGTTACACAGGACTTTCGTACACACCACCTCGCCGAGAGTGGGGATAGGGCCGTCGACCCTAGCAAGTCGCGATACCATACCGCCGAGTTAGCGGGGTATCGGTGGGGAGAGGGGAGTGAGTCCACCCTCTCGGTCGACTCCGTGTGGCCACACAGGGGCATTTTCACAGATTACAGGGTGGTCTTCATGGGACCGCATCGAGACCCGGATGCGAGGATGGAACCGTAACTCCTAGGTGTTCGTTCGGTGGGATGGGCTCGGGTCGACTTGCTACCGTCGGGTGCCATTCCGAGTTGGGTACCTTGGTGTACACGCTCTCAGAAGTTTAGATCTATCGTATAGCGCGTCCTCGGTCATGGACATGCCCGTTGTTTCTCCGACTCTTACGTTTTGGGATTTCTACCTCCCCCTTATAGGATGAGAGTGTATGGTGAGCCGTGGTTGTATTCGGGGAGAGGAGAGTTGCTCCCTCTACCTCGCGGATCCGCAATCATTGAGGTGCGAGGAGTGGGAGTTCTCGCACCGACCCTAGATGGAGATAGGTGATGGTGACGGAGATCTGGGTAACCAGATGTATCCGTATGTGGATGAGAGATATGGGATTTGGTGGGAATTGGAGATTCTATTCTTTATGAGATGCTGCTGCTGCTGCTTAGGAAACCCCAGCTCTTACCTCATACCTTTTTATACCATTAGAGGTAGGCCACTTAAAGCTTGCATACGGTTGGTGACGTGAACCTATCCCATTCCTTGGGGATAGTTTATGAGCGTGCAGGATTGGACTTGAAGCGAAAGACCACTTTCGAAGAATCCATGGAGGAAGGGTTCGTCGCTTCGCTCAAGGATGCCTGTGGTGAAGATCGAGGATGAAGCCCTGAAGCCTTAGCTACCGCTGCGGAGTTTCTTCTTGTCGTTTAGCCCAAGGGGCAGGTACTTTAAATCGTATACCGAGTTGTAATCGGTTGTAAATACTATGTTTTGTACTCGATTTTTTGTATGACCTGATATTTATCTGTGATGAATGCCTCGTGCGTGATAGCGTCGATCCGTGGACTATCACGAGAAGAATCTGGGTTTTCGATTTTGAAAACCTGTATGCTACGACACCGCACCTCAAGCGACCTGAGGCGGTTAGACCGCCCCAAGAGACCGGCCCTGCACCAAACTGCTCAAAATTTTCCGAACCAATTGGAACACCTTCCAAACACTCCAGTGCCCAAAGCATGCACAAACTTCTCCCCCTTGTTGACAATGCATGAATCAAGGCAAAATGCGAAAAGTTTCAACATATAGCTTCTCAAATATACAAAATTCATCACAAGGAGCTACACAAGTCCAAACGAGCAAGTTAGATACTCTACAGGTTCGTAATGACCTTAACTACATGATCACCAAGTTTCACAACCATTGGACAAGGCTAAAAAGGATTTGAGTAATTTTGCGAAAAGTTACTCTCTCTCATAAGCAAAAACCTAAACATGAGCAAAACATGTCAAAATGGCAAAGCCACACAAACTTCATGCTAGGACAGCCATTCTAATCATAAGACCATCACAAACACCCACAAGCACCTCATGTCATGTCAAAGCCACCGAGCCATGTGCCTACTTCTATGTATGAGACTTCTCATTGGTAGGCATCATGCAAACAGTTTAACACCAAAGCAAATTAAATTTAGCACATATGACATGGGAGCATATTTTCCAAGAATTTTACATTTCATTTTCAGATTCATAATTGGTACATGAAATGTCTTTGCGACAAAAAGGAACTTATGCCCCTCCACAAGATAAAGCAAGAGGGCTAAACATTCATGATGGCAAATGAGCCTTTGGCCCCATATGATCAATAAACTAGCCATCCAACCACAAATTAAGCATAGCAAAGCCACTAAAACATGTCTAGATCATGTAAAGGCATTTACGCATGAGAGAGCATATATGTGACATTTTTCAAAAACATAGCCATCAACCATGGATTATTCATCAAGATCATCAAGAGCTAAGCCAAACTAACCATAGCATACCAAACAAGCTCACAAAGACATATATAGCATCCCATGGTGAACAATGTATATAGGAGAAGCTTTTCCTATCCAATGCATATGATACAAAATGCATGCAATCTAAGATACAAGGATGCCTATACATCATGTTACATATGCCATGCCAAATGCAAGAAATGCACAAAGGAAACTATACATATGCTACAAAGGAGCTCCCACACACCCAACTCAAGAAATCAAACACACGCCAAGTTCCCCATAAGCAGTGAAAGTTGCTTGATCTAGGGGTTTGGTGAAAATATCGGCTAGTTGGTCATGTGTGGGTACATGGATCAAAGCTATCTTTCCTTTCTCTACGTTGTCTCTCAGAAAATGGTACCTCACTTCTATGTGCTTGGTTTTGGAATGAGCACTTTGGGTTCTTTGCAACACTTATGGCAATTGTGCTATCACATTGAAGTGGGATATGGGTATACTCACCAAAGTCACTCATGGTGTATGAAATCCAAAGGAGTGAGAGCAACAACAACTAGCAACGCACATGCTCGGCCTCGGTAGTGGATTGTGCAACACTCGATTGCTTGGAAGACCAAGACACCAAAGAAGAACCCAAAAGCGGCAAGTCCAGTGGACTTCCTATCCAAGCAAACACCCAGCAAAATCCAGCGTCGAAAAACCATGAAGCGCCAAAGAAGAGGACGGTACCAAAGGCCGAAGTCGGGAGTGTGGACGCAAATACACGAAATTCGCTTCGCTTGCCGATGCGAAGTCCTCGGAGGCGAAAGCAGCGCCAGACATGCAAAGGCTGGATGTCCGGCCTCGTCGCCGTCAAGTAGAGGAGTGACCCGATCATGCTCCGGTACTCCTTCTGGTCCACGTGTTCACCTTCCTCGTCCGCATCAAGAGCCGTAGTCGTACTCATCGGCGTCGTCATAGCCTTGGAATCCTCCATCTTGAACTTCCGCACAATGTCCTTGGTGTACTTAGCTTGGTGCACAAATGTTCCTTCCTTTGATTGCTTGATTTGTAGCCCGAGGAAGAACTGCAACTCGCCCATCATGCTCATCTCAAATTCTGCTCATATCCTCTCGCAAACCTTGCAACAAGAGAGTTAGACGAGCCACCAAAGACAATATCATCCACGTACACCTGCACAATCAGGATATCTCTGCCCTGCCTCAGTAGAAACTAGGTCTGATCGACCTTCCCCATCTCAAAACCTCTCTCAAACAAGAACCCCCTCAACCTGCCATACCAAGCTCTAGGCGCCTGCTTCAACCCATACAGCGCCTTCCTCAACTTGTACACCCGGTGGGGGGTACTTCTCACTCTCAAACCCGAGGTTGCCTCACATACACTTCTTCCTCCAACACACCATTCAGAAAAGCACTCTTCACATCCATTTGGTGCAACTTGAACCCTTTAGCCACGGAAAAGGCTAGAAGGATCCTTATCGCCTCCAAACGGGCTACGGGAGCAAAGGTCTCCTCGTAGTCGATCCCCTCCTTCTGACTGAACCCCTAAGCAACAAGCCTCGACTTGTTTCTCACAACCTCACCTTTCTCTCCCTCTTTGTTCTTCCACACCCACTTTGTACCAATCGGCTTACACCCTGGAGGAGGGTCAACCAACTCCCAAACCTGATTCCTCTCAAAGTTCTCCAACTCCTCATGCATTGAATTAACCCAATTGTGATCAGATAGTGCGTGTCCAATGTCTTTGGGCTCAAAAGTAGCAACAAATGCAGCATGAGCGAAATGAGAGTTGTTCCGAACCCTCGACCGTGTAGTGCGTTCATTCATGTCGCCGATGATCCTCGAAGCTGGGTGATCCACTTGTACTCACCGGGGAGGTTCTCGCCTCGATGCTACCTCCCCCTCAACAACAGCTTCTCCTCGATCTTGATTTGTCATCGTAGGTGTAGGAGAGGGTCCGTCCACCACCGTAGACGAAGTAGTGGGTACATGTTCAGCCGGGGGCACCGCACCGCCATCTTCATCATCTCCATGTTCATGCTCCTCCTCCTGAAAGATCTCCTCGCCAAGCTCATCATCACCTGCACACTCAAAGACAAGCTGACTACGTGGCTGTGTCTCGTCGAAGGTTACCTCGCAAGTCTCCACGATTTGGTTAGTTTCAAGATTGAGCACACGATATGCTCTAGAATGAGATGCATAACCAAAGAAAATACCATCGACAGACCTAGCCTCAAACTTATCCAACTTCTTGCCTTTCTTCAGAATGAAACACTTGCAACCAAAGACATGGAAGTGACTCACCTTGGGTGTGTGACCATGCATCAACTCATAGCATGTTTTCTTCTTGTGCACTCTGAGGTAGATCCTGTTTGACACATAGCACGCGGTATTCACCGCCTCAGCCCAATACCTTCTCGGAGTCCTATGCTCATCAAGCATCGTCGAGCCATCTCGCCTAAGGTCCTGTTCTTCCTTTCCACAACACCATTCGGGAGGCGATACGGACTCGGCGGTGCTCAAGACCCAAGTCATGACAAAAGGTTTCAAAACGAGAGTTTCGAATTGAGCCATTATCATCTGCGGATTGCTCGTATGGCATCTCCGCCTCTCTCCTCAACCTCAAGACTAGATCTCGAACAAAACCAAACGTCTCCCCTTATCCTCGAGAAAGAACACCCACGATACCGAGTAGTGTCCACCACAACAAGGACATACCACTTCCCACCGCGGATCGCACACGAAGCCGGGCCAACAAGGTCCATATGGAGCAGCTCGCATGGGCCTCGGTCATCACATCGGTGAGGCGGGTGAGAAGAGGCTACCATCTTGGCATGCCTACACGGCGCACAAACCAACTCTTTCTCAAGCCTCAACCGTGGCAATCCTCGGACCAAATTGAGTTTACTCAAGCGAGACAAAAGGTCAAAGCTCAAGTGACCCAACTTCCTATGCCACTTCCACAACTCACTCGAAGAACCAGCCAAGAAACAACGCTCCACACCCGAAGACTGAGAAAAATCAGCACGAAACACCTGACCCTCGGGAACGACCATACAGACAAGGTCCCCTCGAGAGTCCAAAATCCGAGAACCACCTGGCCGAAACAACACCTCAAAACCCTCATCCAACAACTGGGACACGAGCAGATTGTACCCGCGATTGAACAAGAGCAACACGCCTCGAGTGATCTTGTCACTCACCTTAATCTCACCTTCCGACACGCCACGCCCATTGTCCCCAAAAGTGATGTACCTCTTCGTCACCACCGGGACGAGACTTGAGAACCACCCCCTGTCTCCGGTCATATGCCTCGAGCAACCGGAGTCAATCAACCAAATGTTCTTCAAGTCTCCCACCTGAAATTCAAAAACGAGCACGTGAGCGAACAAACGACTCAAAGACCGGGGTTAGTACCAAAAGAGTAAAACCGATCAGCCATTTGCTCGAAAGTGGGGTTAGCACACACCAAACCATCTTTCCTACCAAAACTACCACCACGAACACCACCTCGGTAATCACTCCGAGGAAACTAGCCCTCGCTGCCTGGAGGAGGACCAAAACCATGAAAAAAGACCCGTGGACCGTCCCTCCTCTCCTTCTCAAAGCTACGACTCCTCCCATCCCCGTAGTGAACTCGAGGGGGAGAATGCCTAGCAAGCCCACCACTGCGACTCTCCCGGACCAACCACCAGCACCACTATCTCCAGAACTGAAACCTCTCGACTCACCACCTCGAAAACCACTCCGCCCGTGCAGGCGGTTGAACCGCTTAGCAGGTCTAACCCCCTCCGGGTAGGGCAGTCGACCGCCTAGGCAGGGCCGGTCTGACCGCCTAGCCAGGCCGGTCTGACCGCTCTCTCCAGAACAGCTCCTCGGCTGCGGGAACTCGCATCTCCCCATGCCAGAACACTTCTCACCACAGCTTTACCCCTGGGCAGTGGCATACGAGGCTTAGGTACACCATGGGAAGGGTTGTACCTATCCTTGTTCGCCCACTCCTTTGCCATCCTTTCCTCTCGCTTCCTCTTGAAGCAAAACTCATCCTTGTGACCATCTCTTCCACAATAGCCACAATGGAACCTCACAAGTTTAGGTTTAGGCTTGGATTGGGGCTGCTCACTTGGTTTCTCTCCACTCAACTTCTCCACCGGTTTCTCCTCACTAGCCTTCTCACTCTCTTTCCCAAAGAACACTTTCCCGGAAGTGCTCACAAACTTGATAGGCTTTTGGAGATCATTTGTGGGTGTAGGAAACACGGGTGGAGCTGGGGTTGTGTCTAGTCGGTTCCTAAGATGGTTAGGTTTTTGGGGAAAATCATTCTTGTGGTGGGTTTTTGGTGGCTCTGGGATATTCTCTCCACTTCCCTCACCAACCTTGTTTGCCCCAAGTCCCTCACCATCCTGCCTCTTAAATGCCTCGATCATCATTCTCAACTGAGGCTCATGACCAGACAACCAACCCATCAACTTTCTCAGCTCATCATTCTCATCCTGCAAACGATCAACATAATGTGCAAGTTCCAAATTTTTCAAAGCATGCATTTCACAGGTAGAGCATGATGTAGGCATGGGTTCCTTCAATTTAGCCTCAAGAGAACTAGTGTAAGCATGCATCTCATCAATTTTAGCATGCAAAACAGGGCAAGAAGTGCAAGCACCTAGCAAAGTAGATCTAGATTTAAGCTCAGCCACTTCAACCCTAAGCACATCTAGTTCCTCGCACTTGGAGGCATGCTTTTCCTTGAACAAAGCAAGATCAGCAAGAAAGATGGAGCAATCAGCACAATCAACCTCATCGGAAACAACAGGGCTAGCCTTAAGGGAATCAATCTCAAGCTTGCTATCAAGCACCGCTTAGCTCTCCACTCTAGTCCTAGCATCCTCGAGTGAAGCCCTAAGCTCTTTTCTCATTTTCTTTGCCTCTCTAAGCATGTCATCACGATTATCAAGCAAAGTACCGCCGCTCATTCTCCCGACGCAAGAAGGAAGCTCATCACGCACCTCGTCGTCGGACTCGGTCCGAGTCGCCTCAGGTGCTCTTCTTGCCGAGCTCAGCGCCATGGTGCAGAAGCCGTCTCTAGCGAAGCAGCTCAGCCCGCTCAGGTTCTTGGACGACTTCTTGCTCTTGCGACGATCACCTTCGTCTTCACTGCTACTCGAGCTCGAGGTGGAGTACACGGAACCGAGTTGACGCCGCCGCACCAACCATCGCCGGGCCTTGCCTCGGCTCTCCTTCTTCCTCGATCGTCGCTCGTCCTTGTGCTTGTTCTTGTACTTGCTCTTGTGGTCGCGCCTCGACCGGTACTTGCCATCGTTCCTCGACTTGTGCTTGTAGCTGTCCTTGTTCTCGACCTCTCCCGGCAACAACGGCGCGTGTCCCGGCTTGCCGTGACCGGAAGCATGTCCTCGTGTTCCTCCTCATGTTCACTCGGTTCTCGTGCAGCTCTCGAACCGCCTCGCTGAGCGCCACCGTCCTCTCCAAGCACATCGAACTCCTCATCCGCATAGACATCAAAGAGGACAAAGAGAACATCCTGGTGGATGGGTTAGTGTTAGACTTTCCCTTCGAACCACCAACGAGGGCAAGACTATGGGAATCAGTCGGACCCTCGAGCTTGGCAGTCATGCCCCTATCCACCTCAGCCGACTTGAGCTTCGAGAACAGCTGCTCACCATCGAGTGTCATACTTCTCCGACTCCACAATGGCCTCGAACTTTCCGCCCATATTGTACGATCCAGAGTGTAAGAGCTTGATAGCTCTATCATGATCATCGTACGGGAGCACGTCCACATTGGCCCTCATGTTGTTCACAACCACCGTGAACCTCTGAAACAAGGCATCGATGGACTCACCGGGGAGATGAGTGAAGTTCTCGTACTCTCTCCGGTAGGTCGCATACATCCGCGTGCTCGAACTGGCATTCCCAACATGAGCCTCCTTCAAGACCGTCCAAATTCTACAAGCCAGTGCTCGCGGTGCACCCGATCGAACTCAGTGACACAAAGCACGAAACAAGTAGTCGACCGCCTTGTTGTTGGCGTCGAACCTATCCCTCGATCCTGGAGCGAGGAAGTCCATCGGCTGGACATAGCCTGTGTCCACCGTGACATCCCAAAGAATCTGCCCCTTTCCGCGGAGGAACGCTCCCATCCGCTTACTCCACATCTGGTAGTTCTTGCCATCAAAGTGTGGAGGACCCGAACCCCGTTCCTGGTACGCCATCCTTGGATCTTAGACTGGTTAGAGTCAACAAAGACCCGAACCTGCTCTGATACCACTTGAAGGACCGATTAGGCGACCAGAGAGGGGGGGGAGTGAATGGGAGCCGATAAAAATTCTTCTCGAAGGAGATTGAAACTCCAACAAGATGAACTCGCTCGGTCGGACCCCCAAAATCACACGCTCCGCACTTCTACCTTCCGTTTGCCAAAACCACGTAGCCACTGGAGTGCTACTGGTCCTAGGAACAAACACTACCAGCAACCTCAACACACACGCACCCACGACAGCGGAAACAACTCGAAGCCGTTCCTGTGAGGGGGCGGTTAGACCGGGTATAGGGGGCGGTTAGACCGCCTCCACCAGGCAACCAAGAAATCCTCCGAAACACCTCTTCCGAGCACCAAAACGCACCACGGTTTCACCAACAGAGATCTCTAGTGCCATGCTAGCTACCGTAAAATCTTGGCGAAAACCAAACTCCACCTGTGGGCCTAGGGGCGGTTAGACCGGCTACCAGGGGCGGTCTAACCTCCTGTACCCAGCAACGAACTCCAAACAAGAACTCCTAGCAAACGGCACGAGAACGACCCGAAATTTCACCCAGACGCTCCTCTGATCAAAGCGAACAAACTCACAGAGGAAAATCCGGCGAAATGTAAACTTAGACTGAGCCTGTAGGCGGTTAGACCGCCTCCAAAGTGTTAGACCGCCCTTCCAAAACGAACCCGCGGGTCAAACCTCAACTTCCTCGCGCCCGATCTCCCGAATCACTCCACGGATTGCAGCGAAACTTCGGGAATAGCTGGGTTACCTCCTGGGCAACCTCTACCTCAAAGGAATCGACCCGAATCGCTCACAATCAAGAGGAATCGAAGAAATCGCCTCTCTAGGTCAAGAACTCGCCCAACTCGAAAAACCACCAAATCGAGTCCGATTCAAGAGAGATTTGGGGGCAAAGTCACCAGCCAAAGAGGCACAAGATCCTCATACGTGACACCCACTAAAAACCCTAAGAAATCATCCTCAAAACACCGCCAACAAAGAGCTCCGAAAATCAACACAAAGAAGGACGGGAAAACCACTTCTCAACCTTGAGGAACAACGCCGAACCATCTATACATACCATGAAGGTTCGTACAAGGTCTAGCTTGCCACCCATACATCCATCCCTCTCTCTAGATCTCACATGAAGCTCTCAAGCTAGTCCTAGGAAAAACTAGGGAAAAAGAGAACGAAAATGGAAAAACAAATGAGCTAGGGTTCCAAGAGTTGGCTGCCATCCATCCACTCAAAGAGTATATATGGAGGCACCCAAAAGACTAAACTACCCTTACTTAACACTAGGGATACAAGCCCCTCAAGGGCGAATTTGGAAGTCTTCAGATTTTCTTCATCGGACGGATGCCCGTGACGCAACTGCTTAGCCTCGACGACAGCCTTGCGATCCCGACGCGTGTCCTCCGCTTCACATCTCGCCGGCGACCAGTGGCAGTGACAGCCCCCTTGGGCGGTTAGACCGGCCCGGGCAATCTGACCGGCCCAGGCGGTCTGACCGCCCCTCCTGGGCGGTTGAACCGGCCTGGGTTGGCCACACCTCCTCGTCGAGTCTTCGGCCTCGGTTTTGTGGCTCAACCGAGTAACCCAGTGGTTTTCTGGTGAACCACTGCAAACCCCGCGAACTCGGTGTAGCCTCCGCCAATCTCCACTCATGACTTGGCTCCCACGTAGTCCCGGCTCGATCTTGGTTTTGAGGCTCTACCAAGAAACCGACCACGACTTCATCTTGCTGTTCATGCCACCATGCGCCCGCTTGACCCCATGCCACCGGGTCCCTCGAACGGCCTACTTGTCTTCTCCACACCTGGAGGCCTCACCGGCAACGACCTTTCGCGCTTGTTCTTCACCTGCACCAACACGAGTCAAGCCGCAACCTGCACCTGCAATACTTAGCCAAGAATCAGTCCACACAACGTTGTCAATCACTCATCACACAAGGAAGCGACCATCCACCGGTCCTCGAACCACACATGGTCCTCAACTCCCTCGCGCGTCGGCTACACCTAAGCCTCGGAACAAGTTGATGTCCAAGAAAATACGCTAGAAGGCTTTTGGGGAGTGATTTTGGGAGAAGATAATCGGCAAAGGAATACCATCTAGAATCCTATCATCGGGACATTTCACTCATGGATGAGCTAGAGAATTTTGGGAAGGCTGAGAGAAACAAAAATGATCGACATGGAATTAAATTGGCTTTATTCGGGTATGTCGCTAGGCAAGTCATTGACCCATCTATGTCATGATTAATCAGTGGTGTTTTGAAGCAACTTAGGGGACCAGTGATATTGGTTCGGGGTGCTATCTCTTAATGGTAGCTATCTCATCAAGGACGATAATTACAAGGAATGCAAAATTCATCCTTGTTGGGGCTTCATTGGGAATCAAGTAAATGAAGCAAGGAAAATATATTAGTGGAGATAAGAGGAGAGGATAAAAGTTGACAAAGGTTAATGTTCCTCTTCCCAACATGAGGCTGAAATGATTTGTTGAAGGAAGGAAAAATTGATTGGAAGAAGGACTTCTTGTGCCGGCAAAGAAAAATAAAAGAGGAAAAATTGTGGAAGGAGAGGCGCATTTCAAGAAAATGAACAACCATATGGTGGAATTCCGATGTCATCACCATATTGTGGAAGTGTGCCAATGCAAGCATGGGAGAGTGGGGTAGCCATGCCGCCGCCACCTCCACCATGCATGGTGCACAATGAAGCTTTTGCGGTGCCATACGCACACTTGACTCAATCACAACAAAGCATGGTCATAATTGGGGGATATGTTGAAAGAAATATGAAAAATTGTCGCAACCATCCAAACCAATGCAAGTCAAATGGAAGAAGATACCGCAAACATTGTTTATCGAATAGGTCGCCTTCACATGACACCGCCGGAACAATTTAAGGGAGGACTGGCACAATCATACTACAAGCAAGGATACAATGCGCAAGACTATCCATATCAACCACCGGAAGAAGAGTGAAGGAATGAAGAAGAAATAAAGCTTTCAAGTTTGGTTCGATGTTTCCTTTTCCTTTTTTGTATTTTCAGCTTGTGTGCAAGTTTGTGTGTGCGTAGCATTTTTTCAGCATGTGTGTTATTGGTAATGTTTGCTTTAGGGAGTGTCTATCCCTCACCCATGTAGTAGTCGCACATGCCCCACCTATCTCGCAGTAGTCGCACATGCTGCGACCTTTCTTCCACCTCACGACGCGACCCCCATCTGCACCCGCCCGCCGCCGCCCACCGCGGGCGGGGCTAGTCGGAGCTCGACCCATCACGGCCGGTCGGCTCTGAGCCTCTTCCGCCCGCCCACCACCAGCCCCGGCCGCGCCGCCTCCTCAAACCCCGACGCCGCTTGACTTCGCCGTGGCCGTGTGCGCCGACCACTGCCCCATCCGCCGGCCTCCACCGCCCGGGGCGGCTGCCCGCGCCTCGCCGCCCCAACCCGCCTCCTCCGGGTGCCGCCGCCATCCTTCTATGGCTCGGCGATGATCAGCCCTAAACCCGAACCCTAAGCTCGCCGGAATAGCTCGCCTGAGTTGGAGAAGAAGGAGGTGGGGTGAAGATGGAGCTGAAGAAAAATTCGTGTGAGGAGAAGCTCTAAATCACATAGGTGAGATATAGCTTTCCCTTTGCTTTAAATCACCATGAATAAAATTTGCCACATCGTTATGACCTTTGGTGAAGGTAGAAAATTTATGCCATGGAGATAAATGATGATAATTGCCTCTTTTCTCATCTTTGTACTTGTTTTATGCATGATTAAGCTAATGCTCTCTTTAATGCAAATCTGAAATTAATCTAAATGCTAGTTTAATCATTTACAGAGGTTATGATAAAGATGAGACCCATAGTTTTGCTCATGCTCTCAAATTTGGATGGGTTAAATATGATTTATTTTCGTTCTTAAAAGTTATGCTAACGTTGTCATTAATACCGCTTGCATGTTGTTCTACCTATCCAAAGCCTTATATTTAATTGAGTGCAAAATCTTAGTATACAAGATTTATTTTTGGGTGCATTGACTCAAGGCTTGATTTCTCTAGCCAGAGACTAACAAGTTGGTCATTCTGTTTTTGCGTGCCTATCTTTTGCTAGCCTTTTCTATCTGTGCATTGTGAGTTTGCACATCAGAAATTTTGCAAATGTCGCCGGATATCCACCCATAAAACCATATTATCTTTGTGTTTACCTCCTCACCACAACCTATTACTTGAGTATGGATCGTCAATTCAAGGAAGATCGCAAGATGGTGCCATGATTGAAGATTTCAAATATCTCTCTCGAGAAAATATATTTCCGGTACCTACCTTATTCCATCACCTCTTCACTTGGGGATGAGAAATCACCTAAGCATGGGGAGGAGGTAGGTACAATGCAATGTAGATTTCAAGGGGAGTAATAAAAAGATAGAAAAATAAACAAAAGAGAAAAAATATGTGTATAAAAATGTGTATGTATAAATAATGAAGTGAACTTCCCTGTTCTCTAGATGCATTAGGAATTTCAAAAAGCTTCAAGATCAAGATCCATACTCGTTTTTTCAACCATGTGCAATCCAATAACGAGGACTCCATTGTACCTCGTGTCGGGCATACACCCCGGGTACCCATGCAAGGAAGGATGAAGACTGACTCCTACTAGAATTCCCCTGTAATCCTACTAGGACTTGTTCCGTGTAATCCTACTAGGACTCCTACCTTGTAACCGACTAGGCACCCGGCCCCTGGACTATATAAAGGAGGGCCGGGTACCTAGGAACACATCCCCAATCCCTCCGGGGAACTACACCAAGTGCAGGGCACCATACTTGATCCCCCAAACAGGACGTAGGGTTCGCCACCTTAGAGGCCCGAACCTGTATGAATCTTGTGTCCCGTGACCTTGTGCATACCTTCGAGTTTTAGGTCTGGCGATCCCCACCACAATCATCTACCTCGGGTACTCCCCTTGGTAGGTTGCCGGTCTAAAACACCGACAGCTGGCGCGCCAGGTAGGGGGATCACTCTTTTATATTTGCACATGTCCACCTATCTCAAAGCGTGTGTATTTTTTCTTTTCCCCCTCCTTGGAATATTATTTTTCCAAGGAAAAAGTCCATTTTTGACCATCTAACTTTTGCCTCAGTTTAGTTTTGGCCATCGAACTTCAAAACCGGACATCTTTGACCATCCAACTCTTAAAACCGTTAACAATTGGCCATCGGGCGGTTTTGATGGGTGGTTTTAACTTTTTTACTTAGAATTTAGTCCTTAGAACTTGAAATGATAATTACTGTTTGCTCGTAGCTCCGATTTAGGTGATTTTTGTGGTCACGTGTTCATAACGGTAAGCTTTATCTTTTAGAATGTTTTTATACAACTTTTATAACTATTCGTTATATTATTTTTCTGTTGTTGTGTAAAAAATTATATAAGAAATGTAAAACAAATAGTTACAAAATAATATGAGCAACATTTTGAACGATAAAGTTCTCATCTTATGAACACATGACCGCAAGAATCACTTAAATTTGATATACGAGAAAAAATAGTATCATTTTAAGGTTCAAGGACTATTTTTAATCAGTTTATTTACAGTTTATTTCCAATGACCTTTTTGACGAGTCTCGGTAAATCCATGAGAATCTTGTCTTGCTCCAATAATATCCCAACTATAATATCTTGGTAGAACTGAACTTTTCCCAAAGCTCCATATAAAGCCTTCCACTTATATATATTTTGAGATGGGAAAGGAGTATATCAAATAGGCTTGAGAGACTAGATGAGATGGGAGTTCATGAGCAAGATTCAAGGAGGTTTAAATTTTTGAACTTGGTTTAGCTCTTTTGTTCATCTTGTACTTTATTTCAAAATTTTTTAGACCCATTTAAATTTTGGGAGCATGATAAATTACTTGTGGAAAGAGCTTAATTGATATCCACCCTCCATAGGGATGAAGGCTAGTGCACTATGGAACTCTAACAAATTAAATTTTGAGAGCATTATGTTTTCTCGTGTATGATCAAGTGCAAGGTATGAACAATGAAGAGCAACGCTGATGTCCAATGAAGGTTTACTCGAGGACGAGCAAGTTTGAACATGGGGGAGCTATTGACGGTTAAATTTGGTGCTCCAAACAATGAGTGCTTACCTTTGGTGTTGGCATTGATTTAATATCCGATCCAATGGTACTAACCCCCTTGATATAACAAGTTCGCTCTTGCATGTCGTTTTTGGACTTTGTTGTTTATGTAGGATTTTAGCGCTAAAAGGAGGACTTCTGGGTAAAGTTTATAGAGCACTTTGTGAGAAGATCATGAAGCTCGACATAAGTCAAGACACGAAGTGAACATGAATCTAAATGGCCCAAGGACCGAAGCATGAAGCCGTAAAACTCTAGGGACTTAGACAAAAAATGGTTGAAGCTTAGACGACAAGTACCCTTACCTAAATCATGGAGAAAACGACATCACGGGCCTACATGCGGAAGGGTGAAAATTAGAAAATGCACAAGAAGCTTCGGGAAGCAACCAGGGACTGGGCCAGGTTGAGGTGGGCCCAAGCCAGTCGGCCCAGGCTGGCCCCCCATTCCGCCTTAGGCTCGGCACTGCCTTTGACCTAGGGTTTATTTGAGCTATTTAAAGACCCTGTGCCTCGGCTTGCGGATTAATCCATTCCCCATTCACTGCTGAGGAGCAGAGAAGCTAGTGGGACACCGTTCCGGGAAGGGGGTCGTGCTAGTTATATAGGGTTTCCCTAGCCAACGTGAGAACCTTGCAAGGAAGTCCACATCGGAGTTCTGGAGCTAGGATCAAGATCAAGGTAGGATCCTGGTGGTGATCTTGTTCATGTAATCATTCATGGTTTAATTTATATTGTGAATCTAATTTCTAGCGATCAAATGTCTTCTCTACGATTTTGCTCTCTCTTGGCTTCTTCCTCATTCTATTCTAGTGACAGATTGCCCGGGGAGTTCTTGTAGCAATGGTGGCTAGACGTGCTCATAGGTTCACCTACAAAATAAATGGGGGCATCGTGACAGGAGGTCGATCACGTGTATGGTAGGTGCCTTTGAGGATTGGAACCGAGGCCATGGTTTAAAGATGCTTTTTATGAGATTCACAATGTTATCTTCATCTGTCGCTCGGAACTACAAAAAAAGAATGATCTAGACTCTCTAGATTGGTTATCTCTACACTTTCTCTCGCTACCTCTCGTTTTTAGTAGATTAGATGCATAACAATTTCTCAAAGGAAAGTGATTTCTGCTTTTTTTGGATTTAATCTTGTGTTGCACATGTTCCACGTATTTGATAACCTTGGGGTACTACATGATCTGTAAGCTTGCGGTGATTCTTGGCTTGCTTTTGAACTGTAACCAGGATGCCACTGACGCCGACGAGGAGGAACTCGCCTTAGAATGTTGGAAGAAACGTAAAAAGGAGATAAATGTTGTCCAACATTTTTTAAAAATGTTGCAACATTTAAAAAATGTTGACAAAAAATAGTTGACAAAACCAACATTTTTAAAAATGTCGGAACATTTCTGAAAAATGTTGGAAGAAGCCTCCAGAAAAATGTTGGAAGAAGCCTCCACAAAAATGTTGACTAAAAATGTTGGAAAATTTCTAAAATGTTGACGAAAAATTACTAAAACCGTTGAAGAAAAAATATTGTAACATTTTCGAAAAATGTTGGAACATTTTTAATTTTATAATCATTAAGTAGGCTGGTGGGAAATAAAAAACATCATATAGGTGGGCTTTGGTGGGCTTGAAGTTCACATGTTTGTCTATCTTCCGGAAGGTATATAGGAGCCCCCTATATACCGGGAGTCTAAATGGGCCAGTTGGGCCAAATATTTGTTGGGCTGGTGGAGAGGTGTTGGGCCACATGTGCCGTCCACACGGAGACTAGTCGTCTTTGTTGTGTGCCATCATTCCCGGGCGCACGACAAACATTATTTCCCATGCGCCGGGCTACACGGCGCACGACAAAGAGTTTTTGCCTATTTCAACCTCACAATTAGAGTTATGTAGTAAAATTATCAATTTGATCCGAAAATTACCATAAATTAGAATGAGACAATATATGTTGTATATTGCCTAAATACTTTGAATTCAAATTCAAATTTGAACTTTACTATGGCTACAAAATGTCACACCTGTTTTTCCAAAGAAAACCAAGTGCATAACTATATGTATGCCAGGATCTATTTTCATACATATAGTGACATAAAAGTGAATACAGAAACAGTATCACGAAAGAAAAAGGAAGATTATCAGAGATTACGCTTAATCCTGGAAACGAAGGCTCCAAACATCACAGTAATGACCGGGGTTGCGTACGCCTAGCACCAGCAACATTTTCACAAGACTTCAAAGCAGCTTCCTCTTTCTGAGCAATATTGTTTATAGCAAGGGTGAGCACTTGTCGTACTCAGCAAGTGTGGGGGAAGATATGAATTCAAAGGCTTTATAGTGGAATGGGCTCTAAACATTTAGCATTTTTAGTTGGTCAAATTTTATTAGCACCTGATTACTAATAAAGTATAAGTATATACCAACCCACATTAAGCATAAGGTAAGATGCACCATAAGAATATAGCAAGCATAAGCAGAGAGCACGATTTAAGTCCATCTTCAAGTTCGATTATCATGTGAGGGTCCAGGGCGCTCTTGACCGTGAGCACGGCTAATCGATTAGTTTTACACTCTGCAAAGGTTGTCCACTTTCACCACAAGTCGCATAAAAACTCCGAGAGCTTTAGACCCAACCACGCGATGCTGATCAGGCATCATACCACACTACCGAGGTGTGATTGCACAGGGACGCTACAAGGCCTTTACAAAGACTTCCCTAGTGTGTTCCAGTGCATGAGGTTCCGCGAGTCCTACCCCCCTAATCACCACTCCAACACTAGAGTCCTCTAATTATTACTTGGTGTTGACGGTGTATTTTGGTACACCAAGCATGTTCATTACACTTTGGTTTGGATTCGATTATGGAACTAACCCACCACTAGGCACACTAATCATATAACAAGTTCATCTATGTGCATGCATTTGGAAGTGTTATGTTTATGTAGGAAAACATGGACATAAAGGACGGATTGGCAACAAGTTCAAAGGAGCATTTACGGAGTCTTGTTCGTGTTCATGGGCTTGATGAAATCACTTCCAATGGTGGCAAGGACCGAAGTGCTACAAGGAACACCCCCGGGGATTGAAGCGTAAAAGACCGAACTTCATGCGCGGAGAACCTCCATCTTGGACGCGAAGATGACATCGTCAAAATCATGCAAGTGGAGGGGGCAAAGTGCATAATCACTTGAGGACCCACGGGAGCGAAGGGGCGACCGAACCGGGCCGAGATGGGCCTAGGCCGGTCGGCCCACGGTGCCACCCCCCTCCGGGTCGGTTCGGCCCCTTTCCTTGCACCAAGGATCTTCAACCCTAAAACCCTAGAGGCGCCCATTCGCGGGAGAGCCATTCGCAGTGAGGCCATCCACAAGCTAGAGAGAGAGGAGGGAGATCTCCGGAGGGGGATCGTCCACCTCGAAGGAAGCACCCACAAGTGGAGAAGAAGGAAGACACCGTCGGAAGGGAAACCATGATCAACGGTGCTATGTCTAGCACCTTGATGGGGTAATCTCCTTATTCGTCCATGGGTTGTAATCGATCTTGAGATGTAATCGTACTTTGTCAGATTATCTATCTATCATCTTGTGTTGAATATGCTTTAATGCTTAAGGTTAGCTACCATGCCATAAAGGGAGTATGAGCTCCAATGCTTCCTTGGATCCATTCAATACGCCGTGTCCATCATAGGTCTAGTCATGAATACCTTCAGCGTGGTGTGATGCGAGAGGAGGAAAGGCGGCAACCGTGGTCACAACCCGATAGATTGGTTTTCATGTCTTTAAGTGATTGCATGTTCTAGTATCGTAGACCCATGGGCGAGTGTCTTTTATCTTGATAGCTTGATCATTCTCTCTAGTGTAGTTTAGTTGTTTTCTAGTTTAATCATAGTTAGAGTTTGATTAGTTAGAGTGTGAAGGTAGATCGAACGCTTGTAATCCCCTTGCTCCGCGGATTGACAAGAACCTTGGGAATCCCGTGGTGAAAAAGGTGTGGGGTCCGTACGCTTGCGGATCGTAGAGGGATACGTCTTTTATCCGTCAACACTTGGCCAAGATAGAGCCATATGTCTTGTGGTTGTACGGTTTTCCTGGGTGGTCTCCATGTTCCGATTAAACATATGGTCTTGTATTAAGCAACCATAGATATAACATCAAGGTAAAGCATGGTTCATCATTACGTTCATTAAACCACCATAACCCAGGTAGAGCAACTAAGCATAGCTACCCAACAAAATGATAAAATCCAGGTTGACAAGGGATGATCATAAAGACTAGGATAAACCTTAATAGGACCCATCAATTTTATATGCAACGCAATGCAAAGTGATTAAATATAGTTCTTAGGACAAAAGAACAAGAGCACACTTGCCTTTAACCACAGAGTAGTTGCTCAGAATGTCTTCAACTTCAAGCTCTTCAAGCTTCTCGGACAACGTTCACTCTACTCGCATCATCAATCATCCGGCACAAGCATACACAAAGCAAACAAACAAGCAAACTAAGAACAATACACAAATCAAGAAAACTTTAAAAGATCGCACTAAAGGATAGGCTTGATTCTAAGGGTCGCTAAAGCACACAATCCGTGCTTGGAAGGAAAAGGTCTGATGAGCTGCACATGGTTTGAGCTTCAGTTGATTAAAAGAGATAAAGAACGTCTAACGATTTGATTTGCACTTATGAGAGAGCAAGACTGTGAGCTATGTTTATATTAATTAGCAAAACATATGATAGGATATTTCATAAAGAAAAGTATCCTAAGTTGGAATTAATTCAGATTAAACTTTATTTGCAAAACCGTAGAAAGAACCTAATCAAATTTTAATTAGAAAAGATTAATTAACTATTAAATAAATTAACATTTGTTTATGAAAAACCGAGATACATATCCAAATAGATTTTATTCACAAAAGCACGTGAAATAAACATTAATCAAATTAATATTGATTATAAATTAAAACGGTACACGGCACTATATAGCTTTTAATTAGAAAAGGCAGGTTTAATAGATATTAACAAAATTAATATTAAATTAATTTTCAGAAATCATGATGAAAACACACCACTAACGCGTACTTTATTTTATTATGAACCTAACGCAACTTGAACGGATTAAAATGGATTGGATTAAACAAGATTGGAAGGACCTATATGCGATTAACTATAGATCTCAGGGGTTAGCAAAGAAGATCTGCAAGACAGTGCTCGTGAAAAGATTTAAGACCAGGGTTAGATCTGAAATAGTCTCGGGTGGGGTTTATGTGTGGAGGGGGGTTTCCGTAGGGGGTTTTCCACAAAAGGTACAAGACACAAAAGAACTTGAAAGATTAAAGATTACACAGGGGTCTAATCACAACATAACCTTATCTTCTTCAACCTTCATCCCGTGACGGACCAGAGCTCCCAGCGGACAGAGCTACTAGCCGGCAGGGGGTTGAGGAGTTCCGGCGGCCTAGGGACCCGATTGAGAGGCGCAGGAGGTAGAGGAGAACGAGGGGAACTCAGGGAGATGCTCACCACGGGCGGAGGTAGAAGGAAGCGGACGGATTTCGAGGTCGACGGCGCCGCTCCAGTGCACCTCCGGCGATGGGCGAGGGATCCCTGTACTCGGCTTCACGTCGCAGCTTGCTCGGCGGTGAACACGGACGGCGGCCTGCAGCTCGGATGTGCACGGGATGGCGGCGTTCCGGTGACGAAGAGGCAACGAGGGCCGGTGACGGAGCTCCGGCTTGGCGCGTGGATGCTCGAGGAGGCGTCAGCCTCTTCCGAAAGTGCTCCAGAGCGGCGAATCGAATGGCGGTGCTCGGCGCTCTGCTCCGACTCGGCGGCGGCGCTGACTCGGGCATGTTTAGGCACGCGCGGCGGCCGCAAGCTGCACGCGTTAGTGGCAGGCGGTCACGCTTTATATAGGATATGATTTCTTTTTATTTTCCGAAATTATTTTTCATTGTGAAAACAATTCCAGTAAAGATCAGAAATTGTTTAAAAGCACGAAAAATACTCCAAAAATCACAAAAATTCCAGGAAAATTCTTAGAGATAGATTGTTGCACGAACAATCCAAACAAAGTACTTGAGTTCATGAAAAAGATTTTAGAGCCTTCTAATAAATAGAATAAGCTCAGGGAAAATGAGAACAAGTTCCAGAAAATCCAGAAAATTCTCGAAAGGTTTTGGACAGCACATAAACGCATTTTTGAAATCTTTTGCACTCAAGAAGCACCAAGATGCATCGGCATGAATGCAACACACATAACCATTCAATTGATTTAGAATATCAAATAAAGATTTTATCCTATACTACATTTCCTGAAAAAAATGTTGGGAAATTTTTTAAAAAATTATGAGAAAATTGTTATTTAATTATTATCTATATTCACATCCTGAAATTGGATATTTTAGGGTGTGACACAAAATTAATGAAGTGGCTCTCTACACTCTGAAACTTCTAGCGAGAAACTTCGGTTTCTAAGAACCATCCATGACAACTTTCTCAAAACACACTATATGATTTATCACAAGATTCACATAGGATATCATGAGCTCTTGACAAATCTCATGATTTTCAAACTTTGTTTGCATTTTATACAATTAAAAAACTCACATAAGATATCATGAGCTCTTGACAAATCTCATGATTTTCAAACTTTGTTTGCATTTTATACAATTAAAAAACATTGCGACCGCATGTGGATTTTCATGATTCGCGAACAAAATGTTCAAAGTTTCATCCAATTTCATACATAAGGTCTTAAAAATGATTCAATTACATGAATATCTTTTTTCCACAAACTTTACAACGTTACTTTATGCACTTGCAGTTAAAATTTGACGTTATGGTAAAAATTCTTTAAGTGACACATAATTATTAGAAATAGTAAATTTATTGAGATATGTATTAAATTGGAATATAAAATACAAAATAATGTTTTTGAAGTGGAGAATTAAAAAGAAGTACAAACATCAAAATTAAAAAAAATACTTTGTCGTGCACTTTAGGAAAACGCACGCCAAAGATATATGTTTGTCGTGCGCCGGAGGAAAACGCATGGCAAAGAGAATGCCTTTGTCGTGCGCCTTCACACGATGCACGGCAAAGCCTAACGACGTTCACCTCCGTAGTAGGGGAAGGAAAAAAATTAGTTTGCCGTGCGTCAAGAAATAAAACGCACGAAAAACACTTGTTGTCGTGCGCTGGCAAAGATTGTTTGCCGTGCGCCGGCAAAAACACATGGCAAAATGTGCTTTTTGTCGTGCGTCCGATATAAAACGCACGTCAAGGATTGAAACGCACAGCAAACGTCGATTTTCCCGTAGTGCAATGTGTAGATGACGAACTCCGGATGGTCGGAAGTGGGAACCAAACGTAAAGGCACCATGTCGGCAATGATGTTGCTGTCGACGTGCCTCTGTATAGGTCGCGTGCATGGCACACGACACTAAAAACTAAGCCGGTGGGGGTAAGACCGCCCCACGGTTTTCATTAAGAAGAAGAAACCTTCTCCCGGCTTAGAAAACCCCCGAACCCCGGTTTCACCGACGAGGGGGTTTTTTTAAAATCAACCTCATAATTCGCTCCAACGAGGAATCGAACCTGGGTGGTTGCGACCATACCTCAGCTCCACTAGCCAACTAGGACCAGAGGGCTTTGGTGCATGACACACGACACAAGGAGAGGGCCGTGGGAGGACGATCAGGCAGCCGCAGGCATGCTGCTTGCACGCGTGATGCGCGGCTGGCCAGACTACTAAGCTCGCGCGCGTCTATTCATAGTAATCGTACAGGTGTTGGTGGTTGAACAAGGCGGCCAGCGGTCTCCATGGCGCGTCGTACGTCCATCCCCACGTTCCTTGCCCCCAGCGCCCATAAATACATGCACAGACATCCCTCTCGACGATCAAGAAACAAGCAGCAACAACCGCAGCTTCAATTCCTATCTCACCGCCAACTTAAATTAGCAACAATGGCCTCCTCGACCTCCATCCTCCTCGCCGCGGCGGCGCTGAGCGCGCGTCGGCTCGGCCGCCGGCTCGAGGCGCGGCAAGGGCTCCAAGCCCGGCCACCTGATCCTCATCCCCAACATCGCCATCTCCGACGTGGAGATCAAGGAGCACGGTGGAGACGACTTCAGCTTCACTCTCAAGGAGGGCCCCAAGGGCTCGTGGACGCTCGACACCACGGCCCCGCTCAAGTACCCCCTCTGCATCCGCTTCGCCACCAAGGCCGGCGGCTACCGCATCGCCGACGACGTCGTCCCCGCCGATTTCAAGGCCGGCGCCACCTACAAGACCACCCTCAGCATCTGAGCAACCTCTGAATAATTTTCCAAGAGAGCTCAGGCCCACATGCCCAACATCTAATTTTCTATGGTTTATTTTGTCGCATCACCGGACCACCCAAGAAATTAAACAAGCTAGCTAGCATGTCTACCCCGCGCCTTGCAGCGGATACATGTGAAATGTTTTTCTTCTTGTTGTTGTATTCCCAAATCAATCAAGTTTGTTTTATCGATTTTAACATGTCAGAAATGAATTGAAGGTGTCACTTTCAGGAATTACACCCATTGCTCAATTGATGTTCCATTCGATTAGTCCCTAAAATATTTTTCACTGTTGACTTTTGAATGACCACTTGTCTTTTTTTTTTTTTTTTTTTTTTGACGCGAGCCCAAGGCCGAGAACGAGTACTAGATACAAACCGAGAACTGGACTAACTGGATTAGGGAACATAAACGAAACGACGACGACCAACCACCCATTATATACAGAAAAAGGCCCCCAAACTAATACCGAAAGCCAGAGACCCTCGGCGACATTGGCACTAGGATGCAAAAGAGTGACTCGGGATCAACATTTGACTCTTCGTCTCCTTCATCTTCAGCGCCGGCCGGCATCAGTCTGGGATACGAAGCTCTGGTGTTATGTAGCACGCACTCCATCAACGTGTTCGCTCCTTCCAACACTTTTTCCATTAGCTTTGTATAGACCTGACCAATAATTCATGAAAGCACAAGCATGTGGGAAGCGGAGGAGGATCTCCTCGACGAGGTCATCCACCAGCACCGCCTCGTCCATATGCCTTTGGTTTCTTGATGAGATTGATCACATGTTGGAATTTATGTGGGCTTGGCCCAATGTTCAAATCAGAAATTCCTAATAAATCTCGAATGCCCATACATATGAGTGCATAGGAGAGGAGTGGAATCATTTAGTACCACCTTGCTAGTGGAAGGTGGAGGGAACCAACTCATATATGGAAGTTGTTCTTATCTTCTCAAGACTAGTAGAAGAAGAAGAAAGAAAGTCCACACACGCTCGCTTGCCTCACTGGACGGGGTGGTGCCAGTAGCACGTGAATGGTTTGCTGAAATTCGGCTCCTCACCTTGCGGGAGCATTATTCTACTTTTGCAGTTTTAGTTTTTTATCTTTTGGTAACGGACTCAACTCAGTGTCCTAATCATGATTGTGTCACGAGGTCGGTTTCCCACACTATATAAGCATTCCACCGGGTGGGCCGTAGCAGCGCTGCTGCACCGCGTGAATGGTTTGCTGAAATTCGGCTCCTCACCTTGCGGGAGCATTATCTAAGTCTTCCGCCACTGCTAATTGACGATAGTGATAGCGACCACTGCTAATTGACGATAGTGATAGCGACCAAGACCATCTCATCTTCACCTTTGGGAATCTCTCCATCACGCTATTTGCAGCAGCAGGTATTATTCTTACGATCTAGTCTTATTGTTATTTTTTATCAACATATTCAATATGTTTAGTGTACGAGTTGTTCTTACACGAGTTGCCATGATATGTGATATAAGTTTGAATCTAGATAGTTTGCAACATATGCTTAATCTAGTTGTTCACTTCGTCATGATTTATATTATGGTTTTAATCTGAAAATTGCCTAATATTTCAACATCACACTCACCACATGAGGGGTTCCTCCGGCCCCGTGTCTGGATGGATATTTAGGCTAGGAGCGAGCAAAGGTTATCCCGCGTTGGCAACTTAGGATCATATTGTGGGAAAAGAACTCATGTGTTATATGCCATTGGAAATTAGAATTTGAGTTTTGTGCCATTGGTTACTAATGTGCGGACGCAGATGGCCAGATGGGCCTTTTAGGCTGTTGGGCCAGTTTGGTCAAAGGCCGCGGATTAAGGCCCAGTTGGCCGATTGCCTTCTTCTTTCTCTATGCCCGACCTCTCCGTCTGGGAAACAAGACCTCCACCATGGCTGCCGCCAATTGCCGCCTGTCGGAACTCAAAAACTCACTGGAGAAGAAGGGTATATACTTGTGTACTCCCAACTTGCCGCCCCAGCACACCCCAACATAGATCCGCAAGTGCGTCCAAGCATAATTGTGCATTTGCGATTCAACCAGAGCATAGCATGGACAAATCCACTGACAAAACAACAGCTACAATTGAAGGTGGAGAAATAATAAGAAAACGGTTTCCCACACTATATAAGCATTCCACCGGGGTGGGGCTGGCAGCGCGTGCGCGCGGCACCTGCGTGAATGGTTTGCTGAAATTCGGTTCCTCACCTTGCGGGAGCATTATTCTCTTTTTGCAGTTTTAGTTTTTTATCTTTTGGTAACGGACTCAACTCAGTGCCCTAATCATGATTGTGTCACGAGGCCGGTTTCCCACTATATAAGCATTCCATCGGCCACGTTAAAACGTATCAAACTAACAGCTAAGGTTTTGCCTCTTCTTGTTGTTGCGCCGCTACGTCCCGGCGTCATCTTCGTTGGCCTAATCTAAGTCTTCCGCCACTGCTAATTGACGATAGTGATAGCGACCAAGACCATCTCATCTTCACCTTTGGGAATCTCTCCATCACACTATTTGCAGCAGCAGGTATTATTCTTACGATCTAGTCTTATTGTTATTTTTTATCAACATATTCAATATGTTTAGTGTACGAGTTGTTCTTACACGAGTTGCCATGATCTGTGATATAAGTTTGAATCTAGATAGTTTGCAACATATGCTTAATCTAGTTGTTCACTTCGTCATGATTTATATTATGGTTTTAATCTGGAAATTGCCTAATATTTCAACATCACACTCACCACATGAGGGGTTCCTCCGGCCCCGCGTCTGGATGGATATTTAGGCTAGGAGCGAGCAAAGGTTATCCCGCGTTGGCAACTTAGGATCATATTGTGGGAAAAGAACTCATGTGTTATATGCCATTGGAAATTAGAATTTGAGTTTTGTGCCATTGGTTACTAATGTGCGGACGCAGATGGCCAGATGGGCCTTTTAGGCTGTTGGGCCAGTTTGGTCAAAGGCCGCGGATTAAGGCCCAGTTGGCCGATTGCCTTCTTCTTCCTCTATCCCCGACCTCTCCGTCTGGGAAACAAGACCTTCACCATGGCTGCCGCCAATTGCCGCCTGTCGGAACTCAAAAACTCACTAGAGAAGAAGGGTATATACTTGTGTACTCCCAACTTTAGCTGGGGCGGCAGCCCCAGCACACCCCAACATAGATCCGCCAGTGCGTCCAAGCATAATTGTGCATTTGCAATTGCGATTCAACCAGAGCATAGCATGGACAAATCCACTGACAAAACAACAGCTACAATTGAAGGTGGAGAAATAATAAGAAAATGCATTACATTTCGGTTCGGAGCAGAGGCCACACAACACAATCTAAACTGATGTCAAATTAACGGGGCATCAGTTTTACCAATACACATCAAGTAGTCCAATCTTAAAATTTTGACTTATTGGATGTAAACGTGGCATCATGTTTGTTTTCAAATCGAATAATCATAGTCTCAAATGATCATTATATATCTCTGCATCTATATTTTGACTTTATTTGAGAAAGTTATTTTAAGTTTCTGTTAAGCTTAAACAGAATCTTCATGTTCGTCCTCTCCTCTGCCTCAGTTCACCGGTATCGTGCCTTTCAACTGCCACACCCTGATTAATTTGTGCAGATACTCAGAATTGAGAACAGATGACCACTATGTAAGCCACCAAGATCGGAGACGTGTTTTAAGGATCATTAGAGACGCATAAAAAACGCGTCTCCGGCCTCGCGTCTCTAATGACTTCAGATTCGTCTCTAATGAAGAAACAAGGGAGACGCGATTTTTACGCGTCTCCTTTACTAAGGAGAAGCGAGACGCGTATTGTACGCGTCTCCGTCCTGTTCCTCCAGCATATCCTTTCAATGAGTCCACAGCTGCGTTTGTGCATAAGCGTCTCCTTTGTTGTAAGCATCGGAGACGCTTCTTTTCATGACGCGTCTCCTTTGTTAGAAGCATAGGAGACACTTCTTAGTGAGGCGCGTCTCCTTTGTTGAAAGCATAGGAGACGCGTGCCACAAAGACTTGTCTCCTTTGTTGTAAGCATAGGAGACGCGTGTTAAACAGATGCGTCTCCTTTGTTATACGCATGTTAAACAGATGCGTCTCTTTTGTTATACGCATGTTAAAAGATACGCGAGATGCACAAGGGCAGTCCCAATGGCATTAATTGTAGTTTCTATCTCAATTAAATGGGTGTCACATAAGAAGGAAAAAAGATGACATGGCAGGTCAATAAATGCGGAAATAGAATCAAATATGAGGAAACAGTTTGTTGGTTGAGAAACCGCGTCCTCCCTTGAATCGAGGCGCTAGGAAACGACGGCACCCTCACCGCCCACCGCCTGCCGCGCCTGCCCCGCAGCGCCGCCCGCTGCTCGCCGCCGGCTTCTCGCCGCCTCCGCCGTGCGCTAGGCCACCACGCTGTGCCCGGCCTGCCTTGCTTCGCCAGCGCGCTAGTCGTCCGCCACGCCGCAGTCACGCGCTCACCGTGCATCGCGCCCGCCCGCTGCAGAAGGTCGTCATCGCGCCTGCGCTCGCCCGACCGCCGCGAGCTCACCATCCGCCTGAGCTCCCGGCCGTCGAGAGAGGCTCATCCGCGCCACGAAATCATCGTCCACCGCGAGCTCGCCGGCCGGCTGTCCTGAGCACCCAAGCCGCCCCGCAAGGGTGCGCAAGCGTTGCATGGTCCCTGGCCGATGCGCTGGCCACCGTCCTCACGCGCGCTCCCCGACGCCACGAGCCGCGCCCGCGACGCGGCCGCGCCGCCGCATCCCGCCGCAGACGCTGCCGCTGCAGAAGCGGCGCCGTCCGCCGGATTAAAGCCGAGCTCGCCCTGCAGCTCGCCAAATTGAAGCCGCGCTCGCATGCAACTCGATTGAAGCAGAGCATCCCTCCGATGCAGTTTGGGGGAGAAACAGAGTAGAGAGGCAAAGAGAACAAAATAAATTCAATATTTATTACACAAAGCTCCTATTGTGTGAGATAGTTTTTCCATTATATTTTTGTTGACGTGGTTGTCTTTATTTCGCACATGATTTCTACCATAGAGACTGCCCTCACAGAGTTCATACTCAAGCGTGTAGAGCCAGGACGGACGCGCACCTGTCTCTTGTGGGGCGACGGCCACCGCGCCCATCCTCGTCGCAAAGTTGAATGTTTTTCATGTTGAATTAGCTTAAACTTAATTACAAGCTCAATCAATGCCTACCCAACCTACGTCCAAGCATAATGAGTAAAATACACCAGAGGTCCATCAACTTGTAGAGAGGTGTCACTTAGGTCCATCAACTCTCAAAATGCATTTCTGGATCTATGAACTTGTTGAGTCATTCATCGCAGGTCTATAACTGTCCAGATATGCTTGTAATAGTGACCTGGCATGATGACTTGGCTTCAGAAGCATCTTCTAGCTGAGGCATTTCAATAAATAGGTTACAAATGGGCGACACATATACTTAGACATTCCTTCGGTTGAATAAAGGTAGCCTCCTCGCATGTACGCCAGGAGTAGGCTGCTGTCGTTTAGCTCCGAAAATATCAAGTATGTGTCACTCATAAGCTGCTCGATGAAATGCCTCAATTAGATTATGCTTCTTTTAGCTAAGTCATCATGTCATGTCACCAGTAGAAGTATATGTGAGCAGTTATGGACCTGCGGTGAACGATTCAACAAGTTTATGGACCTAAAAATGCATTTTCAAAGTTGATGGACCTAAGTGACACCTTCTTACAAGTTGATGTGCATTTGCGATTCAACTAGAGCATCTCAGTTTGGACAAATCCACTAACAAAACAACAGCTACAATTGAAGGTGGAAAATCATAAGAAAATGCGGTCATCGGTTTTTACCAATACACATAAGTAGTCCAATCTTAAACTTTTGACTTATTGGATGTAAACATGGTAGCACACATGTTTGTTTTCGCATCGAATAATCATCACCTCAAATACTCATTATTACATATAATTAGTCAAAGTCGCATTGTCACACCTGATTTTCCAAAGAAAACCAAATGCATCTCATATGTGCGCCAGGATCAAGTTTACACACATATGATAGACGTCATGAGTGAAATATCAATAAACAGCAATAAAAATGTACAAGAGTTAAACCATTACATTATCTCTTTGAGCCATTGGGGTTGCCCCCTTTGGGCGTAGGATTCTGTTTGGCGCTGGGATCTTCATGATGAGGTAGGTGTGGTGCGGTATGGCCATGAACTTGGCAAGCATAGGTCATCCGAAGATGGCGTGGTATGATGAGCGGAAGTCCGCGACCTCGAACATCAAGTACTCTGTACGGAAGTTCTCCGTGCCAAAGGTGACCGGCAGGCATACACGACCTATGGGGTAAGCAGCCTTGCCGGGCATGACCCTGTAGAAGGGCTCATCGCAGGCGGTCATCTTGCTGAAGTTGAACTCCATCTTGCGCAGTATCTCTGTGAAGATGATATTCAAGCTGTTGCCCCCGTCGATAAGGGTCTTAGGCAGGAAGGCCCTGTTGACTATGGGGTTAACGACCAGCGGGTAAGTCCCGGGGCCAGGGATGTGAACCCAATGATCTTTCCTGGAGAAACTGATTGGGAATTCAGACCAACGCAGAGGCCGCGGGTTTTCGGTGTTGACGTGCCCAATCTCCCTGGCGTTTGATCGGGTCTGTCTGTTGCTTTTGATCGCTTGGTGACCGCCGACGATGAAGTTGATCTCGCGGTTAGCCTTCTGAAACGTGCCATTGGGGTTTCCCCCTTTGGGCGGTGGTGGTGGAGTCCGCTCCTTCCGGTTGTTGTCGTGGGGATTGTGGTCGTCCTGGCGACGTTGATCATCGTGTCGATCATCCCATCGGTCATTGCGCTGGTCGTCATGGCGATCATCACGACGATCACTCCTGTGGTCGTCACGCCTCTCGTTGCGGTCATCGCGACGGTAGTCGTCGCGTCTGTCATCGCGGTGGTAGTCGCGGTGATAATCACGTCGATCCCTGTCATCGTTGCGAGGATAGGGCCTGCTGATGAAACGACCTAGAGCCGCCATCATCCCTGTGAGCTTCATGACGTCTTTCTTGTTGGATGGCTTGGCCATCTTGCGTATAGCGTCGACCTTCGCAGGTTGGCTTCAATGCCTCAGTGTCCGACCATGAAGCCCAGGAGTAGTCCGGAGGGTACACCGAAGACACACTTTGTTGGGTTGAGCTTCCACCGAACTCTCGTGGGGTCATGGTTTCGTGAGGTCAGCGATGAGCTTATCTTCCTCTATGGTTTTGACGACCACATCGTCTACGTAGGCTTCGACGTTCTTCCCGATTTGGGACTTCAGGCACTTCTGAATAGCCTTTTGGTTTGTTGCTCCAGCGTTTTTCAGGCCAAAGGTCATGATCTTGTAGCAATAGATGCCGTGAGGCGTTATGAACGTTGTTTTATCTTCATCGTCGGGATGCAGGGCTATCTGGTGATACCCTTAATAGCAGTCGAGGAAGCAGAGTAGGACGCTACCAGCCGTGGAGTTCACGACCTGGTCGATACGAGGAAGAGGGAAAGGATCCTTCGGACAGTGCTTGTTGAGGTCGGTGTAGTCGATACACATCCTTAATCCGCCAGTTTTCTTTGGTACAAGAACCGGGTTTGCAAGCCAAACCGGGTGTTTACATTCTCGATAAACTCGCAGCCTAAGAGCTTACAGACTTCTACTTCTATAGCTTGTTTTCTATCTTTTGCAAATCACCAGAGCTTTTGCTTGATAGGTCGTGCGGTCTTGTTGACTTCAAGTGTGTGCTCAGCCAGCTCCCTGGGGACACCAGGCATATCGGATGGACTCCATGCGAAGATGTCAGCGTTGTCCCTGAGGAAACTGGTGAGCACGAGTTCCTATTTGGGGTCAAGGTCGGCCCCGATGACAACTTCCTTGGATGCGTCGGGCAGGCCGAGGCAAACCTTCTTGACAGCTGGACTTGGGTCCAAAGTCGCATGCAGGCGCTCGCTTTGGCACCTGCAGAGTGGTTTAGTCGATCTTGGCTGCCTGGGCGACCATGACCGTTGCTGCGGCTTTGATTGTTGAATCTTTGGAGAGCTCAACGGTGGCACTTTCACAGTTGTAGGAGACCATGATGTCCCCAAGGACGGAAAGGATTCCGTTTGGCGCTGGGATCTTCATGATGAGGTAGGTGTGGTGCGGTATGGCCATTAACTTGGCAAGCATAGGTCGTCCGAAGATGGCGTGGTATGATGAGCGGAAGTCCGCGACCTCGAACGTCAAGTACTCTGTACGGAAGTTCTCCTCTGTGCCAAAGGTGACCGGCAGGCATACACCACCTATGGGGTACACAGCCTTGTCGGGCACAACCCCGTAGAAGGGCTCATCGCAGGCGGTCATCTTGTTGAAGTCGAACTCCATCTTGCGCAGTGTCTCTGTGAAGATGATATTCAAGCTGCTGCCCCCGTCGATAAGGGTCTTAGGCAGGAAGGCCCTGTTGACTATGGGGTTAACGACCTGCGGGTAAGTCCGGGGTCAGGGATGTGAACCCAATGATCTTTCCTGGAGAAACTGATTAGGAATTCAAACCAACGCAAAGGCCGCGGGTTTTCGGTGTTGACGTGCTCGATCTCCCCGCGCTTGATCGGGTCCGCCCGCTGCTTTTGATCGCCACACCGCCGACGGCGAAGTTGATCTCGCGGTTAGCCTTCTGAAACGCGCCATTGGGGTTGCCCCCTTTGGGCGGTGGTGGTGGAGTCCGCTCCTTCCGGTTGTTGTCATGGGGATTGTGGTCGTCCTGGCGACGTCGATCATCCCGTCGGTCGTTGCGTTGGTCGTCGTGGCGATCATCACGACGATCACTCCTGTGGTCGTCACGCCTGTCGTTGCGGTCATCACGACGGTAGTCGTCGCGTCTGTCATCGTGGCGGTAGTCGCGACGATAATCACGTCGATCCCTGTCATCGTTGCGAGGATAGGGCCTGCGATCACGGTAATCTCGTCGATCAGGTCGACGGTTACGGTTGTCGAAGCGTTGGCCACCGTTCCGGTCATCGTTGTTCTTGCTCCTGGTCCTCTTTGTGACGCCCCAGGTTTTTATTTAACCCTAATCGTCGGTCGACCCTGCTGACACTGGTCAAATCACGGTCAACCTGGGTCCTCACCTTGAAAAACTCACCAACCAACCCTAATGACACCATTGAGCAAGTAGACACACATGTATGGTCCACACATGGTCAAAGTTGGTCAAACCCCCACTCAAACCCTAGTAACCCTAGACGTCTTTCGGAACTTTTGCCACGTTCTCCAAATTTTACCTAAACACTTAAAAATCTACCAATACAAAAGTTGTGCAGAATCACTAGGGACACATTTCATCTTCAGGGTGGCATTGCTGGTTTTGAGTGGAAAAGGGGTTAATTTGCTAAGGGAGCTCAGAATCACTATTCACCCAAGGCATAAAATTCTACAAATTGGCATTTGAATTTCTCTCTCAATTTGAATCCAATTCACATTCGGCTTTAGCCATATTCTAGAGGGTAGACCCATCTACAACTTTCATGTCTACCAGTTGTGAAGTTTACATGTGAATTTTTGAGATATGTGCAAGCAAACGGGGGCACACCGCCGACCGCCGAGCGCGCTCGGCGACGTCACAGCCCGGCCGCCACGCGCCGACGCCGCAGGCGCCGCCTACATCACGGCCGGTCCCTGAGTTTGGGCGTGAGCTCTGTGCCAAGATCAAGACGCACCTCGGTGCCGCTGCTGCTCGGCCGAGAACCCAAGGCCACGCGACGCTCTGGCATTCAAGCGGCGCGCGTCGATCCGCCACGCCGCCGAGGCTCCGCCCGTCACACCGCAACGCCCAGTAGCTTCGGCTGTAGCGCGCCAACCATCCCAACCTCTTCCCTAGGACCCGTAGCACCTCCCCAAGTCACACATTGCCATCTGTGCGCCCTCCCCTCGCCGGAATCCGAGCCACCGCCGCCGGCCATCGCCGTGCGCCCACGCCGGCGACTCCTCTGCCCCAACTACGGCCACCACCCGATCCTAGGTGAGCATGTGGTCGACCTCGACCCCTCCCCCGGCCGGGAGCGCCGCCGGTCTCGCCAGATTCCGACCAACCGCGCCGCCCCCACGGCCAAGGGTGGGATTGCAAGGGGCCGAGTCTTCCTAGGGGGTTTTGTGCAATCTAGGGGTGTATCTGTGAGACATTAGAAAGTTCTAAGGACACCGGTGCAAAAAGGAAACTTCAATAGTAGATCCAATTTGCTGAATCTTGTAAATTGTCTAGAAAATCGTAGGAAAAGCAGAAAAATGCAAACCCAATTTTCCAAAATTCCTGGTGAGGAGTACTACAACTTTTGTTATACTCACTTAGTCTGTTTCTTGATATTTTTAGCATGAAAAATAGAAACGTGAAAAACCTAGATCTGCAATATCTTGAAATCCATAGGTCCTCTGTATCCAATTTTTGGATATGTTGTGTGTGATGTTATGACTAGCTCTGTGCCAAAAATTGCACAAAGTTGTGATGTAAATATTTTTATATGAATTATTTTCCATTTGTGCAGAATCTGCTTAGATAATTTTTATAGCTAAAAATAATTATGTTCTTGAGCCCAACTTCTGCATGCTGTCTTTTTATGCCAAGTTACACCTCTGGTAAATTAATCATAATTTTTGATTAAACATAAGTATTTATTCTTAATATGTGCATGATTTCCTTTGTAATTCGATAAAGCGAGATCAGTAGTAGCCCTAGGTGTACTTGCTGGTTTTCTAGGATGGTTTAGGACCAGATAACATATGTGAGGAAGTTTGGGGCATTTGGATGCTTATTTATTTTTGTATGCTTTTAACTTGAATTGCTAGCTAGCTTTTGTTATTTTCAAAGTAATTATTTTTCTAGCTTTCCTAGCATTGCAAGTGTGTTCAGTGGCTTAGTATGGATGTTATGATGCTAAGAAACCCTCCACTGAAAGTTTAATAATTTATTGTTTGATTAAAAGCTTGGAGGCTTATAAAGATTTAATGTTTTGCTTAAACTAAGGAAAATGCCCTTTTGTTTCTTTTACCCCTTTTTGTGAAATGTTTGCAAAACTTATTAAGATCTAAGAATGCACCTTGTTGTTTAAAGAATTAAATGTAATTAATTATCTTTGTACACATCTTTACTAGTGAAAGGTGAAGTATTAAATCTTCACATGAAATAACAATAAAAAGAGAGACATTAATTAAAGTGTTAAACTAAAAGAATAAAACACATATCAATAATAACCTTCATAAAAAGGAAATTAATAATTAATTACTTGTTAAGGTGAATATGGCCAACAAGAGTTGGTTAAGATAAATGATCTATCACATCACCTGAACCCTGCATTGCATTCCGTGTAGATCTTCCTGACGGTGACTACTCGCTCGTCCCGGAAGCCGAGGAAGGGGAAGCGGAAGCTGCACTGCAGTACGTGGAAGTGCTCGACGACACCGAGGGTGCTCAGGCTAACCTTGCTGACGAAGGCATGCCCCGGTGCATATGACCCAGCTTTTCAAATTGAAATACAATTATCTATGGATGCTTGTGCATTTAAGTTCAGGAGTTGTATGGAACCTTAGATGCATGATCCCTAGGTACCTGTGTCCTTACTAGTATGTTAGGTTGATAGCTGCTAAGCTATAGGACCGTTACAAGTCGGGTGATGATGTCACTCGCGAGAATAGGTTCCTAGATAGGAATCATAAGATCTCCTTAAATGGATTGCTCATGTGGTAAGAGCACGGGATGTGGACTCCGGTCCAATGGCTATCGTGGGTTAAGTGTTTGAAGGTACTAAGCACTTGTCGGGAATGGGACCGGTAAGCCTAGTACCTTAATGAGACGGCTAGCGATTTAACTGTCACTACTCTTGGGATGCGTCTCACGGCTAGCTACCGGTGGTGTATGGTGAGTCCGGGTGCCTCGCGGGGTATGCCGGATAGTCTGCACCAAAGACTGTGGCCTTTTATCCCGACCCGAGGATTTTTGGGAACCGTTTGGTGGTTGTCCTCGCGGGGGCATCCCACTGTGTGTTTAGGTCTACCTTGCAAGGTTTGAATCAATCAATTGTCAGCCTCTCACCGTTATCTGAGACTACTTACTCCACTAGCCATGAGGTCCCTAATGATGGAAGTTGATGAATTTTATGCTTGATTAATTGTATGGTACAACCTTGTCTGTATTAGATGGCTAATTTAGAAAAGAATAAACCCACTAGAACTTGTGCTAAAATCTTGAAAGTAAGGACATACTCTTTGTTACTTTTCAGCAAAAGAAACCCAGTGGCCAAAAGCCTTTCATGTCTAGAGTTGGTGAAGTAGTTATCACCAACGGGTAAGTCTTGCTGAGTATTAGTATACTCAGCCTTGCCATAATCTGCCAGGTCATGCCTTTGGCGATGTGTGGCCCGGAGAGATCCCGCCCGGCTGGGAGCTGGAGCGGGTGGAGGATGACGACTGAAGGCATCATGGCTGGCCTCCCGTGGTGTTCTCGTTTTCCGCTTAGTTTAATTCCGCTGTTTCGAAAACTCTGAACTACGTTGTGATGACAAAAGCTTCGGTTTGTAATAATTAAACCCTTCGGGGTAAATTTCGGATGTTAATTATGTTGTATCTCTGGACTCACCTTCGTGTGAGTTTAATGCATATATGTCGATCCTTGTTGCTATATAAGTGATTTACCGGGTGATAACCCCAACTAACGAGGATGATACTTTATTATTCGCTTAATGACCAAAGTGGATTGGTTTAGGCGGTAGTACGGTATTTTCCTGGGCGGGTTGTCACACTCTTGGAGGTAAACAGGACTCCAAGGGCGCGCTTCAGCTGCTCACACTCCCTCATGGTGTGCTTAGCGTCACGGTGAAATTGGCACTTGTCGTCCATGACCATGTTGAAGTCACCTTCGAGGAAGGTGGAAGGTCTTGGTGGATCCGCCACAAAGGCGTAGGCCTCGCCAGACCGCTTGCGCGACCTGGTGCCTCCGTCGTCGTGGTCTTCTCTGTTGAAGTCGTGCATCACCGCGTCTTGAGTGTCGACCAGTTTGTCGATGTAGGCCATGAGGTCGCCAATGGTATGTGCGTCAGCATCGTGGATCTTCTCGAATAGTGTAATGTTGGTGATCCCCTTCTTGTAGTAAGCAATGACGTCTTCGTCTTTGACACCTGCAAGGGTGTTGCGGTTCTCGAAGTAGCGGTTGGTGTACTCTCGGAGAGTTTCGTCACGCCTCATCCTCACTCTGGCGAGGTGGTGAGTGTTGCCAGGACGATTGTAGGTCGCCTGGTAGTTGGTCGTGAAAAGGCGAGACAGTGTTGCCCAAGAGGTGATGCACTCTGCTGGGAGATTGTCGAGCCACAGAAGTGGTGCCTTGCCCATCACGAGGGGAAGTATCCCGCCATGTGATCTTCATTGTCGCCAGAGGCACGTGCCGCAATGCTGTACATCTTGAGCCATATGCTCAGATCAGAGCGACTGTCGTACTTCTCAATAGCTGGCTTGAAATCCTTTAGGTATTTGATCATCTGGAGACGTCGTGAAAAGGCTAGGAAGTTATTGACCGCTCCTGGGCTTGCTGATGGGGCATGAGCTGCAGGGATGACGTAGAGGTTGTCGGGATGGCCATTGTCTTGGTCGTACTGGGCACGGCGCAGGAGTTCCTGGTCGTGCATGATCCAGAGGTCTGTAGCTTGAATGGGGTTGTTGGCGTCAAGGGCATCGGGAACCCCATGGTCACGGTCGTAGTTAGCACGTCGTGCTATCTCCACTTCATCTCTTATATGGTGTCGTTGGCTTCCTTCTGCACGATTGGCCTGGACTGGAGGAGGCTGAGCTCCTGCATTGTGTCTTGGGTTCGGAGCGGCGTTTCCCTGGATGTTGGCGGCGTTGGCTGCGTTGTTGACGACGTTGCCAGTGACATTGGCCGGAGCGTTTGCTGGAGCATTAGCCGCAGGGTTGGCTGGAGCATTAGTTGCGCGCTGGCGTTGACTGTTGTGCTACTTGCCGCCTCGTCCCTCTTCAGCCACCGGGTCAAGGGGACCCTGGCTACGACGTCGCTGGCGGGGACGCTCCGATCTGGTCCTGGAATAGGAACTTGCTGCGGATCTGCTGTATCCAGGGCCTCTTTCTTCGATCTGAGCAGCCGGGCGAACATCGGCTTGAGACGCTTGATCACTGAGAATCCTCGAGGTGATTTAGAGCGGCAAGAGCGGCTCCCAAGTTGGTTTGCGACGAGTTGTAGACTTCGAGGCCATCGCGTTCAAAGTCCCTAAGGAGGTCTCTTGCACGTAAGCGGTTGGCACGAGGTGGATCATCATGACGTCGCTGTTGAAGAGCCGCAGGTGCCGCAAGTGCTTGTTGCCTGGCGTTGTCATTGATTTGTCCGGCGTTAGCGGGTTGTTGGCCTGCACCTGGGGCAGCAGCAGCAGCGATCTCTTGTTGTCGTCGGACAGCTCTGGCAGCATTGGCGTTCTCACGTTCTTGGTGTTGCTCATCGGTTTCTCCATCTTGAGGTTGTACGTCCGCGGAAACGACCAAGATCTGGCGATCTAGGGTTTCGAGCTCTTCTCCCAGATAATTCGGGGAGATCGTTGTGTGGGCGACCTGGAATGCAAGGCGGTCCGGAGATGACTCTTGGTTCAACTGGTGGCGGTGGGCCGCAGTAAGAGGTCGACGAAGCTTCTTGAGGACACGGCACTGGTGTGTCGTGTGTTTGGACTTCTCATGGATAGGGCAGGGTTCATCGAGATGACTCCTGCAGTTTCCACGATCTTGGGTCTTGAGTTCAGATTCGATCTGGATCTTACACTTCATGTAGCGTGATGCTACACGAGCTGCGTTGCGCAAGCCAAGAGGCATGCTGGAGGGCGATGAGGTCACGCGAGGGCATTTGACGCGCTCGCAGACTGATTGTGTCAGAGAGCATGCCCTCAACACGATCGATCCCAGCGATCAGGTCGCTAGGAGTGGGTGGGCGGGCTTCTGTCAACAGATGTGCTTCGATCTGTTGATCATCGGTGACCACGTTGCTCTAGATGACGAAGCATGCGGCCGGAGTAGTGGATGTCGCCGGCATCGAGCCAAAGCAGATGTCGACGGGGTTGGCGAGGATGTCCGCCATGCTCTCCGGGAAGACGACGCCGTTGGTTGAAGCCATCGAGTTGCACGAAGAACCTTGATTTTGTCCCCTACCTAGCGCGCCAACTGTCAGATGGTGAGATCTGGATAGCCCACGGGGGTGTTAATCCCTGTGGTTTAGTTATTCGGCGGGGTGGAATCTAAGGCTAAGAATTCGAAGGTCGCACACGAGTACGCGGAACACAGAGAACACGAGTTTATATCTCGACCTCCGAGAGTAATACCCTACGTCCAGTTCTTCGGTTTGTATTGCTTGGGGATTGCGGGATTGATCGGGTTGTATTAGTCGCCTCGTCGTCCGCCTTTATATTGGCCACGGACGAGGTCGGTTCCCGACTCGTCGGTTACGCAGGAGACCTAAGTCTACGTTACACATCTTGCCATATCTCGTCGATCTGCTTTGGGCGAAATCCACCGAGGTCTTGTCTTGTATGCCAAGTCTTGAGGTCATGATAGAGTAGGTCGTCTGGGGGAATCTTCTGGAAGGTCTTCAGGAGGTCGTGTGAGCTGCCAACTAGGTCGGTTGGGCCCACAGATAGGTCAGTGTCTTTTAGTAGGTCGGACCCACTTGTCTGGGACGCACCGTGAGCTCGTGCGGGGACCCGTGGGTACCCATGTCTCACAATTACACTCAGACGTTAGACTCGAAGGTCTTTACAATGATCAAACGATAACTATGAAGACGTAACTCTATCTTCAGCTTCCACATGCACATGACTGGGGGCACGCGAGCCTCAAAACTTCGTAGTCGCTGAAGTACTCTTCTCCAGTGTTCTCCTCTGAATAGCGGATAACCAAGGGTGAGCACACTTATGGTTGGAGCTCAGCAAGTGGGGGAAGATGCAAGGCTATCAAGGATAGGCTAAGGTTTTGCATTAGCATTTTTAATGTTGGTCAAATTTTATTAGCAAGCACCTAGTTACTAAATGTAAGTTCATACCAACCCACTTAAGCATTTAGGAAAGCATCTCTCAAAAACCCACAAGACACCACGATTTAATTCCATCTTTATGTTTGATTATCATGTGAGGGTCCAGGCCGCTCTTGACCGTGAGAACAGTTTAATCGATCGCTTTACACTGCAGAGGTTGTACACTTTCACCACACAGTAAAAGTTTCAAGAACTTTGAACCCAACCACGCATGTGCTGATCAGGCACAATACCACACTTCCGAGGTGTGATTGCATAGGGACTCTACGAAGCCTTTATAAAGACATGCAAAAGCACCAACAACCCACGCATGCTACAGTATGACCATAACCCTCCCTAGTGGCCAGACCTTAGCAAAGGCTTCTACCCCAAAAGAACTGATACCCCGCAACCCCGAGCCCCTGTGTTCCTTCGGATAAGGTCACCAAGACAATCACACACCTAATTAATTGGCTAAGCTAGAGCCATATGGACTGTGGTTGCACTGTTTTCCTAGGTGGTTCTCCATGTTCCAATTAAACCATATGTTCTTGTTATTAACCATAAGCACACACATATACATATCACCAAAGGTTATCATGATCAACATTCATCATATTGCAAAAGATTCATATTAACCATCCCAAGTTATAGCAACTAAGCATTTCTACCCAAAACATTTATTTAAAAGGGTTGTCCAAGGTAAAGGGATAAAATTCTAGTCATGTCCTTAAAAAGGTGATTTCCCATCAAATTTATGCAATACAACATTTAAGTGTAAACTTAGTTATCATGCAAGTTGTGTGGGACAAAAAATAGAATATGCAGGGGGAGAATTCCACTTGCCTTCCTTGCTTAAACACTGGGGTTCTTCTTCTTCAAACACTTGCTCTTGATCCGCTTCCAATCGCCACTCAAACTCGGCACGATGTCTACGAGCACACAAGAATACATTCAATAAAAAAACAACACACCAAGCATGAAAACTTAAAGAAAGAACAAGGGTCGGCTCTAGGAACACGAACACAAAATCAATGTTGACGGTCGATTTTGGTACACCTAGCTATAAGTTTACAGTCAATATTTGCACGTATTTGATATTCTAACTAATGGTACTAACCCCCCGGAGGTATCAAGTTCACTCTTGCATGTCGATTTTGTAGTTTGTTGTTTACGTAGGAAACTAGCGCTTAAAGGGAGACTTTTGGGATAGGTTCATCAAGCACTTCAAGAGACGATCATGAAGCCCGGCACAAGTCAAGATACATCATGAACATGACTCCAAAGGGGCCAGGGACCGAAGCATGAAGCCGGAAAACTCCAGGGACCTAGACAGAAGATGTCGAAGCTTGCGCGACAAGTAGCTCTGTCTAAACCGTGGAGAAGACGACGTCAAGGGTCCACATGCATAAGGGAGCAAGTCAACAATTGACCAAGAAGCGTCGGGGAGCGAACCGGGGCCAAACTGGGCCGAAAAGGGCCCAGCCGGCCTGTGCCAGTTGGCCCAATCCGGCCAGCCCAGCCGTGCTGTTCACACCCCTTTGCCCTAGGTGCTCGTCTATTTATTGCCTCTGCCTCCGCCAGCCGCCACATCCATCCATTCATTAGAAAGCCGCCGAGACGAAGGAGAAGCACCGGGAGGAAGCCGACGACCGCCGCAAGTCCTCGAGTTGCCTAGGAGATGGCTTAGGCCATGCCCTAGCCGCCATGGTTGGCCCTGCGTGGTGAAGCAATGGTGGAGTTCCGGAGCCGCGACTTGAATTCGTCAAGTCGTTTGTACCTTCAACATTCGATGGTGATATAAATCTATTCTTGTCTTTACTTTGATCTACTACGAGTTTTGCTCATTCATATGTGTAGCTACCATATGCCTTTAGTAGGATTAGATCGAATCATGGTGATTAGTCTTGTCTTGCGGATACACCGTAGTAGTGCACGGATCGAGGTTTATCGCTCGGTGTTGAATATCCTTGCGTACTGACAGTACGGTGGAGGAGAAAGTGGCGAGTGAACATGTATCGGACCACTCTATATCGGGATACTCCATATTGAGTGTAATCCTTATCATAGTATAGGTTTAGATTGGTTTATCACCTTGGCCGGAACGGCAACAAGAAGACGATAGGCTAGGTTTACCTTTGGTTTGCTTACCTTTATGGCTAGGTGGATGTGATCCATACATCCCTTCGTGTTTGTATGTTACCTTTATGCAATCAATGCTTCACATGGGGTTAGACCGGTAGGTTAGATAGAGAACCTTAGTGGTTTGCTTCCGATCCTTGGATTGACAAATCTAGGGAGGACCCTCCTTGGTGAAAAAGGCACCAAGTCACCCGTAGGCTTGCGGTGAACTTGAGCACGGTTTTGCACCGTCAACAAGCGCTTTTTTCTGGTGTCGTTGCCGGGGATCGGCAAATCGAACCCTAGGGTGATCTATCTTTCTTTTAACTAACCCTAATTTTATCATTGCATATACACTTGCTTTCTTGTTTGTGTCCTTGAAAGTAGGTGGAAAACTAGACACAAAGCGATCTAGAAAAGTTTTCAACATTCGGACTTCAACAAGTCCAACCTCGCTCAACCAAGTTGATGGCTACGCATAGATTTGCTCTTTAGTTGTAGGTGCTAACCTTGGTTAGTGGCCCAACATCCGCTATTGAGCCCCCACCCAAAGCAAACAAAGATGAACAAGGTATGCCTACATGTGTCAATTAAGTTTTTAAGACTAATTTCTTTTGGAGGTTTGTGTGTTCAAGCTATAGGTTTCGGAAACGACCATGTCAAGCACTATGGAGAAGGATTTCATTACCATCATGCTCATGCAGCAACGGTAATGACTTTTGAAGCCAAGGGATGCGTGACATGGTGCCCTAAAGAACTTCAAGATGAAGACCACACGTACATCTCTGGATCGAAGGACGAAAGGATAACGATGTCATCGTGATGTTTGCATGAGCCTCAGCATAAAACAATTAGATATATTTGGATTTTCAGAAGCTCCATGAAGTCTACGTTCCAACGAATCAAGCGGCAAGGCAATCGGAGGTTCCTACAAGCGGATATGGCCGAATCACCGATGGTTGCACATGCTGAAATTCTGGACAGCAAGCAATGCTGAAGTGAAACAGCCATAGCTCCCTCATTCGGACTCCGATTAAATAATGAGTACCGTTGGAAAGGTAATTTTATAAATTTTTCAGTAGAACTATATTTTGGTATATGTTCTGTTCTGGATGCAGGGGTAAATCCACGAAGAAGAGGCAGAAATAAGGCGATGACGACAAGATAGAGGAGATGGACACAATGATAATAAATAGAAGATAGGGCAACGGTTCCACAACACATATATGATAAAATTCAGAAGCTAAGGACTAAAACAAACCCTCTGAAGCATGGATGAATGAAGACACAAGAGGCACCACTCAACGGATTTCCTAAAGGCAACATCAAGCTGCATGGCTATTTTGGATTCTCACACAAGTAACCATGGCTTCACAACAATAAAAAGGTACGTGAGAAAGTCGAGCTCTATGACTTTAAATGAAGCGCTTTGCGGGAGGCAACCCGATCTTTTTATATATCTATATAAACTATGACAAGTCTGCATTGTGTTCTTTATTTGAAAACTTCAAGTAACATCGTATCAATGCTCTAATAAATGTCACAACCACATGTTGTATGCTTTAAATAGATTTTGAGTGAGCACTTTGCTACTTGAAATTTGGAAAACTTGTAGACCACTTTTTTGTGTGCTTATTAGTATTTAGAGTCTTTTTATTTGTTTTTTTAGAGAGTAATATGAAGCATGATCCCTTTTGATTCTAAACTTGTGGCTAGTTAACTTAGGCTAATTTTTTCTTTTGGTTTAGACAACCACCTTATCATGTAATGTCATTTTGTTCATTCATAATCATGTTTCACTTCTTTCAACATTGTTCTCAACCCTTGCATTTTGTTGCATGATGCATATCATATTTAAGACCCTTTTTGTGAAAAACAAAAAAACCACCCTTGCCTAAACCTTACTATCAAACCACACCTAGCACCCAAGCCAACAAAGGGAGGAATTGACTTATGTCAATCCGACCAAGTCTATCCCTATCCCTTTTCTAAAATTTTGACTAGCCTCACCCTAATCCCTTAGGGAAAACCCCTCATACCTTTAGTAATCCTAAAACCATTGGTTTGTTTTTCATCCAAAAATCTAACCCTTGTTTCTTTTTCTTCTTTTTCAAAACCACCTTAGATAGAATTTCTTTACCCGACTTATCTTTTCAAAATTCTTATCTTAAGCCAAAAATATAGGATACCGATAAGCCTTACCTTAAAACCTTGTTAGCATGTTTTAAGGTCTTTTGATAAAACTTTTGACAAGACTCTACCTCTCATGTCATCATTGAGGAACAACATCGAAAGCCTTTTCAAACATTGCTAGCCCTTTTTACTAACCCCTTTTTTGCATTTGCATTTTGCATCAACCCCTTTGTTCTATCGTGCATAGGATAGCTTGGTTTCTTTGCGAAACTTTTTGATGAATGTTTTATTTCCATGATAATGCTGTGGGCATTTTATTTTGCAATCTTGTGTAAACATGGTGTTTAGACATGATTGGAGGCCACCATCATTCAGTTTTATGAACCTTGCTTTCATGTTGCATAGGTTGGTTTATAAGCTTTGCAATGCGCTTTAACTTTCTTGCGGCATAAAGAATTATTAACCTTGAAATGAACATGGTGTTTTGATCTTGGTTAAATCTTTATTATATAGAAATAAAGCAATCTAGTTGTAAACATGGTGTTAGAACTTGGTGCAAACATTGTCATTGTTTATATCCCTTCCTTTCATTTGCATCTTCACCCACATGCACGTGCACTCATTAGGTTCTCTTTTCTTTTTACTAGGTAAGCTATGCCACAAGTTAAGGTCTTAGGGATGCATTTGGTTTGTTGGCAATTGTTTCTACTCCCGACCATCACCTCGGGGGTAGGATGTGCATTTGATTTGGTTTGCAGGCATGACGAAGTGTTCCCATGAGTTCATGACCAATTGCAATCAAGATCATTAGTCATCTACAAGGCTTGAGAGGGAAGTCGCTGTTTCCATCAAGATTTGAGCATGTGTTCAGAGATGTAAAATGGAAGAAATGTAATATTCAGAAGCTCCTTCAAACCTTCTTTCCAACGCATCAAGAATCATCAAATTTGAAGACCCGTACAAGGAGATATGGCAGAAACATTGAGCGCCGCGTAGTCTGAAATCAGCTTTGGACAGATTGCATCGCCGGAGTAAAATAGGCACAACCCTCTTGTTCGCAACCCGTTTCATGCGTATGATGGCTCGTTGGAAAGATAATTTCATGAAATTCAACTTGGAGGGGTGTTTCAGTACATGTTCTGTTCTGGGGGAAAAAAGAAAAACTGTGGAAGATGAGGCAGCGACAAGGACGGGATTGAAGTCGGTGATGACGATATGATGAAGGATTGGAACCATGGCTTGATGATGATAAGAAGAAGTTGAGGTACAACTGAGTTAACAAAGGCAAGGAAGTGAAGACGATTCTCAAACACATGTCAATAGGGGATTACGAGCAATTCAAGTTCTTCCACGCTTAGCAACATGCTAAGCATGGGGGAGGATTTGAAGGACGAAAGGGAAAAGGCCACATGGAGTACAAGGATCACCTTCACCAAGATGCTCATGATTCTTTCTCCATGCTAAGCACAATGCTTAAGCATGGGGGAGGCCACGCTGCACTTCATTACGAGCATCGAAAAGGACGGTAACTCTACCTTAACTTTGTCTTTGTTCATCGACTTTTAAATGCTTGCACATATATGCTTTCAACCATAGACAACCTTTGTATTTATCTCTCGATCAATAACATGGCTACTAGGAGGACAACTTAGGTTAGTTAGTTTTTACTTTTCAATAAATGAATCACCATCTCTTTTGAGCTTACCACGATAATATCATTTGTATGCCTTGCTTATGGAAAAATGATGAAAGTTGCCGCCTTGTTTTACTTGCATGATGTTTTATATAACATGACTACTTGCTCTCTATTAAAAGGAACTTAAATTGAATTAAATACCGACTCTTTCATTTGTGGAGGTTAAATGACTAATTTTAGACCCACATACTTTATATTGCTCTTTGATTTAAGTTTACCGTAGACCTACGCCTTGCACTTGTTTTATTTAAAATCATTATGCTATCTACATTTGTGAATCTCTTGCAAGGCTCTACCTACCAAAGCCTATACACATACAAGTACTTTCATGATGTTAACCTTTAGTTTGCAAACTTATATCTTGATGAGTTGGATTAGGATTGATTTCTGGTGTACGAGACTAAGAAGCTAGTCATTCCTTTGCGTATCTTTCGATGAATTTTCTGAAGATTTTCTGGGAAGATTTCAAGACATATAACATATGGAGGGACTCATCAATGCAACTTGTTATGTGAGTTTCGACATGGAGGATGCCCTTGAAGATTTCAAAAGATTTATAAAGGAATACAAGGATTTTGTACTTCTTTAGCAGCCATAGGTCCCCTCACTTCTATGCTCGAGGACGAGCAATCATTTAAGCATGGGGGAGGACTGCTATAGCAGTACTATGTTGCTTAAAAGTTCGAAGGAGCATAAAAAATGAGGAATAAAAAAATAAAGAGAAGAAAAAATGAAGGAAAGAAAGAAAAAGATGAAGAAGAAAAAATAAGAAAAGAAAAAAAACAAAAATAAAGAGAAAAATAAAAATGCTCCTCGGTTCTTTTTAGCTTCATTTAAATCTTAGAGATCTTTGAAGACAAGTCCATACTCAATCTTTTCCAACCATGTGCAATCCGATAACGAGAACTTCATTCGTGTCTCGGGATCACCCATTTGCCACTTGCACATGTCCACCTTTCTAAAATGTGTGTGTTCCATCTCTCTCTCTTTCCAACATTTGTTTTCCATGGCCTTTTTGACTAGTCTCGGTAATTCCAATAGATCTCTCTCTTAGTTTGACAACATTTCAAGTATAATGTTTGCTAGGATTGTTTTACCTACCAAGCTCCACATAAGCTTTCCACTTTCATATATGAGTAGAATAGGTTGAGTGACTTGTTGAGATGAGTGTTTCCATGAGTTTTTGCAAGAGAACCTCACTTATGTTAGATGTGCAACTTTTTGAAAACTCTTCACAATGCAACAAGGTAAAGGTTTGAAGTTTGCTTAAGTTCGAGAGCACTATATTTGTTTTATTGTGGCATGTTCTTTAATGATAGTCTATCTTCCATAATGAAGTAGCCGGCCAAAACTTGAACCTTAAATGCTAAATACTTGAGAGAGCAATATGTCTTGTTGTGTATAACTAAGTGCAGGGAAGACATTGAAGGGCAACGCTGATTTCCAAGTTAAGTAAAGATCTTGGACTTGCTCGAGGATGAGCAAGGTTTAAGCATGGGGGTATGTTGACGGTCGATTTTGGTACACCTAGCTATAAGTTTACCATCAACATTTGCACGTATTTGATATTCTAACTAATGGTACTAACCCCCCGGAGGTATCAAGTTCACTCTTGCATGTCGATTTTGGAGTTTGTTGTTCACGTAGGAAACTAGTGCTTAAAGGGAGACTTTCGAGATAGGTTCATCAAGCACTTCAAGAGACGATCATGAAGCCCGGCACAAGTCAAGATACATCATGAACATGACTCCAAAGGGGCCAGGGACCGAAGCATGAAGTCGGAAAACTCCAGGGACCTAGACAGAAGATGCTGAAGCTTGCGCGACAAGGAGCTCTGTCTAAACCGTGGAGAAGATGACGTCAAGGGCCCACATGCGTAAGGGAGCAAGTCAACAGTTGACCAAGAAGCGTCGGGGGTGGACCGGGGCCGAACCGGGCCGAAAAGGGCTCAGGCCGGTCGGCCCAGGCCGGCCGGCCCAGCCCGTTTTCGTGCCGGTTCGCGACCCCTTTGCCCTAGGTGCTCGTCTATTTATTGCCTCTGCCTCTGCCGGCCGTCACATCCATCCATTCATCAGAGAGCCGCCGAGACGAAGGAGAATCACCGGGAGGAAGCCGACGGCCGCAAGTCCTCGAGTTGCCTAGGAGATGGCTTAGGCCATGCCCTAGCCGCCATGGTTGGCCCTGCATGGTGAAGCCATGGTGGAGTTCCAGAGCCGCGACTTGAATTCGTCAAGTCGTTTGTACCTTCAACATTCGATGGTGATATAAATCTATTCTTGTCTTTACTTTGATCTACTACGAATTGTGCTCATTCATATGTGTAGCTACCATATGCCTTTAGTAGGATTAGATCGAATCATGGTGATTAGTCTTGTCTTGCGGATACACCGTAGTAGTGCACGGACCGAGGTTTATCGCTCAGTGTTGAATATCCTTGCGAGTGACGGTGGAGGAGAAAGCATGAGTGAACGTGTCGACCACTCCATATCGGGTTACTCCATATTGAGTGTAATCCTTATCATAGTATAGGTTTAGATGGGTTTATCACCTTGGCCGGAACGGCAACAAGAAGGCGATAGGCTAGGTTTACCTTTGGTTTGCTTACCTTTATGGCTAGGTGGATGTGAACCATACATCCCTTCGTGTTTGTATGTTACCTTTATGCAATCAATGCTTCCTCATAGGGTTAGACCATAACCTTAGTGGTTTGCTTCCGATCCTTGGATTGACAAATCTAGGGAGGACCCTCCTTGGTGAAAAAGGCACCAAGTTACCCGTAGGCTTGTGGTGAACTTGAGCACGGTTTTGCACCGTCAACACAATAGGAACTATCGGGAGCTTTGGATGATCACAAACAAGAGCTAGCTATGTGCTTGGTATATTTTAATTTAACAAAGATGTGCATAGGTTATTTCATAGAAATACCCTATTTATAATTAAGCAAGTTATATTTGTATTTAAAAGACGATGTAAGCCTAATCCAATTTTATTTATAAATATTCAAGTTTGATTTATGCAAATTAAACATTTAATTCAAAAGAAGCACGTAAAAGCATCTAGGTGTTTATCTTTATATTTCGAGTTGAACTAATCAAATTATAACTTAAAAACACATTTATATTCATATTAATCAAATTAACATTTAATTAATAAAACTCGTGATATAACCTATGTTGCTTTTATTTAGGAAGCAAATTGCATAAACATTACTCAATTTAAGTTTGATTATGAAAACCAAGGTACACATCTAATTAGCTTTTAGTTATAAGAAATATTTAACTAGTATTAATCATATTAACTTTCTTATGAAAACACGTGTTGAACTCTAATTAAATTTTAATTAGAAAAGTATGTGTATAAGGATTTAATCATATTTAACATTTAAATAAATTATAAAACATAGAACATGTTCAACATTGGCACTAACACGCAGTTTGAGTTGATATGAACCTAACGCAACTTGAAACGGTGGAAACGGAGCTAAAACACACAACATATAGCTAAAACAAGGTTCTAAAACTGACGGGCTTGATGAGACGGTCGCGTGGACACCAAGAACGCTTAAAACGGATAAAAGACGGAAAAGATATGGCTAAAACAAGGTTCAAGGGCTTTTCTGTGAAGAAACAGGGCTTCTAGGGGCTTATTTGCAAGAAACCAGGGGCTAAAACATAATTATACATGTAAACAGAGGGATTTATATGCAAAAGAGTGATGAAAAGGGCCTTTGGTGAAGGAATCTAGGAAAACCAGGGGCTAAAACATAAAAACGGGGACCTGTTTGAAAAGGGTTTATATAGGTGGAAGGATCTTTTTGTGATTTTAGAAAGCACAGGGTTTTTTTGTAAAGATGCGGCTGAAAGGCTGGTGTTGACCCTGTTGACCGGTATATTGAGTGGATAGGATTCGATCTCAACCGTAGATCAAGAAACGGACGGCTGGCAAGATATCTAAAAGCTTAGGGGTCTTTTCGGTAGAAAAAGGGCTTAACTGCAAGGATTTTCGCTGGTGGAAGGGTATAATTGTGAAAAGGAAAAGCTAGGGGGCTTTTTCGCAAAACGGTCGGTGCACGCCTGGGTTGACCGATATTCAATCGGTTTGACACAAAGTGGGCGGATCCAGTCGTCTGCCACGGATCAAGCGAGACCGTGATCAGGCCAGGACCATGGTCCATGGGTCCACCATGAACCAAACGAAGGGGTACTCCTTCATTTAATCAGGGCCGTCCACCTACGATCAAGCGGCCAGGGTGGCCCGCGAGCGGCCAGGCGGCGGCTCTGGCCACAAGCGGTGGTTCACCCAACTCGTCGGAAGTTCGCCGGCGACCTCGATCTCGAGCTACGGTGCACGGTTTGGGACGGGATTTGCGCCTACGCGAAGCTCAAGTGATGGCGAACTCAACCACAGACTCTAGGAGGCAGCTCGGGTGACCATGGTGGCGCACATCGGAAGGGGGGCGGCGGCGACCATTCCGGCAAGTGCGCCTCAGACTATGGCCCAAGCGGGGAAAATAGGGAAGTGATTCTCACCACGCAGAGAAAAGTCATAAGAAAAGGGGTGGAAGCGACGGCGTGGGAGATCGTCGACGGCGGCCGGATCGCCGACACCCAGAAGAAGACAGGACTCGGTTCTCGCCTACCGGGCGACGGGAAGGTCCCGGCATGTAGAGAGGTCACGGGTGAGCGGCGAGCACGAAGAAGAAGGAAGAAGAAAGGGCAGGGACCACTTCACCGACGGCGAGGAGCTCGGGCGACCAACAAAGGTGTGGCGGCCAGAATTCGACGGCGACGGCGCGAGCGCGTGTATGAAGGGTGCTAGGCGTGCACGGTGCGAAAAGGGAGTGCGCAAGGCCCGAGCATGCCTTTATAGGTTAGGGAGGAAGAGAGGGAGCGACGGCCGGGGCGGAGAGGCCATTGATGGCCATGCGGCCGGCCCAGTCTTGATTGCATTGAAGGAGGGGCTTTGATTAGGAGAGACGAAAGGCGATTAAAGGGAGGGAAAGTGGAGCCAAGCTTCAATGCGCCTGGATTGAGGGGTTTGAGGGCGGGGAAGGCGCGGGAGGCGGGAAAAACGGCCGGCCGGCATGCAACCGTTGCAAAACAGAGGAGAGGAGGGGGCCGGCTAGAGGAAGAGGACGAAGCTGCCAGGTGGGCCCCGTGGTCACCAGGGAGGAGAGGTAGGCGAGCTGGGCCGCCTGGAAGCTTGGGACGGCGCGGGAAGAGGTGGGCCGGAAGAGAGAGAGCAGTCCGCGTGGGGTGATCTGGGCCGGAAGAGAGACGGGCCGGCGCTGGAAAAAGAAAGGAGGAAGGGAAAGAGAGTTGGGCCGCGCGGGGAGGAAAAGAGAGAGGTGGGTTGGGCTGGAAAAAGGAGAAAGGCCGGGTTGGCTGAAAGAAAGGGAAAGGGAGGAAGGGGTTTGAAACTTTTTTTTTCAAAACCTTTTCAACTTTTCAAACTTTTAAATTTAAACTCTTTTCCAAACTTTAAACACTACAAACCTTTTCAAAATTTTCAAATCATTTTAAACACTTTTAAAACTTCACACAAGCAAACATAGACAATGCAAACAAAACATGATGCACAAGCACTTCTTGCTTCTAAAATTACTCAAAATTATATTTAAATATTGTAGAGCATAATTTATTTGATAATTTATTTATTCCTTAGAAAACAAAAACTAAAACACCATGTTGCTTACATTAATTTGGTGATGGAAAATTAGGGTGTTACACGCATATGCCTACTGAAATCCGGAGTGTAGAAGTTTACATAAGGAAGAATGTTGCAGGCAACAGCTCTGCTGGACTCCTTTTCCACCCGAAACCCCTCGAGCTTCATGACCTGGTCCGATTCTGGATTGATAGTGAAGACCAAATCGCGCGTCTCTATAAAAATAACCCCAACACCATCCGCCGCGAAGCCAAGCACATGAGTTGATTCTGGGAGGGGTTTAGTGGGAAGCAGTGTCTTGAGATCAATGACCCTTCTTCGTGCCCACCCAGCATCTTCGTCGTCGACATCAGCCTCCCTTGACCATCGGTGGAGTTCTGAGCCCACCACTTGGACGAATTCCAACCCGCCGTCTTGGTTAGTGGTGAGCACACCATGATATAGATCAATTGCACCTGGTAGGTCAATTCTGGAAATTCTTCGTGTAGCCAAATCAAATTTGAGGATCTCGCTGAGAGTAGACATGAAGTAGAGTGCATTCCCCGCTAGGGCACAAGGCTGCTTGATCACATGTTCACAGGTGATGTTGGACGTGATCACCTCGCTCCATGTACCAGCCTCCGATGAGTAGACACGAGCCAACAGACTCGACATCGACGTCATGGTCCCCATGAACACCACTAGGAAGGGACTACGATGGCAGTCAAGGCTGTCACAGCAGCCGCCGCCGCCGCTTGTGGCACAGAGAACCGCCGCGTTCCAGCCGCAATAGTACGAGTCCAGCAGCATGGGTAATTCCACCCGTTCATCAGTGATGGGATCCCACACGAACAATCTAATCTGTGCGGCCTCATTGGGCAGAGGTAGACTGCAGAGGAGGACACGGCCGTGGCGGGAGTCGAGCACCCGATAACCGGTAGGGCGGGGGCGCCATGAATGAGAGGACGTGGGGACGAACCTTACAATCAGACGCTCACCGATGGTGTTAGCGTCGTCGCCACTCACGAGGTTGCATAGGAAGCCGAGCATGGGCCGCGTGCCGTGGAACTTGCGGAACCTGCGGCGGAAGTCGGTGCCGGAGATGAGGCGGCACCAGCGCTTGCAGACGAGGGCCGCACGGACCAGGCACGCCGGGTCCTCCGGCGGAAAGCGAAGGAGGAACTCCTCGACGAGGTCGTCCAGCAGCGACACCGCCTTGGCGTCGTCCATGCCGTTGTTTGTTGACTGGTTGATTGATTGATCACGAGTTCACGACGTGAGGGTTCGTTCCTTCGGGCCGGGCGTAATAGGTGGTATTTGTAGGGGCGATCGATCGGCTTACCATGTTATCCTGCGTTGGGATCGTACGTATTCGGACGGGTCTGTGGTTGAGGATTGAGGTGGGACGGACAGGAACAGGACACATATTCACCATCTTCTCTAGCAAGATCTTTGCTACACAGAATTTTCAAGCTTCTGGACTCCTCCCTCCGTTCCTTATTTTCTTGGATTAGCAGTCTATATGCACTGTTGTTTTGCTACTTTGCTTGAGTGGGTTGATTGCGCTTGGATATTTCAGAGCAATATAATGTCATTGGACATTCACAACATGTTGTTAATCTTAGGTGCTAGACAGTGGATGCGCTTCATGGTCCAGCTGGAAGGCTCTGCCTCTTCAGGATGGATGAACGTGGCATATTCTTGTGGATAAGTTTATTGGAACAAGAAATATATGATTTTGTACTTTCCAAGAGTTTCAAGGTGATGCCAATAATCTTCTAGACCAAATGCGCCAGGTTTGCAAAGATGTATGCAAAAATCTATGTTTGAAACAATTTGTATGTGCTTGTTCTTAATAACAAAGGATTACAAGTGGTGTCTCCATATTTAGCCTTTGTATCACTATAGTGTATTTTAAAGATTTTAAATTCAAAAATAATTATAATATTTATCTTAACATGTGCGTGCAGCACGTGCATTTTACTAGTATACCATAAAGATCGAATAATTTGAAAAAAACATTCTCACCTAATTCGGGTCCAGCGTATCCCTCACATTAGTCCCACCTGTCAAATAATTAAAAGAGTGGATAAGGTAGTAGACCCATAAAATCACATTTTGGGGAGCGTTTCTGCCCAGAATGAATTGTGTATCTCACCGACCCTTTGCATACTCACCCGCCTATAATCACGTCGGGCCCACACCCACCCAGCTAGGACGGTCCTGTATGCGTTTCGCGTTTTTTCCACAGGGACCTCCATGGCAAGGGCGAGGTCAGCACCGCCGCTCGAGGTCGCCGAAGCTCACCGCCTCGATGGAACAACAGATCAAGGCCGAGGATGGTGGGGAAGTCCAGGCACCGTTGGTGGAGAGCAGGGGAGGCCCACACCGACCTCCTCCTGGTGGCGGAGTGGGGGCAGGGGAGGTGTCGCGCGACCCCACTGCTCGCCGTCGGAGGGAGCAGGGGAGGCCCGCCGCTCCCTGCTGGACGCCGCGAAGCCATCGAGGCACTGATCCGGGGCCAGAGACGAGCTCCAGGGGCAGGGGAGAGAGCGACGTCATCTTCTTCTGTATTCGCGCGTCACCAAGCGAGGCGGCAGGCAGCCACAAGTGGCGGTAGGATGGGGGTGGAGGTCCACATTGTGGGCGGCGCGCGGAGCTACTTCGTCGCGACCCCCGCTCCACCTACGCTCCGCCTTACTCACTTGGTGTACTGCCCCGCGTCGTATGACCCGTCGGGCGCGTCCGGCGGAGCTCTCCCCCATGACAGACCAGCAAACACTTGAAGGAGGATGACACGCTCCTCCTGACGGGCGGCGGCACCAGCTCCCCAGCAGGGCAGACGCACGAGGATGGCGACACGGAGGTTTGGGCCACCGCCTCCATGGACGGCGGACCGAGCTCCGGGTGCGGTGACTTCCATGGCCAATGACGCGAGCTCCGGGCGCTACGGCCTCCCTGGCCGGCAGGGTGAGCTCCGTGTTGTGGGCCATCCTTATACCTGAGCATTTTAGCTCGACCGCCCGCTGGCCGCGCCCGAACTCGCCCATCGGCCCATCGACGGCCTTGGCACAGATCTTGCGGCCTGAAAAAATCTTAGTCTGAGCCCGACCCGAAATGTTGTTTTTAGATATTTTACACTATAAAACGCATGGGCGGTCCGCCTGGGCCCGGCCCGAGCCCGTCTGAAAATTTAGGCCCGAGCGTCCAGTGAGACAGTCATGGTCAGGATTTCTTGTCCCGAAATAACTAGGTTTTTTGACCCGGCCCGGCCCGAAAAATGCTCAGTTGTAGCTGTTCTCCACACGCGACGTGGCGGGTCAGAATTCTGGGAGGCCCTAGCAGCCACACCGGTGTGAGCGGCCAGCGACCGGAAGAAGGCGGCAACAGTGCTGGGTGGCGTGGCAGCACGCGGAGGAAACAGGGAGGTCATTGGTCAAGAGGACGTGGCTAGTGGCTACCAGGTGCTAGGCGGCGGCGCACACCGGTGAAGCAAGCAGGCCTGCCCATGGCGTTAGCTGAACAGTGTTTTTGAAAACCTCAACTGTTCTTCCATAAAAATTCATCCAAACCAAACACCAATATGTTGCGGTAGTTTAAACAATGATGTATACGGTTCAATCATCTACAAGTCACAGATAGGAGTTTTGTTCCAAGGATCAACAGACTGGAAGATATGAGTCTCTGAACTTTGTGTCAAACTCGAGCTCCTACTGAATCCTTTGAATGTGTTCTTCAGTAAAACTGTCAAAACCGTCAGTGGTTGAGTTGAATGTTTGAGATCCATTTTAAACCCAATTCACTTTTCTTGGTCTAATAACTAATGTAGTTGTTTTACTATATAGATCATATGTTCCTTTTTGCATGATATAATCCAGTGTTTATGAAAAATACTTTAAAATCTTCAACAAATCAGGATAATCATTACTACTTTCAGAGCTCAAATGGCAATTGCCATTCAGTTTTAAAATAGAAATCTCCCTTTTTCCTCAACCAACATCTGACCAAAATACTCTGTGGTATTCAAACAATATTTATGAGTCATAATCTCCAGATGTTTTTATATATAAGCTTTTTGCAGCATTTAAACTCAAAGTAAGGCTCGTTACATTGTTTTTAGGGGGTTTCAGACATTTTTCCTGTCAGTAAGTAAAAAGCAGCAGCATATCTTTTGATGTTTGCACCTGAATTTAAATATGCAAACCTCCTTTTATTAACCCAAAAGCTGTTGTCAAGTGTTACTCGGGAGTTGTAGATTCCATGGCGCCCATCTTTGTCCAAAGTCCATATAATTTATTTTTCAGAATCGAATCTAAAACATGGCTCATTGCCACTGTTTCCAACTGTTATTTTCATATTATGAATAGTCATTTGAACACTACAACTGTTATTTTCAGATTATGAATACTACATCACTAACAATCTCAGGGGTTCGATATAGTTGTTAGTGAGCCTTTTATTTTTGCCTTCAGTGAAAGAACAACACAACAAGTGGGTTTCAGCACTGATACCCTTCACAAATGAAAATGATTCATTTGGGTTATGCTGGGACTAATAATACTTGACAAAAAAACATGTAAGTAATGAAAATATTAGCAAAGCAGATAAACTAACCCACCCCACAAGGCCCAAGAGGAAGAACAAAGTCCACGGGTCCAAAATCACACCATGACCTACGTGTAGGCAAAGGCTGGCATCAATTATTTATTTTATTTTTTATCATATGGAGGTTTTCTATCACACATAATAATAAATGTCTGAACAAATAATACTTGAATAGTTTATTGTCCAAAATCTCAAACCTACGTCTAGCAACGGCTCTAAAAATCAGTTCATTAAGTCAATGTCTAGCATTCTTTTATTCAGTTGTTGAGGACATCTTCTAAAGATGTAAATCCCATTTTACTTTGATGAGCAATTGACATGGGGATTTCATGAGCAGAAGATTCAATAAATAGTGCATCACACAAATTATTTGTTATGGAACCGTCACTGAAAGCATAACATGTGTGTGCAAAGCTATTGATCATGTGCATATCATTCGAATTTATCTCGTATTCTGCGAAATATCTTTTTTACAATTTCGTGATAGTCACATGCGTGACCCACGTCCATCTATCCTAGTCTTTTAGAAGAAGAAACATTCAGATTTGACCAAGAGAAAAGAGATCATATTCTATACCTCTGATGATGAAGTGAGTTCTGACACCCAGAAGTAGATGTATCTTTCCATTAGAGAATATCCCTCTTTCCTCCTCTGCGGCTCTGAATGACTCTGTCACTGGCGTCGAGCATCTCCATCTTAACATGAAGATGCAATTCAGCTACGACATCCCGACTTTTGACTTGTGCAGATGCTCTGCAATTCAAGCTGGGGGTGAATCATCAGATAGAACAATTGCAAGATCCGTGATGGAGTTCAGAGTGATGTGGACGTGGATGCGGAACGCTCGGGGCGACGACGAGGGCCAGCTGCCGCGCGTGTCCCCGGCTCCCCGCCTCCTCTCCGGCCCGCGCCGCGGCGGCGGTCGCTGTGGTCAGAGCCGGATCTCTCACCGTCCGTCTCCGGCCACCACGCGTTCTCCATGAGCCGCGCGCGGAGGGGACGGGAAATGGTAGGACGCGTGGGTTCGTCGGCGGCGACCGTACCTCGGGCTGCTCCGCGCCCCGGTTTGGTAGGCATCGCCGGCGATAGCGCGGCCCGTCGGCGGCGGCGGTGCTGTGGCCACCGGCGGACCGGCCAAGAACAGTCAATGGGTCAACGCCACGTCCCCGTTCCAGTTTCCTTCGTGAAGCGGGCGGCGGTCAGGAGTCACGACGCCTCCGTCGACAGCAACCGCGGCGCCTCCAGTGAAGCTTCGTCTTGTGTCTCGCTTCCACATATGGATCAGTTCAAGTAGCCAAATTTTGATGCCTGCTGAAATACAGCATCGATCAAATCCATTGTAACTACTTTCGCAAAAAAAAAAAAAGAATCCATTTTAACTAACTGAAATCTAAGTTTGACTCTGAATTTTTCTAACTAAATTCCATCCATCTCGAGTGTAAAATCATGTGAACGTCACGGGGCCCAGCGCCACCATCTCGATCAGGAGCATTTCTATCCCGATCCATTGGTTGGACATGAGCGTTCGAGAGCATGGACCGCGAATTCATCGGTTTTCTTTACTAGTTCAAAACAAATTCGTCGTTTTTATCATATTTGGAGTGGTTAGATCCATCAGTAAAGAGAACAGGCATGTCAATTTCGTAGCTGACTTGTCTCATACCCAACCAGAGGCGCAGTCAAATTCAGAGGCTTCAGTGAAAGGGACCGTACGTCGTCAGGGGAAGATTCAAAAACAAGTTGAAGAAGCGACCAATAAACAACCATTATTGCAAGTTGAATTTTCAATTTAGTTTGCGCATCAGCTTGGCTTGTTCATTTTACAGAAATATCAGATTTACCGAGTGCAAGTAGAGTTGCCGACCGGCCGCTACACTTCTTCCGGTAGCTTAGGCCATGCAGAGGTGATCACGATCGATGGACATGGAGATGAGCAGCGGCAGCGTCGCCGGATCCGCGACGCTGAAGCTGCAGGAGGACCACCCGGCGGTGGCGGCGGTGCCGTGGACACCGGCGAGGCGCCGCAGGGTGTTGATCGTCGCCGGCGTGATGGCGTTGCTGCTGCTCGCGTTCTTCGTCCTCGGCCAGGAGAGCACGTCGACGGTCTGGGAGATCGCGAGTGCCAAGCTCACCGCCATCAAAAACAATGGTAAAGGAGGAGGTACCTACGGCAATCATTTCCGTGCGATCCTCGCGTTGTATGTTTGCTAGTACATGCATAGCATATATACAAATCCGAGTTCTCATGAGGTGTTGCTTCGAATTGACAAAAGGGTTTATGGACGACGCTTCTCGCCAAGGTCATGGTCATGGCGCCGCCCGCAATGCGACGGAGGGGAAACCCGACCAGCTCCTCGGCGGGCTGCTGACGCCGGGGATGGACCGGCGATCCTGCCGGAGCCGGTACGAGTTGTGGCGGTACTACAAGCATTTTCCCTACGCGCCGTCGCCGCAGCTCCTCCGCGCGCTGGGCGCCTACGAGGCCCGCCACCGGCGGTGCGCCCCGGGCACGCCGCTCTACGCCGAGGCCGTCGAGCAGCTCCGCTCCGGCCGCAGCGGCAGCGACGCCGCCGAGTGCCGCTACATCGTGTGGCTCCCCTTCGACGGCCTCGGCAACCGCATGCTGTCCATGGCCAGCGGGTTCCTCTACGCGCTCCTCACCGGCCGCGTCTTCCTCGTCGCGCTGCCGCCGGACTCCGCCGACCTCTTCTGCGAGCCGTTCCCGGGCACGACGTGGCTGCTCCCGCACAAGGACTTCCCCGTAGCCAACCTCTTCGGGCTCGGCGCCAGCCCCGAGGCGTCGTACACGAGTCTCCTCAAAAACAAGAAGATCCCCGCCGTCGTGGACGACGATGACACGACGGCGTGGCCGGCGTACGTGTATTTGAGCCTGGGGTGGCAGCTGACGGACAGGCTCTTCTTCTGCGGCGAGCACCAGCGCGCCATCGGCAAGGTGAGCTGGCTGCTTCTGTACAGCGACCTCTACTTCGTGCCATCGCTGTACGCGGTCACCGGCGAGTTCCGGGACGAGCTCCGGCTGCTGTTCCCGGAGAAGGAGGCCGCTTCCCACCTCTTGCTCCGGTACTTGTTCCACCCGAGCAACGCCGTGTGGGGCCTTGTCACCAGGTACTACCATTCCTACCTCGCGCCGGCGACGAAGAGGATCGGCGTGCAGATCAGGATGTTCGGCTTCGGCTCCATCCCCGTCGACGACATGTACAACCAGATCCTCGCGTGCTCCCGGCAGGAGCGTATACTGCCGGAAACCGAAGACGGCGGCGGCGAAGGCGACGCTGCGCCGGCGGCTGAGACCGACACCGGCAACAAGACAATGGCGATCATGATAGCGTCGTTGTACGCGGACTACTACGGCCGGCTTCGGGCGAGGTACTACGAGCACGCGGCGGCGTCCGGCAAGGACGCCGGCGGTGGCGTGTGGGTGGGCGTGTTCCAGCCGACGCACGAGGAGCGGCAGGCCACGGAGAACCTGGCGCACAACCAGAGGGCGCTGGCGGAGGTGTACCTGCTGAGCTTCTCTGAGGAGCTGCTCACCTCCGGGATGTCGACGTTCGGGTACGTGAGCAGCAGCCTCGCCGGCGTGCGGCCGACGATCCTGCTCACCCGCCGTGCCGGCGGGCGGTGTCCGTGGAGCCGTGCAACCTCACGCCACCGCGGGGCGACGAGTGCCGAGCCGCCAAGCACGGGAAGGACAGTGACCTGGCGCGCCACGTCAGGGCCTGCGAGGATGCTGGCGCTGGGGTAAAATTCTTTGACTAGTGGCGGCGCAGTTGACTTTTCCTTTTTTTTTTTTTTGAGAATGTTGACTTTTCCTTTCCAATTCTCTACTTTAAAATAGAAGTCATTGCAAAGATCATCGATGGTGGTATAAGAAGAGGGTTTTTTTTTCTAGAATCAAATCAACAGGGCATATTCAAAACCAATTTGCTACAAGAATGAGCACACCTACTTTGACTCCTCAGCCAATGAAAGTAGCCATCATTAATTGAATTATATGATATGAAACAGGAATTAAAAAAACTTGCCTTGTTCAGTGGAGCTTAAGCTTTTCCAAAACCGTTGTCCGGAAAAGGTCCATAACCCACCCACCACCCAACCCCCTCCCTCCCCAAAAAGGCTGACTAGCTGGTCTGATTGGCATTCTGATTTTCGGCCGTGAGATTTTGTGGGTGGGTGCCGACCCGTAGTGAGCGGCCTGCTATGCTTGCCGCAGAGAGGAGAGATGGCAGCTGGAGCAGATGGGCAGGGGCAATGGTGCCTGGCGTGGTGGGGAGGGAGGGTGACGCCCCGAGCGGAGAGGAGGGGTGGAGACGACTGGTGCGATAGATAGATAGATAGATAGATAGATAGATAGATAGATAGATAGATAGATAGATAGATAGATAGATAGAGTGGGGCCTTGAGCGGAGAGGAGTAGCGACAACCGCCGCGGAGGGGACAGACATAGATGACCGTCACGATGGGAAGGGATATCAACGACCAACGCGACGTGGAGAGACGGCATGGCCCTGAGCGGAGGTGTAGAGGGGAGAGATGGGGAGGCGACGGTGAGGCCCCTAGTGGTGGGGAGGGGCGACAACGGTGAGTCCCCGAGCTGAGGGGAGGGCCACGACGACCAACGGGGAGGGGATGGACGGATGGTGAGCGGTCAATGCATGAAGGACGACGACAGGCCTTCCGGAGGCAGTTGAAAAAAGAATAGCAGGGAAGGAGGGGGACAAAGAGGGTAAAAGCTCAGGAAACTCATCCCGAGAAGCTTCTCTGTTCGCAGTATAAAATTAGTGTTTGGAGTTTTTGATTCTAGCATAATTTAATCCCGTTTGGGGAGCTTTTGGCTTTTGAAGCTTCCACGAGAAGCAAAAAGCTCTCAGAAGGTCTGCCAAATTCTTAATGTTCCCGGGTCAATGAGTTTTGGAAACATCATCTATGGATGTCATGCACTACTTGTTAAAAGTTAATTTTTACAAAGACGAGAATTAGACTGATTCCGTATAGTCACGCGAGGGAGGTAAATGTTACCAAGTCGAGAAACAATGTCACTGACCTTTTTTTTTATCAATAATGTCACTGACCTATTTCAACGTGTCTATGACTTTTACTGTGATTCTGTTAACGTGGACAATGTTGCTGACAATTTTGCTGACATAACAAGTTAATTGGGCAAGACGATGAGTTGCTGATATTGGAGTTATTCGGCGAATGACACATTGGTCATTTCAACATGGTTATCACTTCAATGTTGTGCATTTCTTTCTTATACATGTATTAAAATATCGAAAAGTCCAAATTACTCCCTTCAAGTATTGGGAAAGTCCACATAATCTTTTAAAGTATGCTTTGGTTCAATTTACCCTCTGAACTATGTTATTTGGTTCAACTTACCTCATAATGCAATTTATCATTTTTGTTTCTTTATACACAAGTTGAATTTTAGTTTGAGATTTTGTAGGGTGGTATTGGAGATCATAATCTATAATAAAAAAATATTTAACGAGTTTTTCGTCATTAGTTTTCATATAATTTTATATATTAAGGATAAATTTTCTTATTAAATATATTATCCTATCAAAATACTAATGGAAAATCCATGGTATATTTTTCTAACATACCTTATGTTGTGTGCCATAAATTTGCAAAATCTGAATTTAACACCCCACTTGTACATTGAGAAAAAAATTGTATTAAGAGGTAAAATTAACCAATGTGCATAGTTTAAGGGTAAAGTGAATCCAGAAATACCTTAGAGGGTTATTTAATTAGACTTTGGTTATACATGAGAGGAGTAATTTGAACTTTTTTCTAAAATATAGATAGGGACTCCCTCGTGGCTACATGAGTAAATTTTGCATGCACGTCACCTGAAAATAGTTGTGATTGTTCGTCAAACCATACTCGGTTTGAGGGGATCATCAAGTCAAGGTCTCCTCTCTTGCACGGTCACAACCAAGCCAACACGACTGTCATTTCAATGTTGTACATTTTTCTTTTTGAATATGTAAATATATGCATGGGTTTCCCTTTTAGACAAACATGACTATATGAATATTTAAAACGAACATGATATCATGACAGTGATTTTGTAAAAAAAAGATATATAAGTTGTATAGATAGGTGACAGTGATTTCTTCTAAATAACTATATTGTGACTAAGTTGTAATGTTAGTTGACAGCTTAGGCCGGTCTAACCACCCTAGGGACCCAATTTAACTATGGTGCCCGACATGCAAACCTTCTCGCACTGGTAGAATCAGGACCTTTGGTACACCCCTTTAGTCCTGGTTGAGTTTTGGAGCCGGGACTAAAGGGCTTTCATCGGCATGGCCTGAATTGCCCGCGGACACCCCTACCCTTTAGTCTCGGTTGGTAATACCAACCAGGACAAAAAGGAGGGCATCAGACTGCTATTTCACTCCAATAATGGCGCCTTTTAGTCCCGGTGGTGTTTCCACCGAGACTAAAGGGCCTTTAGTCTCGGTGGAAACACCACCCGGACTAAAGTCGCTCCACCCACCAACGATTTCTATTTCCCTGTCCCTTCTCTCTTTTTTCTGAAACACCGGTCAAACCTTATCTCCTCCTTCTCCTTCCTTCCTCTCTGTCTCATCTCTTTCTCCTCTCCTCGCAGATCTAGATCGAGCAGGCGCGGCTCCGGCGGTAGCGGACCGACGCGGCACGCGGAGCGGCGGCCGCGGCGCGGCCACCGCCGCGGCGCGCGCGACCCGCACGGGCGCGGCCACGGCGCAACCTCGGCGCAGCTGCGGCTGCCGCACACGCCACTGCATCCGTCGACGTGGGGAGCGGCCATGGCTTGCTGCTGGTTCGTCCATTTTTTTTCTGATTTTTCCTGGTGATTCAAAGAAACTTGTGTTGTGAATCGAATCAAATTTGTGGTGCAAAGGAAACTTGTGTTGTGAATCCAATCAAATTTGTGATGCAAAGGAAACTTGTGTTGTGAATTGAATCAAACTTGTGATTTGCGAGTGTTGAAATTAGTTGAATTACTCATGTGATGGTTCAGTAATTATGTGATGAATACTTCTTGTTTGTGGTATTTTTTCTCTCGTCAATTTTTAATGAACGGCGGCGGAACTGGAGCAGTATGCTCGCCGGCGAGAGGGTGGCGGAGCTAGAGCATGGGCACCAGCTATATGCTTTTTTTCCCTTGAAAACCTTTTAGTCCCGGTTGGTAATACCAACCGGAACTAAAAGGACCCCTTTAGTCCCGGTTCGTTCACCCGGGACTAAAGGGGGACCTTTTGTCTCTCATCATTAGTCCCGGTTGGACTTGAGAGACCTATACCTAGGGATGAAAACGGATCGGATACGAACGGATACTGCGGATACAGATACGCATGATAGTTTTCTTTCTCGAATTCTCGGATCGAATACGGATACGGACAATATATTTTGTGTCGAATAGTGATATTCATCATATTTGGATCATAGAAATTCAACTTTGAATTTCTGGATACTAATGCGGTACGGATAATTACGGATATTAAATGTCCGGATTCGGATACGGTCTTACCATTTGAGTGTCTGACCCTTTCGGTCGGTCGGTCAGACGGATAATATCCGTACCAATTTCATCCCTACCTATACCTCTTACCAACCGGGACTAAAGCCCTCTCCCTACCAATGTTGAAGTCATATCTCTTCTCTCTCATCCGAAGTCGAAATTGGACGTTCCATATATTAATCTTGATCATCCCGACGAGAGCTACGTAATGGTGAAGTCCGATTTGCATTTTGAGGACTTTGACCAGGGCGGTCTGACCGAGTTGGCCCCACCGGTTAGACCGACCTTCCCGGACTTGCTAATTTTGAGTGTCAATGGTAACTCTATGTGACTAAGTTGTAACGTTAGTGGCTGGGTCGGTGAGCAAATTACTTTGCATGCATGTCACCTGAAAATAGTCGTCTAAACGTACTCCCGATTGGATTTGATCGAGGGGATCGTCAATACAAGGTCTCGTCTCCTGCACGCAACCACTTAGCTTCCACAAGTACAAGAGTACATATCTCGTATCATACATTCTGTGAATACCCTGGCCCCACCTTGCAGTCACTGCTTCCTCAACCTGGTGGAACCGGCCGGACCAGGTAGCAACCAAGCAAGCTACTAGGTACTAGCCCGCCGCAACCACTCCGCCCGCCGCCGCCGCGGGTCCGATCCCACCGGCTGCCCGTTGATGGGGACTTGGCAATTTGATTTTTTTAATTAAGGATATAAATCCGGCCTCTATATCCACGAGTGGACGTGGTTATATATGGCCAACGATTACAACATAGCGTTTAGGCTCAAACCTCGCACCGAGGTACAGAAGCAAACAAGAAAAAATAACCACTATGAAAAAGAAAAAGAAGACTAAGCTTCCAACTTATTCGCCGACCAAACTCCCAACGCCCAGGACGTCAAAGCACCACAAGTGGCGAAGGTCCATGACCTCCAAAGCGACGCCCTCAAGAAGGAAACGGCGTCGATGCCGCCGTCGTCGCTCCTCCGAAGACCCAGAGAAATGTTTCCACTTGGAGGACACCAACCAAAGCAGAAAGCATCCCAACACAACGCCTCCAAGGAGGGCCGCGACGCCCGAAGACGTCGCCGATGTTGACGCCGACACCACAGCCGGGAAGGCTTTCGCCCGACGCTTCGTCGACACCGACCCGATGACGTCGGAAAAGATGAACCACCACACCAGCCGTAACCATCAGAAGCGCGAGGGCTAGCACTTAGGCTCCCCTCAACCAACCAACGACCAACCAACGACACGGAAGTGTCGACACCTTGCCCAACACAATAGGAACACCGACGTCGATCGGAAGAGCCCAAATCCACACCGAGGCGCGAAGGAAGTCATCCGCAGCAGCCGCCAACCCCCACCGACACCGCCCCGCCCACCGACGACCTTCGCTGCACTTATGCCACGAGATAGGTCCGCCAAACTTGAGTGCCAGGCCGACCGAGGTCGCCAACCGCCACAAACCGCCAACCGTGACGGGCGCGCCACGCGACAAAACCTTCCCTAGCATTTAGTCCGAACAAAGTAGTCGCCCGGGACCGACACACTACAACGAGCCACCACCACCCCCTGCAGAACTGAGAAGCTCGACCACCGCCATCACCACCCATGGAGCAGACTCGCCAGACGCCGGAGGCACCCAACACCACCACCGAATGTCCCCATCGAGGAACAGAGACGCAGGATGCCGGCCACCTCCGATGCAGGGCACCGCCCGCTGGCCCCAGAGCCCACGCAGGGGGCCACACCGCCAGCTGACGGGCCACCACCACGGGACGCGCCGCCGCCGCCACCGCAACAACCCGCGCTGGCCGCCTCCACACCGTCTGGAGCACCAAACCCACCTCCCGGGCCCGGCCTCCAACCAAACCCGATGCCTCCTCTGCGCAGCCTACGCATCCGGCCAAGGCTCCACCGGATCCAAGGGCTCCACCACTCGCCACCACGGAGGACGTCCCGCCCCGGCGAGCCTCGCCGTCGCACCTGGGTGGCTGCATCCACCCCGAACTTCAGGCGAGAAGAGGAGTAGGAGGCCCCGCCGCCACCTTCCTCGTGGCCGCACGGGATCCCGGCGGTTCGCTCTAGCGGCGACGCGGCGAGAGAGGGGGTTAGAGGCGGCGGCGTTAGGGTTAGTAGGTCGCCCGCCCACGCTGGGAGACGAGCGAACCGTTTCCCGAGCATAAGAAGCACTTCGGTTTTTACAAAATGAATTGTTAATTTTGTTTGCGCATCATCTTATTAGCTTGTTCATTTGGCAGCAATCTACAGATCTATTACCATAGTGCAAGTAGAGTTTAAGACTAACTAATTCTTTTTGTCAACTTATCAGATGTCCAAACATTAGATGATCCTCCTTGAATTCGTCGAATAATTCAGCTTCATCATACTACCTGGTTTGGCACGCAAATCAAGTACTACACGAGCCACACAAAATTCAACCTCACGGCCCGATCGCTCTGACGAATTGGGGGCAATTTGTGTAGCTACGTGTGACAGCCTCTGTTTAGCTAACGGTAATGCTCCTGATCAGGCGTCCGACCGGGGGGGGGGCGCCCTCCCAACTGTCTATCAACCTTGCATCTCATGTTTGGATAGTGGTCGCAACATGCTCGCCACAAGCTCGTAACATCTCGCAACATGTACACTATGTCGGGGGAGGAGAGAGGGGGGCGCAACATGGAAAAAGTGTTCGCAACATGGGAAAAGGTGTTCGCAACATGGAAAAAGTGTTCGCAACACGATGTTTGGATGTTAGTCGCAACATGCTCGTCACAAGCTCGCAACATGTTCGCCATAAACTCGCAACATGTACACTATGTCAGGGGAGGAGGGAGGGAGGCGCAACATGGAAAAAGTGTTCGCAACATGGGAAAAGGTGTTCGCAACATGGGAAAAGGTGTTCGCAACATGGAAAAAGTGTTCACAACATGGGAAAAGGTATTCGCAACATGGAAAAAGTGTTCGCAACATGGGAAAATGTGTTCGCAACATTCGCAACAAGCTTCGCAACATCATGATCCGACGGCTGATATGTTTCCTGATTCGAATCGTGTGGCTAGGAAGGTGTCCGATGCTAACGCGCGCCCGGATCAGACGTCCGGGCGCTAGCAGTTCTGCTTAGCTAAGCCTTGCCGGCCGCGCTAATAGTTCTTCCGGTAGGCCATGCAAAGGTGAATCAAGATCGATGGACATGGAGATGAGCAGCGGCGGTGGCGTCACCGGAGCCGTGACGCCGAAGCTGCAGGAAGAGGATCCGGCGGCGGTAGCGGAGCAGTGGCCGCTGGCGAGGCGCCACCGGGTGCTGCTCGTCGCCGGCGTGATGGCGATGCTGCTCCTCGCGTTCTTCGTCCTCGGCCAGGAGAGCCCGTTGACGGTCTGGGAGATCGCGAGTGCCAAGTTCATCGCCATGAACAATGGTGGAAGAGGTACCTACGGTCACCCATCATTTACAATTTTCCATGCCATTCTCGCGTTGCATGTTTGCTAAGCTAGTACATGCTGGAATTCACAAAGGGTTTATGGACTCCTCTCATCATGGTCATGGCGCCGCCGGTAATGCGACCGCTGACGAGCTCCTCGGCGGGCTGCTGGCTCCGGGGATGGACCGGCGGTCGTGCCGGAGCCGGTACGAGTTGTGGCGGTACTTCAAGCACTTTCCCTACGCGCCGTCGCCGCACCTGCTCCGCACGCTGCGCGCCTACGAGGCTCGCCACCGGCGGTGCGCCCCCGGCACGCCGCTCTACGCCGAGGCCGTCGAGCAGCTCCGCTCCGGCCGCAGCGGCAGCGCCACCGCGGAGTGCCGCTACGTCGTGTGGCTCCCCTTCGACGGCCTCGGCAACCGCATGCTCTCCATGGAAAGCGGCTTCCTCCACGCGCTCCTCACCGGCCGCCTGTTCCTCGTCGCGATGCCGCCGGACTCCGCCGACCTCTTCTGCGAGCCGTTCCCGGGCACGACGTGGCTGCTGCCGCACCAGGACTTCCCCGTCGCGAACCTCTTCGGGCTCGGAGTCAGCCCGGAGGCGTCGTACACGAGCCTCCTCAATAATAAGAAGATCGCCGCCATCGTGGACGACGACGACACGGTGGACAGCAACGCGACGTCGTGGCCGGCGTACGTATACTTGAGCCTGGGGTGGCAGCTGACGGACAGGCTCTTCTTCTGCGCCGAGCACCAGCGTGCCATCGAGAAGTTGAGCTGGCTGCTGTTGTACAGTGACCTCTACTTCGCGCCGTCGCTGTACGCGGTCCCCGGCGAGTTCCGAGACGAGCTCCGGCGGCTGTTCCCGGAGAAGGAGGCCGCTTCCCACCTCTTGCTCCGGTACTTGTTCCACCCGAGCAACGCCGTGTGGGGCCTCGTCACCAGGTACTACCACTCCTACCTCGCGCCGGCGACGACGAGGATCGGCGTGCAGATCAGGATGTTCGGCTTCGGCTCCATCCCCGTCGACGACATGTACAACCAGATCCTCGCGTGCTCCCGGCAGGAGCGTATAGCCGTATACTTCCGGAAACCGATGACGGCGGCGGCTGAGACCGACACCGGCGGCAAGACAACGGCTATCATGATCGCGTCGCTGTACGCGGACTACTACGAGCGGCTTCGGGCGAGATACTACGAGCACGCGGCGGCGTCCGAGTCCGACAAGGGCGGCGGCGTGTGGGTGGGCGTGTTCCAGCCGACGCACGAGGAGCGGCAGGCGACGGAGAACCTGGCGCACAACCAGAGGGCGCTGGCGGAGGTGTACCTGCTGAGCTTCTCGGAGGAGCTGCTCACCTCCGGGATGTCGACGTTCGGGTACGTGAGCAGCAGCCTCGCCGACGCGCGGCCGACGATTCTCCTCACCGTGCACGACCACAAGGTCCCCAAGCCGCGGTGCCGGCGGGCGGTGTCCATGGAGCCGTACAACCTCACGCCGCCGCGGGGCGTCGAGTGCCGGGCCACCAAGCCCGCGGACGACGTCGGGGAGGAGGATGACCTGGCGCGCCACGTCAGGGCCTGCGAGGATGCTGACCGTGGGGTCAAGTTCTTTGACTAGGGGTGGCGGCGGCGCCGTCGACTTTTCCTTGCCAATTCTAGTACAAGCCGTTGATCCTTCTTCTAGAATCGGAACAAATCAACAGGGTGCATTCAAAATCAATGTTTTTTTTACAAGAATGAGCACATCAACTTGTCAGCTCAGCCAATGAAGGTAGCCATCAGCACATTAATTGAACTATATGATAGGAAATATGAATAAACAACTATACCTAGTTTTGAACAAATTATAAATGTTCCGGGGGTCAATGGGTTTGAGTACATCATGGACGAATGCGATGCGCTACTTGTTAAAAGTTTTTTTTTACAAAAATATGACGGGTGAACAGTGACAGTTTGCTAGGAATTTGTTGTGTATGAGCCACGTGCATAGAGATAACAATACTTTTGATGCGATAGGCGAATAATGTCAATTTGCCAAACTAAACATGGTCAAGTCAGTGAGCAAAGTTTGCATGCATGTCACTAATTGTGATTGTTTGTCTAACCGCACTTGATTTGAGGGGATTTTCTAGTCAAGGTCTCGTCTCATCGAGTCTGTTCGGCAGATCTTTTGCTGATTTGGTACATAGATTTGTTACGAAAGAAAAACACCATGTGCAGATTTTTAAAATAATTTTTTTGTTTGAGAAAAATAATGCAAAAAGAACAGAAATATAATTGAGTACTCCACACTGTACACCTCGGCTCGTAGTGTGTGAATGGAGTCGGTTTGACTCTCGCTGCCCAGGCAAACCAAATCGATTCCTCGTGGATGGGCCCACCTGGCAGAGTAACCCTGGCCCCACCTATCAGTCACTACCTCAGCCTGGTTGAACCGGACCAGGTACTGCCGGCTAGCAGCCCACCGCAAACACTCCCACAATCCCGACCAACCCTCCGCCTGCCGCCGCCGCCGCCACCACCACCGCGTGGTCCGATCCCGCGGTGCGGCGCTGGTGGACGAACGTGCTCGAGGAGGTCCTCCTCTGCCCCCACAGCGACCCAGCGCGCCTCGTCCGCGCGGCCTCGTCTGCAAGGGCTGGCGCCCGGCGTCGTCTCGACCCCTGTCCGCGCAGGGTTCGCGCGACCGCCACGCGCGGCCCCGATGCTCGGCTTCTCTACTACCGCAGGCCCCCATCCGCCGAATCCACCACCACCGGCACCCCTTCCGCGCGCCTCCCGTCCACGGGATGACCACCCATCAGGTGGCGACGGTCGACGCCCGCCACGGCCGCGTCCCTCGTCTTCGTCGACCGTTCTCGGCCGCGCCGAGAGAGAGCCTCGCCGTGTGGTGCCCGTCACGGCTACCAGCGAGGCTTCGATGCCGCGCAGTTCGACGGTTGTTGCCAATGGACCGCCATCGCTCTGCGCGCTGCTCGCCCACCTCGGCTGCGGCTGCGGCCCTTCCTCGTCGTCTTGTCACCCATCCTTACACTTGCGCTGTTAGGTTTATGATGATCCAGGGAGGTGTGAGTTAGAGCTTTCTAAAACTGAAAATTGAATTTCAATTGATACAGAAACACTCACAGGTCCAGACTTCAGAGCCACTCCAAGAGTCTCTCTAAACATCACTAGCTAAATTACTGATTTGGCTAGTATGTAAAATGAAATAGCTAGTAAAAAGTTGATGAAATCCAACAGACTAGCTAAAATCAACTCTCCATATGCTCCACCACTAGTGGGTCCCGCCTGCCATACTCATGTACAAGGGGATAGCTAGCGGGATTGGCTAGCCAAAGATGGCTAGTGAAGCCCCCGATTTAGCTAGTGGAGAATAGCTAGGACAAGTTTAGCTAGTCTGTTGGATTGAGTTTTTGGACAAATTTTCTATTTTTTAGCTAGTTAAGCCAAGATAGCTAGTCTCTTGGAGTTGCTCTCACACTCGTCCCTATCTTTAACCTTGCAAATTTCTTGGCTCTGATCATTCATTGTCACCTCGCAGAATGAAGCATGGGTGCTGATATCTTTGTAAACAAAGAGAAGTATTTCTTTCTCTTTTGATCCATAGTTTGTTAATGATTTTTTAAGTGTGCGTTTGATTGGTGGAGCTATGGTGAACAAGCTGGTGCTACTTGCCTGTTTGGCTCAGCAACCTTTTGTTATGTGATTTTTTATGCACAAAAATGTTAATTGAGGAAAGAATTGGTTCCTCAACCAGCCATTGTCTCCTTTTGTAGTACTGGGAACATCCTCTTCTGCAGGACCAAAAGCGGGTGCTTCAACTGCATCACAGATTGGAGGTGCTTATGTGCTGGCTTCTAGGCCATAGGAAATTGGATCACATATTAGCAAATGGTGATAAAGGTAAACTTATGGTGGGCCAACTCTAGCATTAGGGAGGTTATGTATGTTGGCCTTTTGCGGTTCTGTATTTTGTTGGTGGTATCATTTGTCCTACATTTCTTTTTATCCCTAGATCATCCCAACTGACTTTTTTCTGCAGCCTGCTGTCAGTGATGTTGCAATTGAAGTATGGAATAAATATGATTCATTTTGTCTAAACATATGTATGCTCAAGAATATCAGCACATGTGAAATTTAAACACAACAACCTCATATGGATCTACTTTATATCATTTGAGGTTGACTCACCAGCTTGTTCCTGGAATTTTATAATGATATCTCCATTGCCTGGAGTTTTGCATCAATTTGTAACTAATCATAGTCATCTAAAATCGGATGTCCTATTTATGCATGCATATTGAAAAAAACATTCTAGACAGTATCACTGCACGCCATTTTGAGCTTGAGCCTCTGCAGGAAAACAACGAATAGAAAATTACTGACATCATAAAAATGGCAGAATTCAATAGATCACTTTTTTCTGCTGCGCATCAACTGTCACCATGGGTTCAGATAGGTGGTTGGTGCTGTGCTGTAAGTAACCCCTCCATATGAGTTCAGATCATAGTTATTTGAACCGGACCGGCGGTTGGACCGGTAAAAGACCGAACCAGAGCCTCCACCGGTCCGGTTCACTTAAAAAGATCGTATGCGCAATTGAACCGGTAAAAACCGGGTGAACCGGCCGGTTTTTTCGGAACCGGTGAACCGGCCGGTTTTTTACGGAACCGGTGAACCGGCCGGTTCCAGTCGAACCGGACTGGTTTTGATTTTTACCAGAGTTACCCTTCTGTCAATTCAGCACAGCCTTATCTATCGAGGGGCATAAATGGAAAGACTAGCACATTTAGGGTGCGGGCGCATTTCTTGGCCTTGTCTGATGGCCGACGCGACCGCGATGCATCTGGCCGGCGGGTGCCGGCGGTGGCGCCTGTTCTTCTCTTCTTCTCCGGAGGCAGCCACTCCAGTGCTCCACCTCGCGGGCTCAAGCCTCAAGCTCATCCCCTGCTTGTTCTTCTCCCGCGGCAGGCGGTAGCCCCTCACGGCCTTGCACGGAGGCGGGCGGTGGCTGCTGATGCTCTGCCTGCTTCCCCGCCCCCTTCTAGCCTGCTCCTATCCGGCGGTCCACAAGATCCTCCCTGCTTTTGCCTCACATGGTTGTCGGTCAGTAACTCAGTATCCAGTGTTTTTTTTTCTTGAAGAAAGCACTTGTTGTAGGAACTCAAAAAAAAAAAGCACTTGTTGTAGAATGCAATAGTTCGATTTGTGTAATGATTACAGTTTAGTCTTCACGGATCTAGACTTGAGATGGGCAATTTGTTTGGAATCGTAGAGCTAGAGCACATGCAGGCGTGGGATGGGCAATTTGTGATTTGCATGTTGAATATTTTAATAGGTGAACTTGATACTGATGTTGTATGATTTTTTGAGGATTACTATTTTTATATAATGGTGTATCTGTGTCAATTATAGTTGGTATATTAGACCGGTTCAAAGATTCATTTGGCCGGTTCACTTCTCCGGTCCACTGTTATCGAACCGGCGGCTCAACCGTTTTTTAACGGTTGAACCAATGAACCATTGAACCGAAGACCTCACCGGTTCAATCACCGGTCCGATTCAAATAACTATGGTTCAGATGCTGTTTTGAAAAAATGTATTACGTAGTATCTGGACTTCAATGCAAGGAGCAGAAACACTCTGTGGAAGACTGTTTAATGCTTCTGAGTTCTGCCTTGAGTAATTTGTGTCTTTACATAGTTTTATTCTTTTTTTGGACTTTTGTTGGTCCACATTTTTCTTGCAGGACGAACAAGTTTTCAAGTAGCATCATTTGACCATAAATGTATAGGAAATAGTTTGCTATCGTAAAGAGCAAAATGGCTTGGATCTAATTTCCACTGTCCATCAGTCCTTATCAGGACGAACAAGAGTAATTTGATGAATAGGCTTGTGTCTGAGCGGCATCAGTTTGTTGGTTGCTATGTAAAGTAGGCAGTGCTTCTAATTTTGACCATGTTTTTCCTAACCATTCTGATCATATAGTTTTTGCTGTTTGCAGAACAAGGCGAGCAAGGAGGGGGTAGAGGCCGCAGTGCACGTTTAGTTGTAGGTGTACAAGTTAACAACTGCTGGAAGTCGCGACTCAGTTTTTCGCGTGGTTGGAACCTGTTGCCCGAAGGACTGTAGGCTGCTGATATAGCCTAGCTTTTTCCAATTATCATGTGATCGAGACTTTGTTTGCTTTTGTTCAGTTTTCACCGAAAAAGCTTGGCCGTAATTCCTGGATATGTAGGGATTCAGTTTTGTTAATCATCATAAATGATACCCAAATCATGCTTGCGTTTACCAAGTTGTAGTTCTACCATTAGTTCTGAGTCCATTGAGCATTGTTGTAGCTCAAACCAATGAAAAGACGAAGGGTAAAGCTGTTGGGAGGTTCAATCCATGCTTTGTCAGGCCCTCTTCTAAAATGAAGTTTGTATTGGACCTGTGCCTTGGTTACTACTATTTGGTTCGATTCCAGACATCAGGCATCTCTGGCGATTCAACATTGTGAAGAGCTAAAAAAAATTCTATTTCCATGAAACGCTGGCACCGTAAAAATTTTCTTAAAATGTGAATGTATTTCAGCAAACCTTGAAGTATGATTTTTTTTCAGCATATCTGAGATGTTTTTTTTGTGATTTATTAAAGTCAAAACATATTTTGGCCCAACGGCCTGTCACTATTGCTTGCTAAGTGTGAAATACTACTGGGCCTAGCCCAAAAGAAGCTAATACCTGGCTATTTGTGAGCCCCAAAATCACTGGATCTCCCAGTCTCCACCAGCCTACCTCCATGTACCCCAGCGGTGGCGGCGAGATCGCCGCCGGGAAGCGCGCGAAGCCCTCGTCCGACTCCGCCCGCCGCCCGTCGGGACGCTCATCGCCGCTCCCGACGACATCCTCGCCCAGATCCCATGCGCCTGGCACTTGACCTAGCTTCGATTCGACCAATCCAGTTGATCTCCTTCTCGTTGTGACTGGGTTTACGTGTATCACTTAACTCCGATGGCGGAATTTCGACCGGTAGGAGTAATTCATTACACGACCATCACGGCAAGAACACGAAACCGATCAAAACTTTGATCTACATCTGCATATCTCCATATGCACACATCCCGAATCTAAAACTTAGTAGCTACGGCTCTGGTACCACTGAAGGAATACGGGGTGGCTACGCTAGTGCAAAACAAAATTTCCGCTAAGCGAACCGCCGTCCGAGATCACGGGATTACCACTAGACGCCAGCAGATGCCGGAACCGTCTCGATGTAGCAACGCGTCGAGGGTAGCGCGGTGCAGTTTGCTCACGTCCTTCTTGACTTGCACGTGCGGCTCGTCCGATCCAAGTGCTCCAGATGCAGCACCTCCAAGGTATCCACACGTACGGAGGAGGAAGCGACGCTCATCGGACCGCTGCATGAGTGCGAGTGCGAGGAGAGAGGCTTGGCGGCGCGGTTGCTACTTGAAAAGTCGTGCCTTTTCAGGAGGGGTGTGGTCCATATTTATTGGGAGGAAAACCCTACACCATCGTCCATTAACAATATGGGACTAATAGATGGTGTACCCCTTCCAACGCTAATGGGCTTTACAACATTTGTGGCCCATTAGTGCTTTTACACCATAATGGATCAAATCCATCTGAGCCCACTAGTGGATCAAATCCTTGGCTCTAGGGCATATTTCAATAGGCGCAATACAGCGATCCCGATCGTCAGACGTGGACTACGAGCGGCTTCGGGCGAGGTACTACGAGCACGCGGTGGCGTCCGGCAAGGACGCCGTCGGCGGCGTGTGGGTGGAATGTTCCAGCCGACGCACGAGGAGCGGTAGGCGACGGAGAACCTAGCGCACAACCAGAGGGCGCTGGCGGAGGTGTACCTGCTGAGCTTCTCGGAGGAGCTGCTCACCTCTGGGATGTCAACGTTCGGGTACGTGAGCAGCAGCCTTGCCGACGCGCGGCCGACGATTCTCCTCACCGTGCACGACCACAAGGTCCCCGAGCCGCGGTGCCGGTGGGCGGTGTCCATGGAGCCGTACAACCTCACGCCGCGCGGCGGGCGCCGAGTGCCACCAAGCCCGCGGACGACGTCGGGGAGGAGGATGACCTGGCGCGCCACGTCAGGGCCTGCGAGGATGCTGACGGTGGGGTTAAGTTCTTTGACTAGGGGCGGCGCCGGCGTCGTTGACTTTTCCTTGCCAATTCTATTCTCTAAGAATAAGAATACAAGCCGTTGATCCTTCTTATAGAATCGGAACAAATCAACAGGGTGCATTCAAAATCAATGTTTTTTTTACAAGAATGAGCACATCAACTTGTCCCCTCAGCCAATGAAGGTAGCCATTAGCACATTAATTGAACTATCTGATAGGAAATATGAATAAACAACTATACTGGTTTTGAACAAATTCTAAATGCTCCGGGGTCAATGGGTTTGAGAACATCATGGACGAATGCGATGCACTACTTGTCAAAAGTTTTTTTTTTTACAAAAATATGACGGGTGAACAGTGACAGTTTGCTAGGAATTTGTTGTGTATGAGCCGCGTGCATAGAGATAACAATACTTTTGATGCGATGGGTGAATAGTGTTAATTTGCCAAACTAAACATGGTCAAGTCAGTGAGCAAAGTTGCATGCATGCCACTAACTGTGATTGTTTGTCTAACCGCACTCGATTTGAGGGGATCACCTAGTCAAGGTCTCGTCTCCTGCACGATCGAGTCTGTTCTGCAGATCTTCTGCTGATTTGGTAGATAGATTTGTTATGAAAGAAAAACACCATGTGCAGATTTTAAAATAATTTTTTTGTTTGAGAAAAATAATGCAAAAAGAACAGAAATATAATTGAGTACTCCACACTGTACACCTCGTAGTGTGTGAATGGAGTCAGTTTGACTCTCGCTGCCCAGGCAAACCAAATCGATTCCCCGTGGATGGGCCCACCCGGCAGAGTAACGCTGGCCCCACCTATCAGTCACTACTTCCTCAACCTGGTTGAACCGGACCAGGTACCAAGCCGGCTAGCAGCCCACTGCAAACCCTCCGCCGCCGCCGCCGCGGGTCCGATCCCACCGGCCACCATGGCGACGCCGCCGCCGCCGCCACCGCCGGTGCCGGCGCTGGTGGACGAACTCGTCGAGGAGGTCCTCCTCTGCTGCCCCCCTGACGACCCCGCGCGCCTCGTCCGCGCGGCCCTCGTCTGCAAGGGCTGGCGCCGCGTCGTCTCCGACCCCCTGTTCCGGCGCAGGTTCCGCGACCGCCACCGCGCGGCCCCGATGCTCGGCTTCCTCTACTACCGCAGGCCCCCCATCTGCTTCGAATCCACCACCACCGGCACCCCCTTCCGCCCGCGCCTCCCCCCGCCCTACGGGGATGACCACCCCATCAGGTGGCGCACGGTCGACGCCCGCCACGGCCGCGTCCTCGTCTTCGTCAGACCGTTCCCGGCCGCGCCCGGAGAGGAGAGCCTCGCCGTGTGGTGCCCCATCACCGGCTACCAGCAGAGGCTTCCGATGCCGCAGTTCCGGTACGGTTGCCAATGGACCGCCGCGCTGCTCTGCGCCGCGGCCGGCTGCGCCCACCTCGACTGCGGCTGCGGCCCCTTCCTCGTCGTCTTCGCGGTAACCCACAGATCCGAGAAGCATACGTCCGTCTGCGTCTACTCATCCGAGTCCGGTGCGTGGAGTAAGCCGATGATCTCTGTTCAGCACAGCATCGGCACCTGTACCGACGAGAGGCCCAGTGTTCTTGTGGGAAATGCAGTCTGCTTTATGCTTCAAGGGCGCAGGGGATCATCAGTCCTCAAGCATGATTTGCTTACACGGAAAGTTTCTGTGATTGGACTACCACCTGCAGCAAGCGAGTGGTTCACGGTGCTCACAACAATTGCGGAGGAAGGTGGGCTCGGATTCGCCACCACTAGTGGCTCCAGACTCGTACTGTGGTCGAGGGATACTGATGTGGGATGGGCACGGAGCAGAGAAATTGAGCTCAAGGCGTTGCTCCCTGCCGAAGCCCTCAGGATCTCACCTGAGGTGGTTGGCTTCGCGGATGGTGCTGGAGCTGTTCTGGTGCGGACGTCTGGTGGGTTCTTCTTCACTGTTGATATGAAGTCCGGCTGTGTGAGGAAGATAGGAAAAGGTTTAAGCCACTACCATGTTGTTCCCTATTTGAACTTCTGCTATCCAGGTATGGTCCCGATATTCAAAGTGAGAACATTTCAATTAATTGCATGGAAATGTTGATGATGATATGAGTTCTCAGGAAAAAATGGATTTATAAAATGTAGGATAACTACAAAACTGTGTGTTGCTCTTGCCATTTTGGGCTATCTAGAATCCTTGAAATTGGCTAGAAATGCCTAGGAATCTGTTTGTGCAGTATGCATTATTTAGTTATTGGAACGATGATGGGGACTTTTTTTTAAGAAGGATCACCCTGCTTTTATAGAAAGCATATACTGGATGCCCAGACTGTTAGCAACAAAAAGGAAACTACTATGTGTACCAAAAGGAAACAAGGACCCATGGGACTTGTAATTTTGCGACTCAGAAGAGACCTTCTGATGGCGGCTTGGCTTTAAGCTTTCCTGGAGTCTTGTCACCCATCCTTGCACTTGCGCTGTTAGGTTTATGGTGATCCAGGGAGGTGTGAGTTAGAGCTTTCTAAAACTGGAAATTGAATTTCCATTGATACAGAAACACTCACGGGTCCAGACTTCACACTCGTCCCTATCTTTAACCTTGCAAATTTCTTGGCTCTGATCATTCATTGTCACCTCGCAAAATGAAGCATGGGTGCTGATATCTTTGTAAACAAAGAGAAGTATTTCTTTCTCTTTTGATCCATAGTTTGTTAATGATTTTTTAAGTGTGCGTTTGATTGGTGGAGCTATGGTGAACAAGCTGGTGCTACTTGCCTGTTTGGCTCAGCAACCTTTTGTTTTATGTGATTTTTTATGTACAAAAATGTTAATTGAGGAAAGAATTGGTTCCTCAACCAGCCATTGTCTCCTTTTGCAGAACTGGGAACATCCTCTTCAGGTGCAGGACCAAAAGCGGGTCCTTCAACTGCACCACAGATTGGAGGTGCTTATGTGCTGGCTTCTAGGCCATAAGAAATTGGATCACGTATTAGCAAATGGTGATAAGGTAAACTTATGGTGGGCCAACTCTAGCATTAGGGAGGTTATGTATGTTGGCCTTTTGCGGTTCTGTATTTGGTTGGTGGTATTATTTGTCCAACATTTCTTTTTACCCCTAGATCGTCCCAACTGACTTTTTTCTGCAGCCTGCTGTCAGTGATGTTGCAATTAAAGTATGGAATAAATATGATTCATTTTGTCTAAAGATATGTATGCTCAAGAATATCAGCATATGTGAAATTTAAACACAACAATCTCATATGGGTCTACTTTATATCATTTGAGGTTGACTCAACAGCTTGTTCCTGGAATTTTATAATGATATCTCCATTGCCTGGAGTTTTACGTCAATTTTTAACGAATAATAGTCATCTAAAATCAGGTGTCCTATGCATATTGAAAAAAAACATTCTAGACAGTATCACTGCACGCCATTTTGAGCTTGAGCCTCTACAGGAAAACAACAAATAGAAAATTACTGACATCATAAAAAATGGCAAAATTGCAATAGATAACTTTTTGCTGCTGTGCATCAACTGTCACCATGGGTTCAGATATTGTGGTGGTTGGTGCTGTGCTGTAAGTAACCCCTCCATGAGTTCAGAAGCTGTTTTGAAAAATGTATTAGGTAGTATCTGGACTTTAATGCAAGGAGCAGAAACACTCTGTGGAAGACTGTTTAATGCTTCTGAGTTCTGCCTTGAGTAAGAGGGTGTTTGGATCAAATTTTAGTCCCATGACTAAAATTAGTAGACTAAAAATTTCTAGTCACCCCCAGTTTGGAGAGTGACTAAAATTAGTCAGCATTAAAGTTCTTTCTCCCTCCCCTTTGTCTCTCCTCTCCTCCCCTCCCATCCCTCCCTCTCTCCCCTGCTTAGCGACCAGTGGCGACGCAGATCGACCGGGCAGAGCAAGGGCGCGGCAAGGCACGCATCTGCACCCTCCTCCCGACGCCCGTCCTCCCCGCCGCTGTCCGCCGCTCCTCCCGACGTCATCCATGGCCGCCCTCCCTCCCCTCTGCTCTGGTCTCTGCGCCTTCCCTTCCTCATCTCTCCTGCTTAGCGATCGACGGCGGCGCAGATCGAGTGGGCAGAGCAAGGGCGCGGTGAGGCGCGGCCCACATCCGCACCCTCCTCCTGGCGCCCGTGCTCAATCCCGGGCGGCGGGGCGGCCACCCGCACATCCTGGGCACGCCACTCGCACCCATGCCGTCCACCACTCCCACACCAGCGACGGCACGGCATCGACACGATGTGCCTCCTCCCTTCCCCATCCCTCCCGGCGTAGAGGCAGCTGGTGTGCGGGATCTCCGTTCCTTGCTCCATCCGCTGACGTCGGCCGCGGGCACGATAGGCCCCTCCTCCTCTTCCCCGCAGCTAGCAGCGTGACTGTCAGGGGCGACCCACGGCGACGACGCCGAGCTCCCCTGCTCCCTCCCCGGCCAGCCGCGGGGCCGTGATGCTCCCTCCGTTCCTTCCTCCACGGCACGAGTTCGGTCGCTAGCTCCCCACCACCACCGGTGCAGGGACATGACCCGGATCTGCCGCGGCGCGACGGAGGGCGGCACGTGTAGCACGACGGTGGAGCCGAGCATAGCAGCGTAGGAGGGGAACTGTTAGAGGGGCTTAGTGGGTCTAAACAGCCCATTAGTGGGACCCTCTCTATATAAGGAGAGGGGGTGCCTGTGTTTTAGGCAAGCAAGAATCAGAAGAATCTTGCCCGGCCGTGGGTGAACAACCCCGCGGTCGGAATCTCTGCCTTTCCTGCGCCTAGTGCTCCCCCTTCCCTCTCAACTCTAGCCAGCACCATAACAATTTGGTATCAGACGTCTTGTTCGATCCCATGGCCACCTTCTTCGCCGCGCCATCAAGCTACTTTCCGCCGGTGTTCACCACCGCCACGGCCACCGTGGCACCCTTGCCCGCACAGCAGACAACGCTCTTCAATCTGTGCGCCGAGATGAGGGATACATTCGTCCAGATGCAAGCACAGGTCAACGAGTTGCTGCAACTTCTCCAGATCGGGCCGACGACGGAACCGGTGACCGTTACGACCGCCACCACCGACGCCCCGCAGATCCAAGGAGAGGAGATGCAAGAGATCGGCAGGCGGCGGACGGAGACGACAGGGAAGCTGCTTACCCGTCAGGCGTCCGCGACGGTCCGGCGTTCCTCAGCCGCCGCGGTTACGCTAGCGCTCCCGTCCGCCCCGACCCGCCGCCGCCACGGGTGGCTCACGAGGGGCCGCTCCGCAACCCAGCACCAGGACGCGTGCAAGCCTCCACGGGGCCACCTCCGCGACTCGCCGCCGGGAGGCGCGTGCCGCTAACCGCGAGGCCATCGGCGCGCATGGCCTCCTCGGGCCGTCTCCGCGAACCGCCGCCGAGAGGCGCGCGGCGCCGCTGCCGCGGAAGGCCGCCGCAGGGTCACCTCCGCCTGCCACCGGCCTCCCCCTCAGCCTGGTCGCCGGCATCCGCGGCGCAGCCCACAGCGCCAAGCTCGGCGCGATCTGCGGCATCGATTGTGGCATGGGAGCTTCCGCTTGCTGCTGGGGCGCAACCGACGACGGTTCCCTTCGACCCGGGCGGTTGGCGCACTGCCCGACGCCACCGCCGAGGGACCGCTCGGAGCGGGCGTGGCGCCGAGGGAACCGCTCCTGGATCCAGGCGGTTGGTCGGTTCTCCGGCGCGTGTGTCGTGTGTGGCTGCCAGTTGAGGAAGAGGTGGAGGTGGCCGTTCCTTCGTCCGGCAGTTGATGCCTTCAGGATTTCAGTGTGGGCCTAAGATGGGCTGCAACTCTTATCAGGCCACAACAATCATATGTCATATTGCACCATGAAGCACATTTCGCAAGATTGGGCTCTCTCTGGCAGCAGCAGGCCGTGAAGCCATTTGCAGCATGACAGGATCAGGGGACGGCTGCAGGAGTTCAAATAAATAATTCGAGTCTATTTTAGTTTGCAAATAATTAAATGAGCCGAGATGTAAAAGGCTTATTTTTAGGTGTTAGGTTTGTCTTTAGTCGAGTCTTCGTCGTGAGTTTGTTAGGTTGCAGCTCGAGGACGAGCTGCTTGTCGAGGAGGGGTGTAGTGTTAGAGGGGCTTAGTGGGTCTAAACAGCCCATTAGTGGGACCCTCTCTATATAAGGAGAGGGGGTGCCTGTGTTTTAGGCAAGCAAGAATCAGAAGAATCTTGCCCGTGGTGAACAACCCCGCGGCGGAATCTCTGCTCTGCGCCTAGTGCTCCCCCTTCCCTCTCAACTCTAGCCAGCACCATAACAGGAACGCCCTGGGCGGCAGCAGGGAGCGCGACGGGCCGGCAGTAGGGAGCGCGGCGACCCGGCGGCGGTGGTGGGGAGCATCGCGGGAGAAGAAGCGGCGCAAGCTGCAGGGGCGCAGGGCGTTGGATAAGGAGCTGTCAGCATTTAATGAGGAGGGAGATGTGCTTTTAGTCCCTTTTAGCTGGGTCAGGGGTGACTAGAGGCTAGACTAATTTTAGTCACCCTTTAGTCAGGGGTGTTTGGCAAATTAGCCTCTCAAGGTGACTAAAATTAGTCTAGTCACCTCTAGTCACTTGGATCCAAACACCCTCTAATTTGTGTCTTTACATGGTTTTATTCTTTTTTAGCCAGATTGGACTTTTGTTGGTCCACATTTTTCTTGCAGGACCAACAAGATTTCATCTAGCGTCATTTGACCACAAATGTATAGGAAATATTTTGCTCACCTAAAGAGCAAAATGGCTTGGATCTAATTTCCACTGTCCATCAGTCCTTATGTATTGGGTAATTTAATGAATAGGTTTGTGTCTGAGCAGCATCAGTATGCTGGTTGCTATGTAAGGCAGTGCTTCTAATTTTGACCATGTTTTGCCTAACCATTCTGAATTTCTTTCTGATCATATAGTTTTTGCTGTTTGCAGAACAAGGCGGACAAGGAGGGGGTAGAGGCCGCAGTGCATGTTACAGGTGTACAAGTTAACAACTGCTGGAAACCGCGACTCAGTTTTTCTCGTGGTTGGAACCTGTTGCCCGAAGGACTGTAGGCTGCTGATATAGCCTAGCCTTTTCCAATTATCATGTGATCGAGACTTTGTTTGCTTTTGTTCAGTTTGACTGAAAAATCTTGGCTGTAAATCCTGGATATGTAGGGATTCAGTTTTGTTAATCATCATAAATGATACCCAAATCATGCTTGCGTTTACCAAGTTGTAGTTCTACCATTAGTTCTGAGTCCATTGAGCATTGTTGTAGCTCAAACCAATGAAAAGACGAAGGGTAAAGCTGTTGGGAGGTTCAATCCATGCTTGTCAGGCCCTCTTCTAAAATGAAGTTTATATTGGACCTGTGCCTTGGTTACTTACTGTTTGGTTCGATTCCAGACATCAGGCATCTCTCGCGATTCAACATTGTATGAAGAGCTAAAAAAATTCTATTTCCATGAAACGCTGGCACCGTAAAAATTTTCATAAAATGTGAATGTATTTCAGCAAACCTTGAAGTATGATTATTTTTCAGCATATCTGAGATGTTTTTTTGGTGTTTTATTGAAGTCAAAACATATTTTGGCCCAACGGCCTGTCCCTATTGCTTGCTACTGGGCTTAGCCCAAAAGAAGCTAATAAATGGCTATTTGTGAGCCCCAAAATCACTGGATCTCCCAGTCTCCACCAGCCGGGATATTTAACTATTTGCCACTCTTAGCTAGGGTCAATTAATCTCTCTCACATTCACTTCTCTCTCATGGGTGGTAAATCTGTTGCCACTCACCCCAATATGATGGCAATAGGTTAAATATTCCCCACCAGCCTACCTCCATGTACCCCAGCGGCGGCGGCGAGATCGCCGCCGGGAAGCGCGCGAAGCCGTCGTCCGACTCCGCCGTCGCGGGGGACGACCATACCAGCGCGCTCCCCGACGACATCATCGCCCAGATCCTGGGCCACCTCCTCACGCCCGACGCCGTCCAGACGAGGCTCGTCTCCCGCCGCTGGCGCCGCGTGTGGGCGCTCCTCCCGGAGCTCCGCGTCCGCTTCCTCCCCGAGCCCAACGGCTTCCGCGCCGCCCTCGCCGCCAACCAGGTGGGCCTCCGCAGCCTCCAGATCTGCGACCATGCCGGCGGCCCCCGTGCTGGCCCGGAGGCCCTCGCGATCTGGCTACCCGCCGCCGCCAAGCGTATCTCCGGCCGGTTCGTCCTCTTCATCAAGCCTCCGATGGTAAGAAGTGCGAGGGAAGATGAAGGGGGCGGTGTTGTTGAGCTGCCTTGCTTCGGGGACGCCGCCTCCATCTGGATGTGTCTTGAGTATGTCAGCCTCGCTGTGCCTCCCGCCGGCGTGTTCGCCCGGCTCACCCAGCTCCTGCTGGAACGCGTCCGGTTCCACGGCCCGTCCGAGCTAGGCAACGCCCTCTCCACGCCGCGGTGCCCGTGCTTGCTGACGCTCAAGGTCGGCTACACCCTTGGGCTGGAGAAGCTCACCATACGCTCCGAAACTCTTGTGAAGATGGACCTGATAAAGCTCAGTGGCTTGCGAGAGCTCACCGTAGAAGCGCCGGTGCTCGAGGAGCTAAGTGTGGTGCAATGCTTTAACTGGACGCCAAATCACCAGGTCGCTACCATTTCAGCCCCTCAACTGGAGTCTCTCAAGTGGATTGATCCGGCTGGTCTAGAATGTGTCCAACTCAGCCAGATGCCACGTCTCAGATCCCTGGGAAGCTTCTTATTTTTCGTGTATGGATCAGATGACTTTGGGCTCACTAATCATGCTTGTATGAAGCTCTTGCAGCACTTTCAGGTCATCGAAACTCTTTCGCTGATCCTGACCTATCTGTCGGTGAGTTCACTGCATCTTACATTTTTATTTGTACCGACGTATATCCCAAATTGCTGTATGTGATTCTCCAAGCAAGAGAAGCTGAATAGGTGGGAGCAGGCCAGAGTCAGCACTAGCTCGTTTGATCGTGCACACTATTGAGCATGCCACCCGCCTAGTTTATAGCAACCATTTCCTCTTGATGAACAACAATGGTTGTGTTAGTTCTTACTTAGCCTATGAATTTTGTACCTTTTATTTCTTGTAAAAGCATATCACAGAAATGAACCATGTCAAAGAAAAATATTCCTGGATTAGAGCTCTGCGTTCATGCCATTGGCGCTAAGTGTAACAGCTTAGTGTCAACAACATTGGTTTGAACTCAGGACCTCAGCATCAATCACTATGGCACTGATCAAGTCATGTCTTTCACACCAAGATGCTCAACCTAAGCACCCGTTATATTAAACCTGACACTAACCTGAGGTGTCAAAGTTAGTTTAGGGGTGGCAAATTCTCTTTGTAATAGTTCCTGGTGCTAAGATGTTTTTAAAAATATGATTCCTTTGTTTTAATTTTCTTCGGACACACAGGTCATAGACGAGACATTCGTTACATGATGGAAGATATGAAAGTGCTCCCAAACCTTACAGTTCTGCACCTGATTCTAGCTTCATATGGACATGCCTTTGGGGCCAGCTCATTCCATGTTCTCAGGATGTGTACTGGTATAAGAAAGTTGGTGCTGGAATTGTATACTTCTGCCAACTCTGAGGTAAAGATATATTTTGTTTATCTGTTATCCTCTCTAATAAAAGGGGAGTAAATTGCATTAGAGGTATGGCAACTCGCTTGGTGGGTGCTAGCTGGCCATCTATATTGTAACTTTTTGTAGGTGGGTTAATAGATAGAACTATGCACTTAAAATTTTTGTACCATGCCAACATCTGAGATAATGGTGGCCCTATACATGGTTTCCTATTTATGGGGCTGGAAATATATTTCACTTTGAGTTATCGAGTCCGTTTGAAACATATGGCAGTATTCAGCAAACTGGCAGAATTTTTGCAGAGTAGACTGAATTTGATTTCACAATAAGAGTTTTGTAAGGTTTTGGTATGTATTTTTTAGAAGCTTCACACTTTCATTAACAACATATTCCCTGATGTTAACTGTTGCCTTCTTAACTGTGGACTTTTGATAGAACATCAACTCAGGATTTTGTACAATTTATAAAAAGTTAATATTTCTTGCACCAATTTCATTTACCATAGTACAGTAATATTGCTGCAGTCTAACTAATTTCTAGGTGGAACTTTCCACAAATGCTATATACATCTGTCTTGCTGCCAGATATCTTGAAGTATACAGGCAATTTAATAATAGTTAGATTCCCCTCCTATTGTGTCATCCAACATTATCAGCTAACCTTTCCATGTTAATATGATGTGTGTATCAGGAACAAACTGGATGCCCATCAGGTTGTATTTGTGATCAACAACCTGCAGACTGGCATACTGAAGAACTTGTGTTGGTTCGGCTTGAAGAAATACAAATCCTAGAATTGAGAGGATCTGATCATGAAGTTTCTTTTCTGAAGCGACTATTCGATTGGGCGACTGCATTGGTAAAAGTGGAAGTAACTTTTGATGCATCGGTCACAAAAATCAAGGCCAAGGAGTTGCGCCAGATGTTTCAAAGCCTTGCTAAGTCTGGAGTATGCATGGTATTCAAGTAACCTAGCGAAAGGAAGGTGTCATGCACCTTAAGACTAAGGCACTGGAGTGTACCGGAATCTCAATGATAAGCATCTGTTTGTAGTACGCGAAACTATGGAGTACGCATGAAACAGCACATGTATAAGATCTTCTTATAAGTTCTAACTTTCATCTTAGTACCTTTTGTAGGGCGACATGCGCGCTTGAATTGTTTTGTTTTGTTTTGTTTTGTTCAGTTGGCGAGAAAACCTTTGGGCTCTAAACCTTCTTGATGGTTGGCCGGTTGGGATATCTTGCTTCATCGTGGTTCCTAAGCAGATGCATCAGTATTTAATTGGATTGCCGGCTGGCAAGTTCTCAATGCAACCTCTGTTTCCCAATTAATGCCTGAATGTTTGCATATACTCCTGGAGTATCTTGGTGTCTGCATGTTCCCCTGTTCTTTGCAAATTTTTCAAAACCTTGTTACTTTCATTTTGTATTTTAATGGCATGTTGGTGTGAGCTTGTGGGCGTCCTTACTATGTTTAATAAAAAAGTTGTTAAAGTAGTATAACCGGAAATGTTTCCTTGCAAAAAAAAAATGTTTCAATCCTGGCCCCACCTGGCAGGGACACTCCACCCCTCAATCTGGTGAACCGGACCAGGTAGGAAGCAGATCGCCGCCACTTCTCTTCCCGACATGAGCAAGCAAACCCCACCGCCGTCGCCGGACCAACCAACCCCCATGACGCCGCCGCCACGCGCTCCGCCGGCGCTGATGGACGAGCTGGTCGAAGAGATCCTCCTCCGCCTTGTTGGGGAATTCAGGAAAACCCGTCACCCTCGAAACATCGAGTTTAACGAAGTTCTTGAGATATGTTTTTCAGGGGCAAGGCATTTGCGATTTTCAGGAATCTAGAATCCGTGAAGCCTCGGAGTCGAGGACATGCGATTTTCAGGAATCGTGGACCTGCGAAGCCTCGGAGTCGCGAACATGCGATTTTCGGGAATCTTGAATCTGCGAAGCCTCGGAGTCATGAACATGCGAAAGTCTGGAATCTCGAACCGGCGAAGTCACGAACTTCAGGAGACGGAAAATCCGGGAATCTGTCAGAAGTCTGGTTCGGAAGTCGCGAACGGGGAAATTCACGAACCAGTGAGAAGCAAAGTCAAAGTTGTCGTCCCAAAAAGTCCGGGTTTGGAGTGTGAACTAGTGGCAGGCTTGTAAATGTATGAGATGAAAAAGACATTCTTGTATGTGTTCACATTAGGAATATTCTTCGAGCTCGAGGGTGTTTTCGGAATGTAAAAGTCCCTTCGTCTCCCTATAAAAGGAGGCGCGAGGGCACGTGTAAATGGATTCACAACTTTGGGAATTTGAGCCACTAGTGGGAGATTTTCAGTCTCCTACGCTTTGTTCTTGCACTGAGCGTGTTCTTGCTCTTTCTCTCTTCCGTGTTCGGGGAACCCGTCCGGATTTTCGGACACCCCCCAACATTGGCGCCCACCATGTTTCAGCCAAAGAACAGCTCACGATGCCACCACAGAAGAAGTCCAAGAAGAACGTTCCAGCTGAGACAAATCGAGAAGACCACCATCCTTCTCTTTCGTCCCTGAACCTTCCAACACCACAGATCAAGAGCGGAGAGCAAAGCTTGAAGCTCGATGAAGGCGAGAAGACACACACTCAAGAACAACCTGCTGAACAGCAAACACATGAGAACGTTGATGATGATGATGACACCATAGACAGGGAACTAGAAAGAGTTTAGCAAAAGATACAGCAGCTGCAGAAAGACAAGGAAAAATTCGCAAGTCAGTTGCAAGCGAAAAGAAAAATCTCACGAAAAGTTAGAACAACTGAACAAAGCAAGAGAACAAATCGAAACAATAGAGAAATAGATGAAATGAAAGAACAAGAAAGCAGTTCCTGTGGCAAGAATCGCCACATCGTAACTACAGGCCAGCAAGAGGACCCCAGAAGAAAACTTCTTCGCGGAAGCGGAATCTCACACTTCGTAGATTACGAATCGCCATCTCCATTGGGCTGCAAACTGCAGTGGCCGAAGTTCAAGCGGTTTCTCTCCGAAATATAACGGCTTGGAAACTCCAGCAGTTCCTTATGAGGTACGAATCGGCCGTGAATTCAGCAGAGGAGAGATGATGTTCCTTGGCCAAATCCTTCATCATTGCTTGCGAAGGACCGATCGGTGGTACTCTTTGCCGCGCATTCGGTCTGACTGGGTAGATCTCAAGACTAAGTTCATGCAAGCATTTCAGATGTTCCATGACACAACAGGTGAAGCATCGATTTGTACCGCAAGCGAAAGACAGAGAGCCACTGCGGAACTTCGTGAGAAGATTCATGCAGCAGAGATCTCAAATCCCAGAAGCTGATGAAAGAACAACGATCAATGCGCTAATCAAGGGCCTGACTCTGGACCAACAACAGATCGACTAGAAAGAAACCCAAGGCGGTTGAGGAACTTTTCGTGAATCGGAGGAATACATCTTGTCTGATGATGATCATCGCAAGAGAGTAGCCGAACGAAACGAAGCAAGACAGGGCAACAGAGAAATGACCTGGAGAGCACAATCCCAGAATCCACGAAATGTCAACAATGTCGAAAATCCACAGCCTGAACAAAACAGCAGGCCAAGCACCAGAGGAGGGTTTGTGCCCAGAGGAAGGGGAAGAGGAAGAGGACCCCCGAGGCTCACGAATCATAACCCGAAAGACCCATACTTCTATTGTCAGTATCATGGGAGGGGACACAGCACCGAAGGGTGCCCAGAAACCAAGAAAAACATGACGAGAATCCAACAAGAAAAAGCGCTGATGAGCATCGCATCCTCAATGCCAAAGCCAGTTTCGCCCGAATTTCTGGCAGCCGCAATTCATGAACTCTCAATCAAGTTTAGTCCCAGTTCAGCAGTTCTGACAACCACAATCATCATGGCAACCATCGCAGCAGTTTTTTCCCCAGTCTCAGGCAATCCAATCAATCCAGCAACCACAACCAATTCGGGAAATCTTGCCACCACCCCCAGAAAGTTCGTCAAGGCCTCAGTCAAGTGCAGGACCTCAGAATTCCAAAGCACTGCCGTCTTTCGGGACTATCATGCCAATCACAGGAGGGTCAGCCATGGAGTTCGAGACTAAGAAGCAAAGAAGCAACTACTTCAGGTCTGTGAACACCATCATCAATGACGGTCCAGCTGCACGTCCGGAATGGGCAAAGGTGCCAATCACTTTCACAGAAGAGGATTTCAGGCTGAAATCTGCGATTCACAATGATGCCATGGTCATCGAGGTAAACATAGCTGGGCGGGTCATCGGAAAAGTCCTAGTTGACAATGGAAGTTCAGCAGATATCTTGTTCTTGAAGACTTTCGAAAAGATGAATCTGAGCCAGCACATGTTGGACCCGCCAGAATACCCATTACAAGGTTTCGGAGGAAAACCAATCAAGCCGGTTGGAAAAATATCACTCCCTGTTTCCTTCGGAAATCTTGACAATGCCAGAACAGAGAGTCTCACCTTCGATGTGGTCGACATCTATCACCCGTATCTCGCGATTTTCGGCAGAGGCTTTATGAACAAATTCGACGCAGTCATAAGGCAGCAGTTCTTATGTATGAAGATGCCTGCACCCAAGGGGGTTATCACAGTGTTCGGCAATCAACAAGAGGCCAGAAACATAGAAAAAGGCCACACGCCTGGCCAGACGAACGTGTACCAGTTGAAAACAGCTGACGAGAAGAAGGAAACCTACGAAGAGGCCAAGCGGGATAAAGAAAAGATTGAAATAGCCGCAGATGGTGAAACCAAGAAAGTGTACCTGGATGACATGCCCGATAGAGCAGTCACAATAGGGGCTCACCTCAGTGCCGAAGAGGACAAAGACCTCGTACAATTCCTGAACAAAAACAAAGATGTTTTCGCATGGTCAGCCAAGGACCTGCAAGGTGTCGACAGGGACATCATTGAACATGCCTTGAAATGTATTTAAAGAATACCTCCCAAGAAATGTAAACTTCGGAAAATGTCCGAGGAAAAGTGAAAGCAAAGGAAGTCAAGTTCGTAGATTGCAAGACGCGCAAGTAATCAGAGAAGTAAAGTATCCAGTCTGGCTAGCCAACACTGTACCAGTCAAGAAGAAAAATGGAAAGTGGAGAATGTGTGTGGATTTCACAGATTTGAACAAGGCATGCAAGAAAGACGATTTTCCCCTGGAAAGGGTAGACAAAATCGTAGATGATGCAATGCCGAGATGCTCTCACCATCGGACATGTTCTCGGGTATCATCAAATCGTGGTTTGCAAAGAGGACGAAGAAAAACAAGCTTCATCACTCCTTCAACATTCTGCTTTCGTGAGAATGCCGTAAGGGTCAAGAACGCAGGATGTACATTTTCAAGAATGATAGCAATAGTACTCCATCCCCGTGACACGAGGAACATCTTGGCATATGTGGACGATATATAGTCACAAAAGTGTTCAAAGAAAAGACCACACTGCTGACCGCGTAAACATTCGCGAACATGAGAGCAAAGAAATCAAGCTAACCGAGAAATGTGTATTCTGCATTCACAAGGGAAAGTACTGGATGTCTAGTTTCAACAAAGGGCATAGAGGCGAATCCTCGACAAAATCGTATGCTAGTGGAAATGCAAGATCCGGGCCAAAGTTGAAGGATGTAGAAGTTAACAGGAGAGTGGTCGCCTAATGTAGATTCATTCCCAGCAGCAGAAGAAGCCTACCATTCTTCCAAGTCCTCAAGTGCCAAGAACTTCCAAAGTGGTCTCGAACCTCGTAAGCGAGCTTTCCAAGAATTGAAAGATTACTTGTCCAATATGACCAAGTCGTGCCTCCCGAACCGAAATCGCCACTTCGCTATATATGTGTCTGCATCAAATTCGCAAGAAGTGCTGCTTAGTGCAAGAAAAGGAGGAAGAAGGGAAGCTCAAACAAATTCCAAGATACTTTGCTTCAAGCTTTGTCTGGCTCGAAAATCTTCTATTCCGAATCGAAAAATCGCATATGCGTCATCATGGCGCAAGGAAGCTAAGGCACTATTTCGAGGGTCACGTAATAAGGGTCATCACCAATCACCGTTGAGCGACTTGTTCGCAACAGAGAGGCATCTACCCAATAATCAAGTGGGCGCCGAACTCTCGTAATATGTGGTGGACTTTAGAGGAGAAGTGCAATAAAGTCGCAAGTTCCGCAGATTTTGTCGTGGATTGGACCTCACCAACTCGTAACCTCGATGAAAAGATACCCGAGCCTTGGATAGTACAAAGGTGATGGGGCTTGGTGTTACAAGGGGTTGGAATTTCTACTGTCAGAATATCCCCATGGGTAGTGATAAGATATGCAGCTCGCTCATATTCGCGAACAATGAACATTCCACGAACAACACAATGTAATATGAAGCTCTACTGCTTTAAGAAAATGAAAGCCTTTGGGGCAGTAGACCTTCATAATCGAACGGATTCAAAGTCATTCAAGAACATGTCGAAAAGAAAGTGAAGCAAGAAATCTGTTTCTCATGAAGTACCTAGAAAAAGTCAGGGAAATGGAAAGGCACTTCAAAGGGTACTCAGTCTAGCATATCCCAAGAGATGACAACAATGAGGCAGACAAGCTGGCGAAAGCAGCAGCCAGAAATCAGGAACTACCCCCTGATGTGTTCTTCGAAATCATCAGAGAACCATCCATCAAGGATTCGAGGCCGAAAATCGTGAATGTAGTAGAGACTCCCGATTGGAGAGCAGAAATCATGGCTTATCTGAGAGGCCATTATGAACCACAAGAAGAGTTGGAGGAGAAAAGGTTGAAACAAAGAGCACGGGGCTACACAGTGGTAAACGGAGAACTATACAAATCAGGAGTCACTGAGCCTTGGCTAAGGTGCATTACCTCCGAAAAAGGCCTGGAGCTTCTCAAGGAAATTCACAGCGGATTTTGTGGTGCACACATAGGCACCAGGGCTTTAGCTGGAAAGGCAATAAAGCAGGGATTCTATTGGCCCACCATAAATATAGATGCCAAGGCATTAGTTCGGCAATGCGAAGCATGCCAGAAAACAGCGAATGAACAAAATTTGCCATCAATGCCAGTTCACTTAATTCCACCATCGTGGCCATTGCAAAGGTGGGGAATGGATCTAGTAGGGCCATTGCCAACGGCTCAGGGGAATTGCCGATTCGCAGGTTGCGATCGATTATTTCACGTGGGTGGAAGCAAAACCACTTGCGAACATCAAAGCACCAACAATTCAGAAGTTCTTTTGGCAGAACATAGTCTGCAGGTTCGGGGTTCCTAGAGAACTGACTGTCGACAATGGGAAACAGTTCAACTGTTACACTTTCAAAGAATATTGCAAGACCTGCCAAATTTTCACAAGGTACCACCCACAGTCAACGGAGGCTTGAAAGGGCAAATGGCCTGATTTTTTCGGGAATCAAGAAGTGCTTATTCGACCAAAAGAAGGGTAAATGGGTGGATGAGTTGCCGAAAGTAATCTGGTCCCACAACACTACCGTGTCAAAACAGCGGGTTTCACGCCTACTTTTCAAGACCTTGAGGCAATGACACGGAGGAAATAAAAAACGAAAGCATGAGAGTCCTGAAAGCAAAAGAGATTGAAGAAATTGATGAGAAAGTGGAAAAGGACATGATCGAGCTAACAATCCTTGAAGCTGCTGAAAACATCGAGAAGTACCAAAAAGAGACTAAAGCTTGGAGAGACAAGAAAGTGGTCCGAAAGGACATCAAAAATGGCGATCTTGTATTGAAAAGGAAGAAAAACTGGGAGAACCCGGGAAAACTTCATGAGTCTTGGGAAGGGCCTTACATTGCAAAGGAAACAGACATGTCAGGGGCTTTTCGTCTAATGGAGCAAATTGGCGAAGAGTTGCCATATTCATGGAACGCCGACAGCCTGAAAAGGTATTACCCTTGAAAATTCCAGTCGTAGTTAGATGTAGTTTAGAGAATTTTTTCTATTTTCGCAAATTTGTATTCTGAAAAATTAAAAAATCCAAATCACGTGTCTATAAGTGATTTCGGGAAAAAACATTAGCCTTTACTTTCTTAATTGCATTAGAATAAGGAGGACCGTACTCTTTTCCTTGCAAAGGGGGCTCTAAATCAAGAGGCAAGGTTTTTAACGAGGCGGATCCTATGTAAATACTCTTTGTGATATATATATGAAAAGAGTCTTCCCCCAAATTGCGTATTTACAGAGTTCCATCGTGAAAAAGAAAAATTCGTGAAAAGGCTTCACGATAGCGAGTTCCATCGTGAAAAGAAAAATTCGTGAGAAAGGCTTCCTGATAGCCAGAGTTCCATCGTGAAAAAGAAAAATTCGTGAAAAAGGCTTCCTGATAGCCAGAGTTCCATCGTGAAAAAGAAAAATTCATGAGAAAGGCTTCCTGATAGCCAGAGTTCCATCGTGAAAGAGAAAAATTCGTGAGAAAGGCTTCCCGATAGCCAGAGTTCCATCGTGAAAAAGAAAAATTCGTGAAAAAGGCTTCCTGATAGCTAGAGTTCCATCGTGAAAAAAGAAAAATTCGTGACAAAGGCTTCCTGATAGCCAGAATTCCATCGTGAAAAAGAAAAAGTTTGTGAAAAAGGCTTCTGGATAGCCAGAATTCCATCGTAAAAAAGAAAAGAGGTTGTGAAAAAAGGCCCGAGACAACAATAAGTTGTGGCCTAAAATCCCATCCACGAAGGGATTCCCACCAAAAAGGCCTGAGACAACAACAAGTTGTGGCCTAAAATCCCATCCACGAAGGGATTCCCACCAAAAAGGCCTGAGACAACAATAAGTTGTGGCCTAAAATCCCATCCACGAAGGGATTCCCACCGAAAAGGCTCGAGACAACGATGAGTTGCAGCCTGAGTTTCCATCATGATAAATAATGGTGAATGCGGATAGGTGAATGTGTGCAGCATTGTTCCAAAATTCTGTTTCCTTAAACTGCCGAAAAGTTAGTCACGAAGAAATATGTTCTGGCAAAAGGGCAAGGGGCTCGTGTAGAAATTCGTAGAAAGTCATGGTTGAAGCAACTGAGAGTTGCAATATCAACCAGGGCAAGTATGCCAAGAGGGTCAAGTCCATAAAATTCGAGAACAAATTTTGTCGACTTGCCTAACAACATGTGAAGTTTTAAAGAATTTCCGAAGATTTATCCAAAACTGCGTGTGATCAGAGTATTCGAAGAACAGTAAAGCTTCGTTAGCTTGTCTAGAAATTTTCATGCAACACGGCAAGGTGGGGGAGGGTGACGTTTTTTCAAAAGAAAACGTCTTTATTGTCTTAATTGCATAAAAATTTCGAAACAGTTCAACACCCATTACATTGATAAGTACAAAATCTAAAACGAAAGTTCGACAACATGTCCGGGCTCGCGACTATCGTCTTCTGCAATATCGCTAGCGTAAGCAAAGTTGAGCTCGCCGGCAGTTGGGCTAAGGGGCTCCATCTTCGGAATCTTCATGGAGCTTGAGTTCGCAGATGTAGAACCCTCCTTCTTACAAAGCAAGAAAAAGGAAGAAAGATCGAAGCATCCCATAGAAAACTTAAGCGAAGTTTCGAGCCAAAAATCGGAAAAATCCTGTTCGGAATGAGCTCTTTTGAACAAGTGCCACGCTTCGCCACTAACAAACATTTTATCGCGATGAATCCGTAGTGGCATCACGTCCTGCGCAGGCCCAGCTTGCAGGACCTGCGCAGGTTAAAGTTTACAAAACAGCTGTTCAGACAAACTAAGTGAATGTACAAATATACAGAAGCAGCCTCGAGGGCGCGAATAATTCGGAGAAACATCTAGCCCGTGATGTCAACCTTCGGAGAATTCCCTTCGTGCCCGGAAGTTTGGTCGCCATCACTGCCGTCGTCGCTGCTACTGCCTGAGCCCTCTTCTCCCGAGTCGCTAGAGTCTTCGTCTTCAGTAGACGATTCAGGGGATGCAGCGCTTTCTCCACGATTCTCTTCCTCGATCAGCTAATAAGAGTGAAGAAACAAATGTAAGAAAAATTAAGGGGCAAAAATCCCGCGAATAAGCAGTAGCGAGCAGAAACGTCCGAAAATCTACCTGAGCAAGTTTAGCACGTGCAATGCTCTTGACGGCTTCTTTCCCGCTGGCTAACCAAAATTCCCTCGCGAATTTGGACTTGATGACTTGAACATCCTCGTTTGGCCGAATTCTTGAGGTACTCAGGGCGTCGGGAAACTGCGAGAGTTTTTCGCGAAATTTCGCAAGATCTGCGCAGTCGAAGTCGTGCAAAAGCTTCAAAATGCTTTCGACCGAGAAGGCTGCTGCGAAATCATTAGCGCCGGAGATAACTTCGGGAATCGCCTTGAATTCTGCGTCGATCCAATCCATGAACTCTGGAACCCCTAAGTTGGAAGGGAGTGGCGCTGGACGAACACCAAATTTATTTAAAGATTTCTCATATTCTCCGAACAAAGCTTTCAGCCTGTCGACAATCTCAGAAATCCTCCTTCCAGAAGATTCTCTCTGTTCGGTCAGGGCCTTCTCAAGATCTTGAATTCGTTGGTCCTTGCTGCTCAGGGATCTGGCCAAATCGGCATTGTTAGCACGAAGATCCTCGACAATTTTCGAGGATCTATCATGGTTTTTGCGAAGATTCTCAATCAGGCTCAGATCGTCTTCATGAGTTTTCTGCAGCTTTTCCAACTCCTTCTTTGATTGTTCAAGTGCTTCTCCAGCGATTTTCTTCTCATCCTGGCAAACCTTCAGAGCCTCCGCTAGTTCGGCTACTTTCTTCTCGAGATCAAGGTTCGCGGATTGAGCGAGAGCAAAGTTGCGCTTGAGATCCTTGGATTCTTGGGAAAGTTGCTTGTTTGCCTTCTCCTGATCAACAAGCCGCTCAATGGCAACTTTCCCGAGCATGGAAGATTTGAGGGCGTAATCTTCTTGAAACCGCGCCAGCTTGGACGGAGGATACGAACGAAGAAGGTCCTTGAATTCTGAAAAATATTATGACTAAAGTTTTAAGCAAAAGTTCGCAAATCTGAAAGATACAAAAGTTAACGAAAAGAAACGAACCTTGTTTGCTTAGATTTTGCATGGTAACCTTCTTCCCTGAACTTGAAGAAGTTTTACCCTGCGACGCAGAAGTCCTCCTCAGAGCGGAGTGAGGCCCCTTCCCAGATTCCCGAGCGGCTCCTCCAGTTTGTTCCGACCCTTCTCCTGTGTCATCAACAAGTGTAGGCGATTTCCACAGTGTTAAAATCTTGGATCCGCTGCCCCCGATACTAGCCGCCTCGAAACCAACACTCAGTAGTTCGCCGCGGTGAGACGTACCAAAGCTCTTGTTGAATGCAGCCAAGGAAGGAGAGGGAGCCTGGCCTTCGGGAACCACTTCGCGAACTTCGAGCAAGGGAGCATCTTGAACAGGATCATCACCCCGGTGAACGGTGAGTTCGAGCTCCTTGGTGAATTCGGGGGTTGCATCATCACGATGGGGGACGGACTGAGAAGTAGCAGCAACAGGGGGCTCGACAGCAGCGTCGGGAACCACATCCTTCCGAACTTCGGGGGCAGCATCTGAAAAAGAATCAATGTCCACAACTCATTCTCAGAACCAGACGGGCAATTTTCTCGAAAGTTAAATCTCAACAAGGGCCAAAAGCAAGAACCTTTCTGGCTGGCCGCCTCCACGACGAGGTTGTCATCAAATGCAGATGGAACCCGCTGAACCCCCGAAGAAACAACCTTCCTCACAGCCTTCTTGGATTTCTTGCGGCTCATCTGAGCGAGGCCGGAGGCTGCCTGAAGTTCGGCGTCCGAAATTTGTTCGGAGGTCCTGCGCTTACGCTTCGACGATTCTAGAGATCTTGTCTTAGAAGGCTGGACGCCAGAGGAAGTGCTCTCGTCGATAACTGACGGACCCCGCTTCGAAGATCTTCTTCTTGGGGCACTTATAGGAGCGGCCGAGCAACTGGCGACAGCGACCGCGGGCACCTTCAGTTTGCGACCCGGGCGTCGAGAGTTAAAGGACTTGTCCCCGCAGACCTCAGTGAACACGCGATTAATTCTTCTCTTGTGCTTCACCAGCGCCTTGTATGCCTTGTACTCGTTCATGGTGTATTCGCCAATCATAAGAGTTACTTTTTTCTCCACTTCAACCATGAAAGCGTCAGCACTTTGGCCTTCCCTCAATTTAGTGCCGAACTTCGGGAAAGGGACTTCTTGTGCTGCCCAGTTGACATTGAAGTACACGATCTCGTTGGGGGCCCAGCCATAAGAAATCGGCCAAATTTCGGCAGCAACGAACTCCTCGATAATATCGCGGCCTCCAAGTATAGTGCTGGCGAGGTGAAAAGCATTTTCGCAATTTCTAATCCCCACTGCCCGATGATTGAACTCAGCAGCATTCACAGCAGTAAGGGGTGCGATAGAGCAGGACAGAGGGCAAGCTGGTCCTTCGTAGCCAGGAACTTCAGACATGTCGACCTTCACGTAGAACCAGTATGAGTTCCAATCATCGGTCAGGTTGGTCTTGCAGCAGGGAGCGATCTGAATTCACGTAATCCATTTTCTGGTGTTCTGGCGTCGGGTGTTGAAAGTGCAGCATGCATGCTGAGCTTCGTAAAATTGCCCGTCGTCGACTTTGATGACGTCGGGAACGATGACCAGTTCGAAAAATCTGGCGAAAGCGTCAACGCTAAGATTACGGTCGAAGGTTTTCATGATCCAAATAAACTTTGACACCTCAAGAAAAGACGTCGGTGAGAGCTGATGAATCTTCACCGAAAAGGCATCCAAGATCGCGGGCAGAATCGGATCACAAGGAAACCTAAGGCCGCAGGTGAAGAAGTCCCGAAACACGACAACCTCTCCATCTTCGGGAGCAGGGATTTGTTCGTCCAGTGGAGCTCGCCCAGTGCCCGAGGGGAAGAAGCCAGCTGCTTCGTACTCTCGAATCATGTTGGTAGTGACCTTCGATTCTCCGAAAACGAGAGAAGGAGGCAGAGGTCCCGCTGCCCTTGTCCTGACCAAATCTCCGACGCCAGCATCCACGTCTCCGACGTCCTCGTCATCTGTTCTGACCTCACCATCTTCGTGACTCCTGGAGCCACTGGCGGCGGGAGAGCCCCCCTCTTCGGGAGGAGGAGCATTCTCAGGACCCTCGACAACCGGTTCAGCTGGAAGACCAGCTGCGGCAAGTTCTTCGGCAGTCATAGGTCTTGCGGTGTTTTTGACTCGAGCCACCTATTCGACAATTTTACAGAGAAGAGGAAATAAGGATAACATTCGCGAATAAAGTTCGCAGACTAAAGGAAACGAGTACAATAAAAATAACTAATAAGAGTTAAAGAACGAAAAGAACAATACCTTAGAGAGGTTCGAAGAAAGTTGAAAGGTCGCGAACTCTGAAGCACAAGACGAGTTTCCACGAAGTAGAAGAGTCACGATTCGCAACAAAAGCAAGGGAGCAGTGAAAAATTTTCACAGCGGAAGCCTTCTATTTATAGGGGCGAGGGGGGGTAGTTCCGCGAAACCTGCCTCGATTAGACCGTTATAGGGTTTCCGGGTGACGCGTGTCCCCTCCGACGTTCCGAGGGTGACGTTTTTTACTAAATTTCCGAAATGTTCGTGGAATCGGATCATCGGAGTCAACCCGCTTCCCCGAGGGGCTAGTGTTGGGGAATTCAGGAAAACCCGTCACCCTCGAAACATCGAGTTTAACGAAGTTCTTGAGATATGTTTTTCAGGGGCAAGGCATTTGCGATTTTCAGGAATCTAGAATCCGTGAAGCCTCGGAGTCGAGGACATGCGATTTTCAGGAATCGTGGACCTGCGAAGCCTCGGAGTTGCGGACATGCGATTTTCGGGAATCTTGAATCTGCGAAGCCTCGGAGTCATGAACATGCGAAAGTCTGGAATCTCGAACCGGCGAAGTCACGAACTTGTGAGACGGAAAATTGAATCACGTCTGTTCGGAAGTCGCGAATGGGAAATTCACGAACCGAGAAGCAAAGTCAAAGTTGTCGTCCCAAAAAGTCCGGGTTTGGAGTGTGAACTAGTGGCAGGCTTGTAAATGTATGAGATGAAAAAGACATTCTTGTATGTGTTCACATTAGGAATATTCTTCGAGCTCGAGGGTGTTTTCGGAATGTAAAAGTCCCTTCGTCTCCCTATAAAAAGGGGCGCGAGAGCACGTGTAAATGGATTCACAACTTTGGGAATTTGAGCCACTAGTGGGAGATTTTCAGTCTCCTTCTGCTTTGTTACTGCACCTGAACGTGTTTACTGCTCTTTCTCTCTTTCGTGTTCGGGGAACCCGTCCGGATTTTCGGACACCCCCCAACACGCCTCCCGCCCGCCGACCCCGCGAGCCTCCTCCGCGCCGCCCTCGTCGCCGGCCGGGCCTTCCGCCGCAGGTTCCTCCAGTTCCACACTTCCACCGCGATCCCCCATCCTCGGCTTCCTCCTCCTCAACGCCGGAACGAGGACCCGCTTCGACCCGTCGTCCTCCCTCCGCCCGCCCCAGGGGAACGACCGCTTCCGGCGCACGATCGACTCCCGCCACGGCCGCGTCCTCCTCAACACCATCGGCAGGAAATTGGGGGAGCGCTTAGGGGACCTGTTCGCTGTGTTGGATCCAGTCGCGTCACGGGTGGGTGGGAGGTGCTTCCCTCTCCTGAGGTGCTTCTCTCTCTCAGCTGGCGCTGGAGCTGGAGTGCGGCGGTGCTCTGCGCCGGTGGTGATGGTTGCGAACACACCGACTGCAACCGTGGGCCTTTTCATGTCGTCATTGTCTGCTCTGATGGCTACCGGATGCATGCCTGCGTCTACTCGTCGGAAGCTGGTGCGTGGAGGTGGCCTGTCTCCTCACGGTTGCAGCACCGCGACTCCCAATTCGATGCGGCGCAGCCCAGTGCCTTGATGGAGAATGAACTCCACTTCGTGTCGGGGACTGGCAGCGACCTTGTCAAGTACAATTTGGCCTCGCAACAAATGTCTGTGATCGACCTACCACCTGCTTTCCATGGGCGACACATGGTGCATGCCAGGTACAGACTTCATATGTCATGAATCTTTAACCCATTATTACATCTGTGTTTATTCGTTGTCAAGATTAAAGAGTTAGTTCACCCCATGATTCGCATTGTATGATTTCTCCAACCTACACATCGGGCATTGTTTAAATTGAGTAGACATTCCAAATATTTATTTTTTCATCTGATTGCTTCAATTGATATGGACTACTGACAGATCATCATTCTCCTGATTATCTTTAATCCTTTAGTTTGTTTAACTAAAATCTGTTATTGTGACTAAACTGCATAGAAATATGAATGGTAATAGTTATTATAGCAAATTATGTTACTAAGGTTAGTAGTGGTTTTATTTTGTTGGCCTTTAGGGGTTATGAATTTTGTTTAAGAAGTTACATCTCTTATATCTGTTATCTTGATCATCGCTTTCATGTTCTTATGGGCTTGTCTGGCCTAGTCGACATGTACTCCAATGATTTTATCTTGTAAAAGAAGCCAGCAATGAATATGTTTCTCTGTGCAAAAATATCTTGGCTGAAGAGAACATGCATTTGAAATTAATTTCATATACCAAGTTGCTCCTAAATTCAGATCGGTTTAACCCCGAAATCGTGTTGCTTGAAGATGAGAATTGGGGTTGGTGCTTTCTTTCTTTTTTTATATTTCAGTAGTTCACTTGCATTAGAAAGCTCATGTAATGGATGAGAAGGTAGCTGCATGAGGGAACTGACAGGACAGTACGTAGGATCACATTATCTGAAAGTTCAGGAGAAAGAAAGCACCTGTATGCCCACACATGGATACCTTTTTTTAAAAAATATTCACGTTGTGTGTCAGTTAGAGAATCATCTCTGTGCTCTTCAGCTGCAGCATTGCTGCAGAGTCAATAGCGAGGGAGGGCTTAATTCATGTGGTTCAGTTTTTCAGATATAGTTGGATCATGTGTTACCCATGCAGCTCATTTAGAGCTGGAGAAATATTGTACTTTCAGTGATGTAGCTAGCACAGCAGGGCAATTTCTTTAGCCGAGGCATAAGACTTTGTGGTCCAAAAATACAGTAGGGCGATAATATATGTAATTGCAAGTCCATTAATCTTTGCCATATCATTCATGATATGAAATTCTCCTTAGTCATGACTCATTGACTCCAACCATTTAATATCACAGTCGAAGTTACTTTTCAATTCTTTGTTAAAATTGGAACTTCATGTATACTTTGTTTCAACTCGATCCATATGAATTCAATGGTTGCCCAGTGGCAAGTGTTCAATGTCACTTATGGTTACACCTGCTAAAACTGTGGTGATCATGAATCGATGGCGTATGTTCCAGTTTATGTTCCGGATTACAGATCATGCTAGGCAGGCCTTCCTCGAAATGTTTGAAATCAGTTTATGTTTGACATGTGCCTTGATTTCAAATTGGTTTAGTTTGACTTGAGCGTTCTACTTGATCATGTGTTCAGATTCTTTCCATTCATTCCACATTTTGACAAATTTTATGGAATTGAAGAAACATTTGGCTCAGGTTGTATAGCTGCAGCTTGTAGGCACTTGAATTATCAACATCACTGTTTGCATCTCATGCCGTCCAAGAGCTCCGAATGCATGAATGTTTGCACGTGTCTTGATATATTTGCATGTTCTGAATGTCTGCATACATCTTGATATCTGCCTGACTGTGTTTGGTTATAAGCAAATATTCATTGTGGGCAACCTGCTAAGGGTATTTTCAAATTTTGTGTATTTCTGCAGCCCTGGGAGCAGCCTCTACATGTGAGGGACCGGCTGCACCAAGTGCTTGACAAACACAGGATGCTCAGTTGTGTGGGTTTCTTGGTCAAGGGATAATGTGTGATTTGGTGAATAATGCAAGCTTTATAGTGAGGTGGCAGTTTTAGAGCATCAGGTCTTCCCTTTTTTTCGGCCTTAAGGTGCTACTCTTGTGCATTTCGTTTAAGGGATCACATCTCTTTCACTTATGAGCTTTGTCATCTCTCTCAAGTTCTTTTTGGATTTGTCGATCTAGCCTAGTTGGCCTCCCTTGTCAATTTCGGGCTGTCAGGTTTTGTGTTGAAGGGTAAATTGGGTCTTGGACTAATAATGGTAGTGCTGAGTGCAGTAAGCTTCATGGTTGGGCAACTGACAACTCTTTAGTATTATGAGGATAATTGTAGTCTTCAGGGGTTGTCCATTTTGCAGGGGTTGCATCTCTTAAAATTTGTCAGCTGTTTATGTTGAGTAACTATTTGGCTTGCGTGTAAGGTGGTAACTCCTGCTGTACTTTGCTCTACATGTAGTAAGCTCATGCTTTTGCAATCCGGCCTGGAATAAATATGTGATATCCATCATGAGAAAATATCCATGTGATTAAATGGAGCACGTGGATAGATCACAAGTATTGCCACCTATTTCCTGTTCATGACACTGCTTTGTAGTACATTTTCATTGCTTTTCTCCTTGCTCGATTTGTTAGCATCTGCAAATGGGCATGGGATCAGTCGGTCACCAGAAGCCTTGGTATCCCGAGGCCTCTGTAGGAGGTCCCAGGTTCGAACCCCTCTGGACATGCTGAAGATCATCTCTTCAAGGTAGGTATCAAGGTAGATAGGTGAGTTTGAGTGCGGGGGGTAGGATTTAGCTTGTGCATAGGTGTATGTGTACTCTCCTAGGTGAGGCTATCTCAAAAAAGGGAAAAAAAGAAGAAAAAGATTTGTTAGCATCCCCGTTGTTGTTTTTTAGCTTGTGCATAGCAGCATAGGTGTATGTGTAGGGCGGTTGGTACTATTAGAATATACCTTGAGCCCGGCCCGACCAGGCCTGCTGGCCCGGCGCGCTGACTCCGATGGTCACACCGGAGTGTCAAAATTCCAAAAGTACCTTGGTCAACGCAAACAAATTCCAAATTAATTAAGTTGATCAAAGCTTTAAATCTGAATTGAATAATAGCAAGAACTGAATAAATTCGAAAGCTCATTAAGACGAGAAAAGAAGCCAGGAAGATAGCCTCCCATGTGTCAACAAACCCAAAATACATTTTTTTTGAAAATGTGATCGGCAGAGTTAAAACTTCACTGACAATCAATTTTTTTAGCCCCAAGATGAGTTTAAATGGAAAAAGTTTGAACTGCAAAGTTGTAAATCTCGTCGAAAGCTACAAGTTTCGTATAAAATTTATCTCCATCCGAATTCATACAAAAAAGTTACGATTTTTTGAAAACAGACTGACCCTAACTGCCATTGGCTACGGCGGTTCTAAGACCACGCCCGAGTACCTGATGAAGCATCGTCGTCCCAGATGGGAGCTCGGCGGCGGTGCTCTGCGCCGCCGCTGGCTGTGACGAGTCCGACGACACCTGCGACCACCTCAACTGCCACCGCGGGCCTTTCCAAGTCGTCATCGCCGGCTGGGTTATGCCACAGTAGAGGGTTACAAGCTTTACTGGTGGTCGAGGGAAGCTAGACATGGTGGGGACTGGACAGAAACCAGAGTCATTGAGCTCGAGAAGAAGCTTCTTCCTGTTGATGTCGTCGATCGGCTTCTCGATCCCACTTCACGTGGTTGGCTTCGCGGATGGCGTTGGTGTCTTCCTTGTGGACACCAGCGGTAGACTCTTCACCATCAATTTGAAGTCCAGCCAGATCAAGGAGGTTTGCGATGTCAGTGATGATGCCACTGGATAAATGTTCGGGCAACTAGCTCATGTTATTTTCAAACTTTGTGTTTTTCTGCAGCACCGGGAGCAGCCTCGATAGATGAGGGACCAAGTGTGGCTTCGTACGTCGAGTGCCTGAAAAAACACTCTCAGCTGTGGGTTTCTTGATCATTGGCGAACTGCGTTGTGTTCTTAGTTTGTTGGCCTTTAGGTGCTAGAAACTAGTGATTCCAAGCACTGGATTTTTTTTTTGCTAATTTTAAATCCACCTGTTTTTTTTTTTGATAAGGAATCCACCTGGTTCAAATTCTTGCTGTTACAATGCTACCATCCGTGGATATTTCTGATTCTTCAAGTTCACTTTTATTTTATAGATAGATATATGAAGGATGGATGATTGATCATATTTGTCCTTTTAAAAAAATCAAGCGCACAATATCATCACGTTGGGGTTTCTGGGGTTCCTTGTACCTGAAAAATGAGAATATCTCAATCACACACAAATTAATTTCAGACTGCTTCAGATAAGGAGATTATTAATACCGTTGATTAGGACACAAATATTCTTGTCAAGTTGGTTATGGAATGACCAACCAATAAGAATATCTGAATCACATGCAAATTAATTTCAGTCTGCTGCAGATCTTGCAAAGATCTTCCTCTTGCTGATAATGGAATGACACACTAGGAAATGTTTCAAAAATGCCCTAATTTTTTATCAATCCCTTCTCAGGAGTTCAGTCAGGTTCATTCAAAAAATAACCAAATTTTCACCAAGGACCCCCAAGTGAAACCCAACTAGCAACTTGGTCCTTCCAGTGTGTAGTATACACTCCACAGTGAGCTCGTGCCCTCCAACTCAAATTCAAAGAGGGTTTTACCTGTATGCCATTAACAAAGTTTCTCCTCACCTGTATGCTACTGAAAAGTTCGTTTACATCTGTATGCCACTAACTTCAACTTTCGTGTCTTGTGTGCCATTTCGTTCAAGATCAGTTAGATTTTCACTGTTAGGGAGTCCTGACATGTGGGATCGGGCATCTGAAATGTCCATCTTACCCTTTGACTGACTGCAAGTGGGTCTCACTTGTCATTGTCTTTTCAATGTTTTTTTAATTTTATCCCCATCTCATTGTGCTCCTGTTGTTGGCCGCCGATGAACTCTCCCAAGCATGGACACCGATGCATCACTGTCTCCATCCCCACCAGCACGGCGGTGATCACGCCGCACTACTACAGAAAAACATTTGTAAGAGCGACCCATTTTTTAGGTGCGGGCAAATCGCTGCCTGATCCAGCAAAAACGCGCGGCACTGGAGCTCAACTACCCGCACTTGTTAATGGCTTTTCAGGAGCAGGTCGCCCCGTGCCATTTGCAGGTGCGGGTGACGGGGTGGCCCGCTCTTTGGAAGCTTTTCCAGGAGCGGCCAATGAAGCCGCCCACTCCTGGAAATGTTTTCCAGGAGCGGGTAACGATGTCACCCGCTCCCAAAAGAATCCGAGGGCGTATAGCCGGTGCGCCGCCGCGTGCTGCAGTGCCCCCCATGGGTGCTCGAGAGGAGCTCCTCCCAGGTGTTGGCACCATCCTTGCCGCCGCGGGCCGCCGGAGGAGCTCCAGGTGGTCAGGGGCAGAGCTCACCGGTGGACAAGGTGGAGCTCACCGGCGGTGCGGCCAGGCCGCGGCTTCCCCCGCGCAGGCTGCCGAAGGAGCTCCCAGGAGGCACTGATGGCGAGCAAAAGACATGTTTGGTTGTGTGTTGCAAGTGTATGTTTGAGTGTTCAAGATATTTCGAAGGAATGTTGCAAGTGTTTCATGTTGATGTTGCAAAAAGTAGATCTCGATGTCGCGATGTTGCAAACATTTTAAACACATATTGCAAATGTTTAATTCGGAAGTTGCTTTTCATTGAGATGTGTCAATTGGACTTTGAGTGTTCCATGCAAACATTAATCGGATGTTGCGGCATGTTTTTCCTCATCATCAAAGTAATGTCTACCAACATTTTTTCTTTTCTTTATGTTACAAATTTTGAATTTGAATGTTGCAAGTACTGAATTTGGATGTTGTAATGAAACGTACGATATGCATACACGTAAACCCTCAAATTCAAATCTGAAGGGGAAAATTAGGTGTGGGACACCGGGAAAAAGTGGTCTTTTCTCCAACACACTAAAAAACGGTGGTCTTCGACACAACATACTAACATTGCTGGTTAGGTGTAGGACATTACACCTATTATTATAACCAATTTTAGTAGAAAGGCATCCAAAATGACTCAAATCCCCCCACCCATTGGGGCCCACATGTCAGGTTAATTACTTCCTCCCTCTCATCCTGCCGTACGCGAGCTGATGCACCTGATCACTGTCGCTCCTACGTCGCGCCTCCGGTTTGCTGGGAGGAAGAGGACGCCGTCAGTACAAGTATGAGCAGCAGGAATGTCGGGAAGTTGCCCCCTCCTCTGCTTACCTCTCCCTCCCTGAGATAGTCAGATCTCGATGCGAGACAAGCTACCCGGCGGCGGTCGGTACGAGGCGTACCTCGCTCACACCATCCTGAAGAAGCATGAGAGAGTAGAGAGCTGCGGCCACCGGCGGTTAGCACACCGGCGAGCAGGAGCTCGCGAGCGCCGACGGGCAGGAAGGCCAGGTGCCCGCTCCATGAGCCCGCACCATGCTCCGAGAGGCCACCTTATCCCAAAGAAGATGCCAACTAATCCGTCGATGGTGGGCACGACGTGCTCGTGGTGCTCCCACGCGGCGCGGTGGAGGCCATGGAGGAGGTGGCAACATGGATGGGCTCGCTGCTCTTCACGGAGCTTCGTCGGTGCGGCGAGGTGGCACCTGCGGCGACCGTTCCTCCCGCCCGCCACATCGCGGGGCCGCCGCCGTGGCTCCACCGTGTGGGTCCGTCGTGTCCGCTTGTCCCAGGACCATCTCGCCACCATCCTCTCCTCTGAGACCCAACTGCCCGTCCTCTCTCTCTTTGGCCACTCGCGCCGCCCGAAAGGAAGGATGGCAGGCGGAGATGGAGCAACGGGTGGGGACCGGGGATCAATTCGGTCGGAGAGCAGAAAGAAGGCGGGTTATTTGAGTCATTTCGTATGCCTTTCTATTTAAATTGGTTATAATAATAGGTGCAATGTCCTACATCTAATTGCCATCAAATGTTAGTGTGTTGTGGCAAAGACCACTTTTTAGAGTGTTGGAGCAAAGATCACATTTTTCAGCACAAGTCACAGCCTAATTTTCCCCATCTGAAATCGATCTATTCCCCTTCGCATGGTAATGAGCGCGGCGAGGTCGGCCAATGCACTGCGCCGGGCGAGACCGCCTCTCAGCGCTCCCGACGACGTGCTCCTCCTCATCCTTCACCGCCTCGACACCACCGCTGCCGCCGCCTGACCAGCGTCCTCCCGCCGCTGGCGCCCGTCTGGGCGCTCCTCCCGAGCTCGTTCGGGATCCCGCAATCCCACCTCATCCGGACGCCTCGGCGCCACCAAGCGGAACTCCGCCGCCTCCGTCGGGACCCGACGCCACCGCGAGTCCGGTGGCGGCGTGGCTCCCGCCGCAGCGGCCCGCCTCTCCGGGTCCCTGATCTACGATGATGCAGGAGCAAGGCGAGGGGCCTTTGATCTTCCCTGCCGAGAAAGCCACCGCCATCTCCTTCGATTTGGGATTTCTTGGCCTCTCTGTGCCGCCCGGTGGCATCTTCGCTCGGCTCTCCGAGCTCTCCTGCACGTGTCCGGTTCCACGGCACGAATCGACTTGGTGTTGGCGATGATGCCTCCTCGTTGCAGTGCCCGTGCTTGCTGAAGCTCATCGTCGAGGATACCCAGGGGCTGCTCACTGTCACCATCTATTCCGAGTCTCTAGCTGATGAAACTAATTTTACTGCGGGGCCTGCAGCAGCTTACTGTTGTGGCTCCAGTGCTCAAACATTTTGCCTTAAGGTCATGCTTTCAGCTTTCTCATTCGAGATCCGGTTGCCAACATATCAGCCCCTCAGCTGAAGTTGCTCTCCTGGCAGGATTCCTATGATGCAAGCTCTGTCCAGCTTGGCAAATGGAACATCTCCAATCGCTGCACCTCGATCCATGCTTATGGATCAGAGGCCATTTTACACTTCATTTGCCCAGCAATAGGGCTATTGCCATGTTTCAAGGTCCTCAGAAATCTATCTCTCACACTGGTCTATGCATGGGTGAGTTCATTTCCGCTCTTGTTCTCAGTTACTGAATAAGGAGTACCATATACTAGTTCTTATTTGGAAGAAAAAAGTCAGTTTTGTGGTATCATCAAGTATTTTAATTAAGTCATATTCGTTTTAAATTGTCAATGCAACATTTGGGGATGTAGTATGTACATAATTGTCTACATGATTCTGTAATGGGAGTTATCACACTACCGGAAACTGAGCCTTTGCTGAGAGCTCCGATCTTTGCCGAGAGCTAAATAAAAAACTCTCGGCAAAGAAGGCTTTGCCGAGAGCCAATTAAAAAACTCTCAGCAAAGAAAAAAAACTCTCGTCAAAGAAAAAAACTCTCGGCAAAGAAAAAGCACTCGTCCATGAGCCCGCACCATGCTCCGAGAGGCCACCTTATCCCAAAGAAGATGCCAACTAATCCGTCGATGGTGGGCACGACGTGCTCGTGGTGCTCCCACGCGGCGCGGTGGAGGCCATGGAGGAGGTGGCAACATGGATGGGCTCGCTGCTCTTCTGGAGCTTCGCCAGCGGCCGAGCGAGGGTGGCACACGCGGGCGACCGTTCCTCCCCGCCATCGCCCCGGGACCGCCGCCATTGGCTCCACCTGTGGGTCCGTCGTGTCCGCTTGTCCCAGGCCCATCTACCGCCACCATCCTCTCCTCCGAGACCCAACTGCCACCGTCCTCTCCTCTTTGGCCACGTCCGCCTGAAAGGAAGGATGGCGGAGATGGAGCAACAGGTGGGGACTGGGGATCAATTCGGGCAGGAGAGCAGAAGAAGGCGGGGTTATTTGAGTCATTTCGTATGCCTTTCTATTTAAATTTGTTATAATAATAGGTGCAATGTCCTACATCTAATTGCCATCAAATGTTAGTGTGTTGTGGCAAAGACCACTTTTTTAGAGTGTTGGAGCAAAGATCACATTTTTTCAGCACAAGTCACAGCCTAATTTTCCCCATGTGAAATCAATCTATTCCCCTTCTCATGCTGCTGAGCGGTGAGGTCGCCGCCAAGTGCGCTGGCATCGCCCGGCGAGGACCGCCTCAGCGGCCTCCCGACGACATGCTCCTCCTCATCCTACACCGCCTCAACACCACCGCCGCCGCGCGCCAGAGCGTCCTCCCGCCGCTGGCTCCCGTCTGGCGCCTCCCGGAGCTCGTTCGGGTTCCGCAATCCCCACCTCATCCGGGACGCCCTCGGCGCCCACCAAGCGGAACTCCGTCGCCTCTCCGTCGGGACCGTCGACACCACCGCGGAGTCCGTGGCGGCGTGGCTCCCCGTCGCAGCGGCCCGCCTCTCCGGGTCCCTGATCTACAATGATGCAGGAGGAGCAAGGCGGAGGGGCCTTTGATCTTCCCAGCTTGAGACCGCCATCTCCTTCGACCTGGGATTTCTTGGCCTCTCTGTGCCGCCCGGTGGCATCTTCGCTCAGCTCTCCGAGCTCTCCCTGGTACGTGTCCGGTTCCACGGCACGAATCGACTTGGTGTTGGCGATGATGCCTCCTCGTTGCAGTGCCCGTGCTTGCTGAAGCTCATCGTCGAGGATACCCAGGGCTGCTCACTGTCACCATCTATTCCGAGTCTCTAGCTGATGAAACTAATTTTACTGGGGGCCTGCAGCAGCTTACTGTTGTGGCTCCAGTGCTCAAACATTTTGCCTTGGGGTCCTGCTTTCAGCTTTCTCATTGGAGATCCGGTTGCCAACATATCAGCCCCTCAGCTGAAGTTGCTCTACTGGCAGGATTCCTATGCTGCAAGCTCTGTCCAGCTTGGCAAAATGGAACATCTCCAATCGCTGCGCACCTCGATCCATGGTTATGGATCAGAGGCCATTTTACACTTCATTTGCCCAGCAATAGGGCTATTGCCATGTTTCAAGGTCCTCAGAAATCTATCTCTCACACTGGTCTATGCATGGGTGAGTTCATTTCCGCTCTTGTTCTCAGTTACTGAATAAGGAGTACCATATACTAGTTCTTATTTGGAAGAAAAAAGTCAGTTTTGTGGTATCATCAAGTATTTTAATTAAGTCATGTTCGTTTTAAATATTCAATGCAACATTTGGGGATGTAGTATATACATAATTGTCTACATGATTCTGTAATGGGAGTTGTCACACTACGGAAACTGAGCCTTTGCTGAGAGCTCGATCTTTGCCGAGAGCTAAATAAAAACTCTCGGCAAAGAGGCTTTGCCGAGAGCCAGTTACAAAACTCTCGGCAAAGAAAAAACTCCCGTCAAAGAAAAAAAACTCTCGGCAAAGAAAAGCACTCGTCCATGAGCCCGCACCATGCTCCGAGAGGCCACCTTATCCCAAAGAAGATGCCAACTAATCCATCCATGGTGGGCACGACGTGCTCGTGGTGCTCCCACGCGGTGGAGGCCATGGAGGAGGTGGCAACATGGATGGGCTCGCTGCTCTTCCCGGAGCTTCGCGGCCGAGCGAGGGTGGCACGCGGCGACCCTCCCTCGCCGCCAGCCGCCCGGACCGCCGCCATTGGCTCCACCCGTGGGTCCGTGGTCCGCTTGTCCCAGGCCCATCTACCGCCACCATCCTCTCCTCCGAGACCCAACTGCCACCGCCCTCTCCTCTTGGCCACTCCGTCACTGAAAGGAAGGATGGCGGGAGATGGAGCAACAGGTGGGGACTGGGGATCAATTCGGAGGAGAGCAGAAAGAAGGCGGGTTATTTGAGTCATTTCGTATGCCTTTCTATTTAAATTTGTTATAATAATAGGTGCAATGTCCTACATCTAATTGCCATCAAATGTTAGTGTGTTGTGCAAAGACCACTTTTTAGAGTGTTGGAGCAAAGATCACATTTTTTCAGCACAAGTCACAGCCTAATTTTCCCCATGTGAAATCAATCTATTCCCCTTCTCATGCTGCTGAGCGGCGGTGAGGTCGCCGCCAAGTGCGCCGGCATCGGCGCCGGCGAGACCGCCTCAGGCGCTCCCGACGACATGCTCCTCCTCATCCTACACCGCCTCAACACCACCCGCCGCTGACCAGCGTCCTCTCCCGCCGCTGGCTCCCCGTCTGGGCGCTCCTCCCGGAGCTCTCATTCCCGGGGTTCCGCAATCCCCACCTCATCCGGGACGCCCTCGGCGCCCACCAAGCGGAACTCCGTCGCCTCTCCGTCGGGACCGTCGACACCACCGCGGAGTCCGTGGCGGCGTGGCTCCCCGTCGCAGCGGCCCGCCTCTCCGGGTCCCTGATCTACAATGATGCAGAGGAGCAAGGCGAAGGAGGGGCCTTTGATCTTCCCAGCTTCGAGAAAGCCACCGCCATCTCCTTCGACCTGGGATTTCTTGGCCTCTCTGTGCCGCCCGGTGGCATCTTCGCTCAGCTCTCCGAGCTCTCCCTGGTACGTGTCCGGTTCCACGGCACGAATCGACTTGGTGTTGGCGATGATGCCTCCTCGTTGCAGTGCCCGTGCTTGCTGAAGCTCATCGTCGAGGATACCCAGGGGCTGCTCACTGTCACCATCTATTCCGAGTCTCTCTAGCTGATGAAACTAATTTTACTGCGGGGCCTGCAGCAGCTTACTGTTGTGGCTCCAGTGCTCAAACATTTTGCCTTGGGGTCCTGCTTTCAGCTTTCTCATTGGAGATCCGGTTGCCAACATATCAGCCCCTCAGCTGAAGTTGCTCTACTGGCAGGATTCCTATGCTGCAAGCTCTGTCCAGCTTGGCAAAATGGAACATCTCCAATCGCTGCGCACCTCGATCCATGGTTATGGATCAGAGGCCATTACACTTCATTTGCCCAGCAATAGGGCTATTGCCATGTTTCAAGGTCCTCAGAAATCTATCTCTCACACTGGTCTATGCATGGGTGAGTTCATTTCCGCTCTTGTTCTCAGTTACTGAATAAGGAGTACCATATACTAGTTCTTATTTGGAAGAAAAAAGTCAGTTTTGTGGTATCATCAAGTATTTTAATTAAGTCATGTTCGTTTTAAATATTCAATGCAACATTTGGGGATGTAGTATATACATAATTGTCTACATGATTCTGTAATGGGAGTTGTCACACTACCGGAAACTGAGCCTTTGCTGAGAGCTCCGATCTTTGCCGAGAGCTAAATAAAAAACTCTCGGCAAAGAAGGCTTTGCCGAGAGCCAGTTACAAAACTCTCGGCAAAGAAAAAACTCCCGTCAAAGAAAAAAAACTCTCGGCAAAGAAAAGCACTCGTCCATGAGCCCGCACCATGCTCCGAGAGGCCACCTTATCCCAAAGAAGATGCCAACTAATCCGTCCATGGTGGGCACGACGTGCTCGTGGTGCTCCCACGCGGCGCGGTGGAGGCCATGGAGGAGGTGGCAACATGGATGGGCTCGCTGCTCTTCCTGGAGCTTCGTCAGGCGGCCGAGCGAGGGTGGCACACGCGGGCGACCGTTCCTCCCCGCCGCCACTGTCGCCCGGGACCGCCGCCATTGGCTCCACCCGTGTGGGTCCGTCGTGTCCGCTTGTCCCAGGCCCATCTACCGCCACCATCCTCTCCTCCGAGACCCAACTGCCACCGTCCTCTCCTCTTTGGCCACTCGCCGCCGTCCGCCTGAAAGGAAGGATGGCAGGCGGAGATGGAGCAATGGGGGACCGGGGATCAATTCGGGGAGAGCAGAAAGAAGGCGGGGTTATTTGAGTCATTTCGTATGCCTTTCTATTTAAATTTGTTATAATAATAGGTGCAATGTCCTACATCTAATTGCCATCAAATGTTAGTGTGTTGTGGCAAAGACCACTTTTTTAGAGTGTTGGAGCAAAGATCACATTTTTTCAGCACAAGTCACAGCCTAATTTTCCCCATGTGAAATCAATCTATTCCCCTTCTCATGCTGCTGAGCGGCGGTGAGGTCGCCGCCAAGTGCGCCGGCATCGGCGCCGGCGAGGACCGTCTCAGCGCGCTCCCCGACGACATGCTCCTCCTCATCCTACACCGCCTCGACACCACCGCCGCCGCGCCAGCGTCCTCTCCGCGCTGGCTCCCGTCTGGGCGCTCCTCCCGGAGCTCTCGTTCCCGGGGTTCCGCAATCCCCAGCTCATCCGGGACGCCCTCGGCGCCCACCAAGCGGAACTCCGTCGCCTCTCCGTCGGGACCGTCGACGCCACCGCGGAGTCCGTGGCGGGCGTGGCTCCCGTCGCAGCGGCCCGCCTCTCGGGTCCCTGATCTACAATGATGCAGAGGAGCAAGGCGAAGGAGGGCCTTTGATCTTCCTGCTTCGAGAAAGCCACCACCATCTCCTTCGACCTGGGATTTCTTGGCCTCTCTGTGCCGCCTGGTGGCATCTTCGCTCAGCTCTCCGAGGCTCTCCACAATGCGTGTCCGGTTCCACGGCACGAATCGACTTGGTGTTGGCGATGATGCCTCCTCGTTGCAGTGCCCGTGCTTGCTGAAGCTCATCGTCGAGGATACCCAGGGGCTGCTCACTGTCACCATCTATTCCGAGTCTCTCTAGCTGATGAAACTAATTTTACTGCGGGGCCTGCAGCAGCTTACTGTTGTGGCTCCAGTGCTCAAACATTTTGCCTTGGGGTCCTGCTTTCAGCTTTCTCATTGGAGATCCGGTTGCCAACATATCAGCCCCTCAGCTGAAGTTGCTCTCCTGGCAGGATTCCTATGATGCAAGCTCTGTCCAGCTTGGCAAAATGGAACATCTCCAATCGCTGCGCACCTCGATCCATGGTTATGGATCAGAGGCCATTTTACACTTCATTTGCCCAGCAATAGGGCTATTGCCATGTTTCAAGGTCCTCAGAAATCTATCTCTCACACTGGTCTATGCATGGGTGAGTTCATTTCCGCTCTTGTTCTCAGTTACTGAATGAGGAGTACCATATACTAGTTCTTATTTGGAAGAAAAAAGTCAGTTTTGTGGTATCATCAAGTATTTTAATTAAGTCATGTTCGTTTTAAATTGTCAATGCAACATTTGGGGATGTAGTATGTACATAATTGTCTACATGATTCTGTAACGGGAGTTGTCACACTATCGGAAACTGAGCCTTTGCTGAGAGCTCTGATCTTTGCCGAGAGCTAAATAAAAAACTCTCGGCAAAGAAGGCTTTGCCGAGAGCCAGTTAAAAAACTCTCGGCAAAGAAAAAAAACTCTCGTCAAAGAAAAAAAACTCTCGGCAAAGAAAAAGCACTCGTCCATGAGCCCGCACCATGCTCCGAGAGGCCACCTTATCCCAAAGAAGATGCCAACTAATCCGTCGATGGTGGGCACAACGTGCTCGTGGTGCTCCCACATGGCACGATGGAGGCCATGGAGGAGGTGGCAACATGGATGGGCTCGCTGCTCTTCCACGGAGCTTAGTCAAGCGGCGGCGGTGGCACACGCGGGCGACCGTTCCTCCCCGCCGCCACTGTCGCCCGGGACCGCCGCCATTGGCTCCACCCGTGTGGGTCCGTCGTGTCCGCTTGTCCCAGGCCCATCTACCGCCACCATCCTCTCCTCCGAGACCCAACTGCCACCGTCCTCTCCTCTTTGGCCACTCGCCGCCGTCCGCCTGAAAGGAAGGATGGCAGGCGGAGATGGAGCAACAGGTGGGGACTGGGGATCAATTCGGGGCAGGAGAGCAGAAAGAAGGCGGGGTTATTTGAGTCATTTCGTATGCCTTTCTATTTAAATTTGTTATAATAATAGGTGCAATGTCCTACATCTAATTGCCATCAAATGTTAGTGTGTTGTGGCAAAGACCACTTTTTTAGAGTGTTGGAGCAAAGATCACATTTTTTCAGCACAAGTCACAGCCTAATTTTCCCCATGTGAAATCAATCTATTCCCCTTCTCATGCTGCTGAGCGGCGGTGAGGTCGCCGCCAAGTGCGCCGGCATCGGCGCCGGCGAGGACCGTCTCAGCGCGCTCCCCGACGACATGCTCCTCCTCATCCTACACCGCCTCGACACCACCGCCGCCGCCGCGCGGACCAGCGTCCTCTCCCGCCGCTGGCTCCCCGTCTGGGCGCTCCTCCCGGAGCTCTCGTTCCCGGGGTTCCGCAATCCCCAGCTCATCCGGGACGCCCTCGGCGCCCACCAAGCGGAACTCCGTCGCCTCTCCGTCGGGACCGTCGACGCCACCGCGGAGTCCGTGGCGGCGTGGCTCCCCGTCGCAGCGGCCCGCCTCTCCGGGTCCCTGATCTACAATGATGCAGAGGAGCAAGGCGAAGGAGGGGCCTTTGATCTTCCCTGCTTCGAGAAAGCCACCACCATCTCCTTCGACCTGGGATTTCTTGGCCTCTCTGTGCCGCCTGGTGGCATCTTCGCTCAGCTCTCCGAGCTCTCCCTGGTACGTGTCCGGTTCCACGGCACGAATCGACTTGGTGTTGGCGATGATGCCTCCTCGTTGCAGTGCCCGTGCTTGCTGAAGCTCATCGTCGAGGATACCCAGGGGCTGCTCACTGTCACCATCTATTCCGAGTCTCTCTAGCTGATGAAACTAATTTTACTGCGGGGCCTGCAGCTGCTTACTGTTGTGGCTCCAGTACTCAAACATTTTGCCTTGGGGTCCTGCTTTCAGCTTTCTCATTGGAGATCCGGTTGCCAACATATCAGCCCCTCAGCTGAAGTTGCTCTCCTGGCAGGATTCCTATGATGCAAGCTCTGTCCAGCTTGGCAAAATGGAACATCTCAATCGCTGCGCTCGATCCATGGTTATGGATCAGAGGCCATTACACTTCATTTGCCCAGCAATAGGGCTATTGCCATGTTTCAAGGTCCTCAGAAATCTATCTCTGGTCTATGCATGGGTGAGTTCATTTCCGCTCTTGTTCTCAGTTACTGAATGTGGAGTACCATATACTAGTTCTTATTTGGAAGAAAAAAGTCAGTTTTGTGGTATCATCAAGTATTTTAATTAAGTCATGTTCGTTTTAAATTGTCAATGCAACATTTGGGGATGTAGTATGTACATAATTGTCTACATGATTCTGTAACGGGAGTTGTCACACTATCGGAAACTGAGCCTTTGCTGAGAGCTCTGATCTTTGCCGAGAGCTAAATAAAAAACTCTCGGCAAAGAAGGCTTTGCCGAGAGCCAGTTAAAAAACTCTCGGCAAAGAAAAAAACTCTCGTCAAAGAAAAAAAAACTCTCGGCAAAGAAAAAGCACTCGTCCATGAGCCCGCACCATGCTCCGAGAGGCCACCTTATCCCAAAGAAGATGCCAACTAATCCGTCGATGGTGGGCACAACGTGCTCGTGGTGCTCCCATGTGGCACGATGGAGGCCATGGAGGAGGTGGCAACATGGATGGGCTCGCTGCTCTTCCTGGAGCTTCGTCAAGCGGCCGAGCGAGGGTGGCACACGCGGGCGACCGTTCCTCCCCGCCGCCACTGTCGCCCGGGGCTGCCGCCATTGGCTCCACCCGTGTGGGTCCGTCGTGTCCGCTTGTCCCAGGCCCATCTACCGCTACCATCCTCTCCTCCGAGACCCAACTGCCACCGTCCTCTCCTCTTTGGCCACTCGCCGCCGTCCGCCCGAAAGGAAGGATGGCAGGCGGAGATGGAGCAACGGGTGGGGACTGGGGATCAATTTGGGTCAGGAGAGCAGAAAGAAGGCGGGGTTATTTGAGTCATTTCGTATGCCTTTCTATTTAAATTGGTTATAGTAATAGGTGCAATGTCCTACACCTAATTGCCATCAAATGTTAGTGTGTTGTGGCAAAGACCACTTTTTTAGAGTGTTGGAGCAAAGATCACAATTTTTCAGCACAAGTCACAGCCTAATTTTCCACATCTGAAATCGATGTATTCCCCTTCGCATGGTGCTGAGGGGCGGCGAGGTCGCCGCCAAGTGCGCCGGCACCGGCGCCGGCGAGGACCGTCTCAGCGCGCTCCCCGACGACGTGCTCCTCCTCATCCTTCACTGCCTCGACACCACCGCCGCCGCCGCACGGACCAGCGTCCTCTCCGCCGCTGGCGCCCGTCTGGCGCTCCTCCCGAGCTCGTTCCGGGATCCCGCAATCCCACCTCATCCGGGACGCCTCGGCGCCCACCAAGCGGAACTCCGTCGCCTCTCCGTCGGGACCGTCGACGCCACCGCGGAGTCCGTGGCGGCGTGGCTCCCCGTCGCAGTGGCCCGCCTCTTCGGGTCCCTGATCTACGATAATGCAGAGGAGCAAGGCGAAGGAGGGGCCTTTGATCTTCCCTGCTTCGAGAAAGCCACCGCCATCTCCTTCGACCTGGGATTTCTTGGCCTCTCTGTGCCACCCGGTGGCATCTTCGCTCGGCTCTCCGAGCTCTCCCTGGTACGTGTCCGGTTCGACGGCACGAATCGACTTGGTGTTGGCGATGATGCCTCCTCGTTGCGGTGCCCGTGCTTGCTGAAGCTCATCGTCGAGGATACCCAGGGGCTGCTCACTGTCACCATCTATTCCGAGTCTCTCTAGCTGATGAAACTAATTTTACTGCGGGGCCTGCAGCTGCTTACTGTTGTGGCTCCAGTGCTCAAACATTTTGCCTTGGGGTCCTGCTTTCAGCTTTCTCATTGGAGATCCGGTTGCCAACATATCAGCCCCTCAGCTGAAGTTGCTCTCCTGGCAGGATTCCTATGATGCAAGCTCTGTCCAGCTTGGCAAAATGGAACATCTCCAATCGCTGCGCACCTCGATCCATGGTTATGGATCAGAGGCCATTTTACACTTCATTTGCCCAGCAATAGGGCTATTGCCATGTTTCAAGGTCCTCAGAAATCTATCTCTCACACTGGTCTATGCATGGGTGAGTTCATTTCCGCTCTTGTTCTCAGTTACTGAATGTGGAGTACCATATACTAGTTCTTATTTGGAAGAAAAAAGTCAGTTTTGTGGTATCATCAAGTATTTTAATTAAGTCATGTTCGTTTTAAATTGTCAATGCAACATTTGGGGATGTAGTATGTACATAATTGTCTACATGATTCTGTAACGGGAGTTGTCACACTACCGGAAATTGAGCCTTTGCTGAGAGCTCCGATCTTTGCCGAGAGCTAAATAAAAAACTCTCGGCAAAGAAGGCTTTGCCGAGAGCCAGTTAAAAAACTCTCGGCAAAGAAAAACTCTTGTCAAAGAAAAAACTCGGCAAAGAAAAAGCACTCGTCCCATGAGCCCGCACCATGCTCCGAGAGGCCACCTTATCCCAAAGAAGATGCCAACTAATCCGTCGATGGTGGGCACGACGTGCTCGTGGTGCTCCCACGCGGCTTGGTGGAGGCCATGGAGGAGGTGGCAACATGGATGGGCTCGCTACTCTTCCTGGAGCTTCGTCAGGCGGCCGAGCGAGGGTGGCACACGGGTGACCGTTCCTCCCGCCGCCATTGTCGCCTGGGCCGCCGCCATTGGCTCCACCCGTGTGGGTCCGTCGTGTCCGCTTGTCCCAGGCCCATCTACCGCCGCCATCCTCTCCTCCGAGACCCAACTGCCACCGTCCTCTCCTCTTTGGCCACTCGCCGTCGCCCGAAAGGAAGGATGGTAGGCGGAGATGGAGCAACGGGTGGGGGCTGAGGGATCAATTCGGTCAGGAGAGCAGAAAGAAGGCGGGGTTATTTGAGTCATTTCGTATGCCTTTCTATTTAAATTGGTTATAATAATAGGTGCAATGTCCTACATCTAATTGCCATCAAATGTTAGTGTGTTGTGGCAAAGACCACTTTTTTAGAGTGTTGGAGCAAAGATCACATTTTTCAGCACAAGTCACAGCCTAATTTTCCCCATCTGAAATCGATCTATTCCCTTAGCATGGTGCTGGCGGCGAGTCGCCGCCAAGTCGGCCCGACAGGCGCCGGCGAGGACCATCTCAGCGCGCTCCCCGGCGACGTGTTCCTCCTCATCCTTCATCGCCTCGACACCACCGCCGCTGCCGCGCGGACCAGCATCCTCTCCGCCAGCTGGCGCCCGTCAGGTGCTCCTCCCGAGCTCTGTTCCCGGGATCCCGCAATCCCCACCTCATCCGGGACGCCCTCGGCGCCCACCAAGCGGAACTCCGTCGCCTCTCCGTCGGGACCGTCGACGCCACCGCGGAGTCCGTGGCGGCGTGGCTCCCCGTCGCAGCGGCCCGCCTCTCCGGGTCCCTGATCTACGATAATTCAGAGGAGCAAGGCGAAGGAGGGGCCTTTGATCTTCCCTGCTTCGAGAAAGCCACCGCCATCTCCTTCGACTTGGGATTTCTTGGCCTCTCTGTGCCGCTGTTGACGGTGAATTTCCGTCAACCTAGAGTACTTGGAAGATAAAGAAAGCAACATACAAGACTTTGAAGACGAAGATTGGGATGATAATGAAGACTTCAAAGAAGAGACAAATGCAAATGTAGTTGATGGATTACACGTTCCACATGATGAGATGGAGGGGATGCAAAAAGGTAACAAAGAGACACCTTCACTCGTTGAGATTGATTCGCCTTCAACACCGCTAGATGAACCAAATATCACTCTTGTTGAAAAGGCTCTAAGGCCAAGGTACGCGCTGAAATCTCAAGATATTATCGGTATTGATGTTGATAAATTTAAATACTCATGCTCAACCAATAGTATGAATGATAGTTTAATGTCTATGCCTTGTTCCAATAGTGATCATGTTGATAGGCTAGATTTTCTTGAGAATGAAAAAGAGGAAACATTTATGTTTGATCCAATTAATCTCACACCTAAAGAACCTTTGCCTAATGATGAGCTAAGTGCTATGCATGAAACATATGCTTCTTTTATTTACACCTTGACTTGTTGCTACAATTCACATGTGGTGTTAATTATGGACGCGTATGTTTACAATAAGTTTTGTAAATCTCGATCATGCTTTGCGCTTGGTCAAGCTAATGACCTTAAAGAAGAACATGTCGGGAGAAGGCCCGATTTTCACTAACCATGTAGACAAGGCTTGGATAATGAAAAGAGAAGTCATGCTTAAAGAGTTGCAAGATAAATCATCAACCTCTCCAAATCCCGCAATGGATGCTGCTGTCTTTATAAATTTGAAAGCTTGTTCAGAGGTGTACAAATGGAGAAAATGAGATATCCAGAAGCTCCATCAAGTTACCATTCCAACGCATCAAGAACCAACAAGTTTGAAGACCCGTGCAAGGAGTTATGGAGAAAACATTGAGAGTTGCGCGTTCTGAAATTTCAGGACAGATTTCATCGCCGAAGTAAAACGGACGTAACTCTCTTGTCCGGAGTCCGATTTGGGCAAATGAAGACTCGTTGGAAAGGAAATTTTGTGCACTGTGCAATGGAGTAGAGATTGAGTATACTTTCTGTTCCAGACATTAAAAAAAAATTCATGGAGTGAAGGCGGCACCGAAGGATGATAAAGAAGGAGATAACGATGAAACAAAAGGATGCTTTGGGCAAGTCTTCTATAAGTGATCAAGCACAACATGGGAAGTAAATTAAAGCTGCATTGGTACCTTTTCTTCTTGCATGAAGGGCCATGGCGATGCGACGAAAAGAAGGTATGTGAGAAAGTCGAGCTCTATGACTTTAAATGAAGCGCTTTTCGGGAGGCAACCCGTTTCTTTATATTTTTACTACTTTCTTAGAGAGAATAAAGAATGGCACCTTCTTATGATGATCAACTTGTGGTTATTAATCTAAGTTTAGTTTTCCTTTTTAGAACCACCATCATGTTCATGATCATATTTATTTGCATGCATTGCATTTTGTTATCAATGTGATGTTTCTTTGTGTATACATGTTTTGCACATAGTTGGCTTGGTTGTTTTATATACTTAATGATGTATGCTTCTTTTTCCATGTTAATACTTCATAAGGCATTATGAGTATTTTCCTTTTGTGATCTTGCGTAAACGTGGTGTTTAAACATGATTGCGAACTATCATCGTTAAGTTTGATAAACCTAGCTAGCTTTTCATATGTTTTCATGTTGCTTTGGTTAGTTTATAAGCTTTGCAATGCGCTTAATTTGTCTTGTGCTATAAGAGTTATTGATTTAGGGATAGACATGGTGTTTTAACCCTAGATTTATTAACCTTTGTGGCTATGGAGAAATTCGGCAACCTAGTTGTAAACATGGTGTTTAGAACTAGGTGAAAACATTGTCGTTGTTTATATGCTTTCCTATCATGTGCATACACACCTTGCACCACGTACACTCATTAGGTTTTTATTCCTCATTAGACTAATTATGCCACAAGTTAAGAATCTTAGGAGACATTATTGGATTGTTGGCAATTCTATCTACTCCCAACCGTCACCTTGGGGGTAGAATGTGCGTTTAAAACATTTTGCAGGCAAGATAAAGACTCTCACTACAAGAAAATTGAAGGATGGCTAAGATAAAAATGCTTTGTCTTCTTCTTCCATGACTAGCAAAATGCTAAGCATGGGGGGGGGGGGACCTGAATCTTCAACACGGAAGTGCAACATGACGCACTAGAAGATAGAATGATCAAGATCATTAACGTCTCCGGATCAATGCACAAGAAGCCACCAATCTCATCAAAATTCTGCATGGTCTCGAAGGGAACATACTGGATATTTTTGGATATTTAGAAGCCCCATGAAGTTACGATTTCAACAAATCAAGAATCAAGATAATCGGAGGTTCCTACAAGCGGTTATGCCCGATTCACCGAGTGCAACACGTCCTGAAATCAGTTTTGGACAGCACACAGCGCTGAAGTAAAACGGACATAGCTCCCTTGTTTGAACTCCGTTTTCGATGAATGACCACACGTTGGAAAGGTAATTTCATAAAGTTTTCAATAGAGCTATATTTCGATATATGTTCTGTTCTGGACAGAGGGCGAAATCCATGAAAAAGAGACAGCAAGGAGATGATGAGAACAAGAAAGAGGAGATGGTGATGACAACATTGAAGAGAAGGGCGACCAATGACTCCATTAAGCATACAAGATTGAATTCAGAAGTTTAGGAGCATTGATAAATCAAGACAAAAGCAAAAGCCACATCGATACATGGAGATGTCGGAAGAAGGCAACGAAGAATTACAAAGGATGGTAACATCTCCATGGACCTTCTCTTTTCCAAACACAAATGCTTGTAAGTATGCCTTCAACCTCAACTAGGTGCAACCTTTTGTTTTTCTCTTCAAAACAATAACATGGCTACTAGGAGGACAACCTAGGTTTCTTTTTATTTTCAATAGATAAGCATGACCATGTGTTCACCTCGATGTTCTATATTGCCTATGCTTACGGAAAGATGATGAAAGTTGCCGCTTTGTTTTACCTACATGAAGTTATACATGTCTTGGCTAATTGCTCTCTATAATATGATCTGAAATTAATTTAAATACCGGCTCTTTTATTTGTGGAGGTGAAATGACTATGCTCTAGGCCCACATACATATCTTTGCTCTTTGATTTAAGTTTATGGATAGCCGGATAACTTGTTGTTTTTATGAAAACTTAACTTTTATGCTATCTACATATTTGTGATGCTCTTGCAAAGTTCTACCTACCAAAGCCATATACATATATGTTTTATGATAACAAAACCCGTAGATTGCAAACATATGTTTTGATGAGTTGGATTAGGATTGATTTCTATGGTTCGAGACTAAGAAGCTGGTCATTCCTTTGTGTAACTTTTCATGCTAGCCTTTTTGTCCATGCATTGTGGGTTTTCACATCGAAAATTTCACAAACTTCGCTGGGCATCCACCCTAAACCAAAAACATCTTTTTGTGATCACCTCCTTGTCCACAACCCAATTTGAGTATGGAGTAAAATTCTCGATGGAGATTCTAATATTCCGCAAGATTATGGAATTTATACTTACTTTAGCAGTCATTTCCCTCTCTTTTATGCTCAGGGCGAGCATCGTTCAAGCATGGGGAGGAGTCATTCCTCGACACAAATGCTATGTAAGTATTATGTTGCAAAAGTTTTGAGGAGCAAAGAAAAAAAAGAAAAAAAAGAAGAAAAAAAAATGAAAGAAGAAAAAAATTATTATGATGAGAAGAAAAGAAAAGTAAGGAAAAAAGGAAGAATAAAGAAAAAAGAGAAAGAGAGAAAGAGAGAAAAATGAGAAGGAAATAAAATAAAAGTAAAAAAATAATAAAGATGCTCCTCGGATCTTTTTGCTTCATAAGTTCTCAAGTGCCTTGATGACAAATCCACACTCAAATCTTCCAACCATGTGCAATCCGATAACGAGGACTTCACTCGTGCCTCGGGATCATCCATTTGCCACTTGCACATGTCCACTTATCTAAATGTGTGTGTTTCGCCCCTCTCTCTTTCCAACATTTATTTTCCATGGCCTTTTTGACGAGTCTCGGTAATTCCAATAGACCTCTCTCTTAATTTGACAATATTTCGGATATATGTTTTGCTAGGATTGTTTTTAACCTTCCAAGCTCCACATAAGCCTTCCACTATCACATATGAGTAGAGTAGGTTGAAAATAATCTAGTATAGGCTTGAGTGACTTGATGAGATGAGTTCCATGAGCTCTTGCAAGAGATTTTCACTTATGTTGGATATGCATCTTTTTGAAAATCTTCCATGTGACAAGGTAATGGTTTGAAGTTCACTTAAGTTTGAGAGCATCGTGTTAAATGTGGCTTGTTCTTTATTGTTAGTCTATCTTCCATAATGAAAAAGAAGCCGGTCACAACTTGAACTTTAAAAATAAATTCTTAAGAGAGAGCAATTTGCCTCGTCATGAATGACTAAGTGGGGGACAACATTGGAAGGCAACACCGATTTCCTTTAAGCAAGGATTACTTACTCGAGGACGAGCAAGGTTTAAGCATGGGGGAGATGTTGACGGTGAATTTCCGTCAACCTAGAGTACTTGTTATACATTGGTTTCGATTATGATTTGCAACTAACCCGCCACTAGGCATACTAATGAAGTAACAAGTTCACACTTGCATGTCGATTTTGGAGTTTGTTGTTTACGCAGGAAATCTACGCTAAAGAGGAGACTTTCGGGATAAGTTCACCAAGCACTTTGGAAGAAGATCATGAAGCCCGACAAGAGTCAAGACACGCGATGAACATGACTCCAAATGACCAGCGTGCAAGTCTTGAGGGACTCAACCATGAAGCTTGCATAGCAAGGATTCAAGCCTTAACCGTGAAGGAAACGACGTCAAAGGCCCACATGCAAGTGCACACAAATAAGGGATCACACGAGAAGCAACCGGGGAGGAAACCGGGCCGAACCGGGCGAAATGGGCCAGGCGGCCGGCTGGGCCGCCGGCCTAGCCCACTCCGGGGTCGGTTCGGTGCCCCCTTTGCCCTAGGTGTTCGTCTATTTATTGCCTCCTCCCGCCGTCGGCCGCCACATCGAACAAATCATCCTACCGACGCTATTCATCAGAAAACTGCTGCCGCAAGATGAGGGAGAGAGTTAGAAGAGCTCGTCGCAAGGATCAACACCGGCGGAGAGAAGGAAGCAAGAGGAGGACTCCAAGCCGCTGGCCTAGGGGTGTTCCCAAGCTTCATCGCCGCCATCTTCATCGACGACGTTCTCCGAGTCTCCATCACCCTATGTGCTTCAATGTAAGATGATGGGGTAATGTCCGTTCATCCCTAGGGTTAGATGGATTCATGCTATGTGACCGCTACTTGATTCGTGGTTTCAATCTATTGTTTTCATGTTGATGATGCTTTGATGATTAAGGTTAGCTACCGTGTTTTTCGGGCGTATGATATCCGCTAATCCCATAGATTCCATCAACACACCGTGTCCATCATAGGTCTAGTCACGAATACCTTCGCGTAGTGACAGTACGAGAGGAGGGAAAGGGCGAAACCATGGTCACAACCCCCGGTAGATTGGTTTACCACTCTCATGTAGTAGATACATACCATGTTATCCTAGATCCTAGGGAGGGAACGCTTATCTTTCTTAATCACTCTCTTGTGTTCACCCTTTACCATCTAGTTTAACCCTAGATTTGTTTGATCAACTTAACTTAGATTAACTTAGGTTAGATTGTCTTTACCTTTAGATTAATACTCTCTTTCAAAGGTTTTCCATTCAACTAGATTAGTACTTGGTTAAGCGCTAGTAATCCCCTTGCTCCGCGGATTGACAAGAACCTTGGGAACCTGCAGTGAAAAGGTGTAGGTCCCACGCTATGGATCGTAGGTGGATACGAGTTTTATCCGTCATCAGCCGCCCGGTGGCATCTTCGCTTGGCTCTCCGAGCTCTCCCTGGTACGTGTCCGGTTCCACGGCACGAATCGACTTGGTGTTGGCGATGATGCCTCCTCGTTGCGGTGCCCGTGCTTGCTGAAGCTCATCGTCGAGGATACCCAGGGGCTGCTCACTGTCACCATCTATTCCGAGTCTCTCTAGCTGATGAAACTAATTTTACTGCGGGGCCTACAGCAGCTTACTGTCGTGGCTCCAGTGCTCAAACATTTTGCCTTGGGGTCCTGCTTTCAGCTTTCTCATTGGAGATCCGGTTGCCAACATATCAGCCCCTCAGCTGAAGTTGCTCTCCTGGCAGGATTCCTATGATGCAAGCTCTGTCCAGCTTGGCAAAATGGAACATCTCCAATCGCTGCGCACCTCGATCCATGGTTATGGATCAGAGGCCATTTTACACTTCATTTGCCCAGCAATAGGGCTATTGCCATGTTTCAAGGTCCTCAGAAATCTATCTCTCACACTGGTCTATGCATGGGTGAGTTCATTTCCTCTCTTGTTCTCAGTTACTGAATGAGGAGTACCATATACTAGTTCTTATTTGGAAGAAAAAAGTCAGTTTTGTGGTATCATCAAGTATTTTTATTAAGTCATGTTCGTTTTAAATTGTCAATGCAACATTTGGGGATGTAGTATGTACATAATTGTCTACATGATTCTGTAATGGGAGTTGTCACACTACCGGAAACTGAGTCTTTGCTGAGAGCTCCGATCTTTGCCGAGAGCTAAATAAAAAACTCTCAGCAAAGAAGGCTTTGCCGAGAGCCAGTTAAAAAACTCTCGGCAAAGAAAAAAAACTCTCGTCAAAGAAAAAAAACTCTCAGCAAAGAAAAAGCAGTCGTCCATGAGCCCGCACCATGCTCCGAGAGGCCACCTTATCCCAAAGAAGATGCCAACTAATCCGTCGATGGTGGGCACGACGTGCTCGTGGTGCTCCCACGCGGTGCGGTGGAGGCCATGGAGGAGGTGGCAACATGGATGGGCTCGCTGCTCTTCCTGGAGCTTCGTCAGGCGGCCGAGCGAGGGTGGCACACGCGGGCGACCGTTCCTCCCCGCCGCCACTGTCACCCGGGGCCGCCGCCATTGGCTCCACCCGTGTGGGTCCATCGTGTCCACTTGTCCCAAGCCCATCTACCGCCGCCATCCTCTCCTCTGAGACCCAACTGCCACCGTCCTCTCCTCTTTAGCCACTCGCCGCTGTCTGCCCGAAAGGAGGATGGCAGGCGGAGATGGAGCAACGGGTGGGGACTGGGGATCAATTCGGGTCAGGAGAGCAGAAAGAAGGCGGGGTTATTTGAGTCATTTCGTATGCCTTTCTATTTAAATTGGTTATAATAATAGGTGCAATGTCCTACATCTAATTGCCATCAAATGTTAGTGTGTTGTGGCAAAGACCACTTTTTTAGAGTGTTGGAGCAAAGATCACATTTTTTCAGCACAAGTGACAACCTAATTTTCCCCATCTGAAATCAATCTATTCCCCTTCGCATGGTGCTGAGCGGCGGTGTCGCCAAGTCGCCGGCACCGCGCCGGCGAGACCATCTCAGCGCGCTCCCGACGGCGTGCTCCTCCTCGTCCTTCACCGCCTCGACACCACCGCCGCTGCCCGCGCGGACCAGCGTCCTCTCCGCGCTGGCGCCCGTCTGGGCGCTCCTCCCGAGCTCTCGTTCCGGGATCCCGCAATCCCCACCTCATCCGGGACGCCCTCGGCGCCCACCAAGCGGAACTCCGTCGCCTCTCCGTCGGGACCGTCGACGCCACCGCGGAGTCCGTGGCGGCGAGGCTCCCCGTCGCAGCGGCCCGCCTCTCCGGGTCCCTGATCTACGATATTTCAGAGCAACAGCGAAGGAGGGGCCTTTGATCTTCCTGCTCGAGAAAGCCACCGCCATCTCCTTCGACTTGGGATTTCTTGGCCTCTCTGTGCCGCCCGGTGGCATCTTCGCTCGGCTCTCCGAGCTCTCCCTGGTACGTGTCCGGTTCCACGGCACGAATCAACTTGGTGTTGGCGATGATGCCTCCTCGTTGCGGTGCCCGTGCTTGCTGAAGCTCATCGTCGAGGATACCCAGGGCTGCTCACTGTCACCATCTATTCCGAGTCTCTAGCTGATGAAACTAATTTTACTGCGGGGCCTGCAGCAGCTTACTGTTGTGGCTCCAGTGCTCAAACATTTTGCCTTGGGGTCCTGCTTTCAGCTTTCTCATTGGAGATCCAGTTGCCAACATATCAGCCCCTCAGCTGAAGTTGCTCTCCTGGCAGGATTCCTATGATGCAAGCTCTGTCCAGCTTGGCAAAATGGAACATCTCCAATCGCTGCGCACCTCGATCCATGCTTATGGATCAGAGGCCATTTTACACTTCATTTGCCCAGCAATAGGGCTATTGCCATGTTTCAAGGTCCTCAGAAATCTATCTCTCACACTGGTCTATGCATGGGTGAGTTCATTTCCGCTCTTGTTCTCAGTTACTGAATAAGGAGTACCATATACTAGTTCTTATTTGGAAGAAAAAAGTCAGTTTTGTGGTATCATCAAGTATTTTAATTAAGTCATGTTCGTTTTAAATTGTCAATGCAATATTTGGGGTTGTAGTATGTACACAATTGTCTACATGATTCTGTAATGGGAGTTGTCACACTACCGGAAACTGAGCCTTTGCTGAGAGCTCCGATCTTTGCCGAGAGCTAAATAAAAAACTCTCAGCAAAGAAGGCTTTGCCGAGAGCCAGTTAAAAAACTCTCGGCAAAGAAAAAAACTCTCGTCAAAGAAAAAAAAACTCTCGGCAAAGAAAAAGCACTCGTCCATGAGCCCGCACCATGCTCCGAGAGGCCACCTTATCCCAAAGAAGATGCCAACTAATCCGTCAATGGTGGGCACGACGTGCTCGTGGTGCTCCCACGCGGCGCCGTGGAGGCCATGGAGGAGGTGGCAACATGGATGGGCTCGCTGCTCTTCCTGGAGCTTCGTCAGGCGGCCGAGCGAGGGTGGCACACGCGGCGACTGCCTCCTCCGCCGCCACGCCGGGGCTGCCGCCATTGGCTCCACCCGTGTGGGTCCGTCGTGTCCGCTTGTCCCAGGCCCATCTACCGCCACCATCCTCTCCTCCGAGACCCAACTGCCACCGTCCTCTCCTCTTTGGCCACTCGCCGCCGTCCGCCCGAAAGGAAGGATGGCAGGCGGAGATGGAGCAACGGGTGGGGACTGGGGATCAATTCGGGTCAGGAGAGCAGAAAGAAGGCGGGGTTATTTGAGTCATTTCGTATGCCTTTCTATTTAAATTGGTTATAATAATAGGTGCAATGTCCTACATCTAATTGCCATCAAATGTTAGTGTGTTGTGGCAAAGACCACTTTTTTAGAGTGTTGGAGCAAAGATCACATTTTTTCAGCACAAGTGACAACCTAATTTTCCCCATCTGAAATCAATCTATTCCCCTTCGCATGGTGCTGAGCGGCGGCGAGGTCGCCGCCAAGTGCGCCGGCACCGGCGCCGGCGAGGACCATCTCAGCGCGCTCCCCGACGACGTGCTCCTCCTCGTCCTTCACCGCCTCGACACCACCGCCGCTGCCGCGCGGACCAGCGTCCTCTCCCGCCGCTGGCGCCCCGTCTGGGCGCTCCTCCCGGAGCTCTCGTTCCCGGGATCCCGCAATCCCCACCTCATCCGGGACGCCCTCGGCGCCCACCAAGCGGAACTCCGTCGCCTCTCCGTCGGGACCGTCAGCGCCACCGCGGAGTCCGTGGCGGGAGCTCCCGTCGCGGCCCGCCTCTCCGGGTCCCTGATCTACGATATTTCAGAGGAACGCGAAGGAGGGCCTTTGATCTTCCTGCTTGAAAGCCACCGCCATCTCCTTCGACTTGGGATTTCTTGGCCTCTGTGCCGCCCGGTGGCATCTTATTTCGGCTCTCCGAGCTCTCCCTGGTACGTGTCCGGTTCCACGGCACGAATCAACTTGGTGTTGGCGATGATGCCTCCTCGTTGCGGTGCCCGTGCTTGCTGAAGCTCATCGTCGAGGATACCCAGGGGCTGCTCACTGTCACCATCTATTCCAGTCTCTAGCTGATGAAACTAATTTTACTGCGGGCCTGCAGCAGCTTACTGTTGTGGCTCCAGTGCTCAAACATTTTGCCTTGGGGTCCTGCTTTCAGCTTTCTCATTGGAGATCCAGTTGCCAACATATCAGCCCCTCAGCTGAAGTTGCTCTCCTGGCAGGATTCCTATGATGCAAGCTCTGTCCAGCTTGGCAAAATGGAACATCTCCAATCGCTGCGCACCTCGATCCATGCTTATGGATCAGAGGCCATTACACTTCATTTGCCCAGCAATAGGGCTATTGCCATGTTTCAAGGTCCTCAGAAATCTATCTCTCACACTGGTCTATGCATGGGTGAGTTCATTTCCGCTCTTGTTCTCAGTTACTGAATAAGGAGTACCATATACTAGTTCTTATTTGGAAGAAAAAAGTCAGTTTTGTGGTATCATCAAGTATTTTAATTAAGTCATGTTCGTTTTAAATTGTCAATGCAATATTTGGGGTTGTAGTATGTACACAATTGTCTACATGATTCTGTAATGGGAGTTGTCACACTACGAAACTGAGCCTTTGCTGAGAGCTCCGATCTTTGCCGAGAGCTAAATAAAAAACTCTCAGCAAAGAAGGCTTTGCCGAGAGCCAGTTAAAAAACTCTCGGCAAAGAAAAAAACTCTCGTCAAAGAAAAAAAACTCTCAAAGAAAAGCACTCGTCCATGAGCCCGCACCATGCTCGAGAGGCCACCTTATCCCAAAGAAGATGCCAACTAATCCGTCAATGGTGGGCACGGCGTGCCGTGGTGCTCCCACGCGGCGCCGTGGAGGCCATGGAGGAGGTGGCAACATGGATGGGCTCGCTGCTCTTCCTGGAGCTTCGTCGAGCGGCCGAGGCGAGTGGCACGCGGGCGACCGTTCCTCCCCGCCGCCACTGTCGCCCGGGGCTGCCGCCATTGGCTCCACCCGTGTGGGTCCGTCGTGTCCGCTTGTCCCAGGCCCATCTACCGCCACCATCCTCTCCTCCGAGACCCAACTGCCACCGTCCTCTCCTCTTTGGCCACTCGCCGCCGTCCGAAAGGAAGGATGGCGGCGGAGATGGAGCAACGGTGGTGGACCCGGGGATCAATTCAGTCGGGAGAGCGAGAAAGAAGCGGGGTTATTTGAGTCATTTCGTATGCCTTTCTATTTAAATTGGTTATAATAATAGGTGCAATGTCCTACATCTAATTGCCATCAAATGTTAGTGTGTTGTGGCAAAGACCACTTTTTTAGAGTGTTGGAGCAAAGATCACATTTTTTCAGCACAAGTGACAACCTAATTTTCCCCATCTGAAATCAATCTATTCCCCTTCGCATGGTGCTGAGCGGCGCGGAGTCGCCAAGTGCCGGCACCGGCGCCGAGACCATCTCAGCGCGCTCCCCGACGACGTGCTCCTCCTCGTCCTTCACCGCCTCGACACCACCGCCGCTGCCGCGCGGACCAGCGTCCTCTCCCGCCGCTGGCGCCCCGTCTGGGCGCTCCTCGAGCTCTCGTTCCCGCAATCCCACCTCATCCGGGACGCCTCGGCGCCCACCAAGCGGAACTCCGTCGCCTCTCCGTCGGGACCGGCCGACGCCACCGCGGAGTCCGTGGCGGCGAGGCTCCCCGTCGCAGCGGCCCGCCTCTCCGGGTCCCTGATCTACGATATTTCAGAGGAGCAACGCGAAGGAGGGGCCTTTGATCTTCCCTGCTTCGAGAAAGCCACCGACATCTCCTTCGACTTGGGATTTCTTGGCCTCTCTGTGCCGCCCGGTGGCATCTTCGCTCGGCTCTCCGAGCTCTCCCTGGTACGTGTCCGGTTCCACGGCACGAATCAACTTGGTGTTGGCGATGATGCCTCCTCGTTGCGGTGCCCGTGCTTGCTGAAGCTCATCGTCGAGGATACCCAGGGGCTGCTCACTGTCACCATCTATTCCGAGTCTCTCTAGCTGATGAAACTAATTTTACTGCGGGGCCTGCAGCAGCTTACTGTTGTGGCTCCAGTGCTCAAACATTTTGCCTTGGGGTCCTGCTTTCAGCTTTCTCATTGGAGATCCAGTTGCCAACATATCAGCCCCTCAGCTGAAGTTGCTCTCCTGGCAGGATTCCTATGATGCAAGCTCTGTCCAGCTTGGCAAATGGAACATCTCCAATCGCTGCACCTCGATCCATGCTTATGGATCAGAGGCCATTACACTTCATTTGCCCAGCAATAGGGCTATTGCCATGTTTCAAGGTCCTCAGAAATCTATCTCTCACACTGGTCTATGCATGGGTGAGTTCATTTCGCTCTTGTTCTCAGTTACTGAATAAGGAGTACCATATACTAGTTCTTATTTGGAAGAAAAAGTCAGTTTTGTGGTATCATCAAGTATTTTAATTAAGTCATGTTCGTTTTAAATTGTCAATGCAATATTTGGGGTTGTAGTATGTACACAATTGTCTACATGATTCTGTAATGGGAGTTGTCACACTACTGAAACTGAGCCTTTGCTGAGAGCTCCGATCTTTGCCGAGAGCTAAATAAAAAACTCTCAAGAAGAAGGCTTTGCCGAGAGCCAGTTAAAAACTCTCGGCAAAGAAAAAACTCTCACAAAGAAAAAAACTCTCGGCAAAGAAAAAGCACTCGTCCATGAGCCCGCACCATGCTCCGAGAGGCCACCTTATCCCAAAGAAGATGCCAACTAATCCGTCAATGGTGGGCACGACGTGCTCGTGGTGCTCCCACGCGGCGCCGTGGAGGCCATGGAGGAGGTGGCAACATGGATGGGCTCGCTGCTCTTCACGGAGCTTCGTCAGCGGCCGGCGAGGGTGGCACACGCTGGCGACCGTTCCTCCCCGCCGCCACTGCCGGGGGCTGCCGCCATTGGCTCCACCCGTGTGGGTCCGCTGTCCGCTTGTCCCAGGCCCATCTACCGCCACCATCCTCTCCTCGAGACCCAACTGCCACCGTCCTCTCCTCTTTGGCACTGGCCCGCCCGAAAGGAAGGATGGCGCGGAGATGGAGCAACGGGTGGGGACCGGGGATCAGTCGGTCGAGAGCGAGAAGAAGGCGGGTTATTTGAGTCATTTCGTATGCCTTTCTATTTAAATTGGTTATAATAATAGGTGCAATGTCCTACATCTAATTGCCATCAAATGTTAGTGTGTTGTGGCAAAGACCACTTTTAGAGTGTTGGAGCAAAGATCACATTTTTCAGCACAAGTCACAGCCTAATTTTCCCCATATGAAATCGAACTATTCCCCTTCGCATGGTCTTTGAGCGCGAGGTCGCCTCAAGTGCACGGCGCCGGTGAGGACCTCTCGGCCTCGACGGCGTGCTCCTCCTCATCCTTCACCGCCTCGACACCACCGCCGCCCGCGCTGCCCAGCGTCCTCTCCACTGGCGCCCGTCTGGCGCTCCTCCCGGAGCTCTCTTCCGGGATCCCGCAATCCCACCTCATCCGGACGCCCTCGGCGCCACTGCGGAACTCCGTCGCCTCTCGGGACCGTCGCCACCGCGGAGTCCGTGGCGGCGTGGCTCCCGTCACAGCCGCCCGCCTCTCGGGTCCACGATCTACGATAATGCAGGAGGAGCAAGGCGAAGGAGGGGCCTTTGATCTTCCTGCCGAGAAAGCCACCGCCATCTCCTTCGACCTGGGATTTCTTGGCCTCTGCAGCCGCGTGGCATCTTCGCTCGGCTCTCCGAGCTCTCACGTACGCGTGTCCGGTTCCAGCACGAATCGACTTGGTGTTGGCGATGATGTTGTTGACGCAAAATCTGCACCTCACGCCAAGCACACAGCAAGCCGAACGAAGCTGGCTTAAATCACGTGCCCGATCCGAAAGCGTGCCAGTCAATTTTCCTGAAACTGACAAAGGATGAAAATAGTTAGATAAAACATGGAACTTGCCGGGTGGTACCAGACAGTTCCGTATTTACGGCTAGAAAGCCAATTAAAATGACATATAGCTACGACAAGCTATCTGCCAGCAGTTTTAACATCATTCGGGAGCTTTAAAACATAAAACAGGATATAGCCGAATGGATGACGTAAGCATGACAAAAGATCGGTCTTTGTTTAAATAACGTTGCTCATGCATGATCATGACCGATTTTTGATGATAAACAACAAATAAAATAAATAAAGTAAAGCATGATCATAAATATGAAGTAAACAGGCATGCATAGGCCAAAAGCACTAGTCTACCGCATGTCTAGGTACTTTCAAACCCGTCAGGCATGAGACCAAACAAGTTAATCCACCGCATGATACAACTTGTTTGAAATCACACCACCAACCACAAAGAGATTAATTCACCGCATGATACAATCTAAATATGGAAGGCTAAAAGCACGCATTATTTAAAACAAACTTATGAGCACGTTTTACTCATGGAAGCATAACCGAATACAGCTGTACAGCCGAATCGGGTTCCGTGGAGAAGGAACAAACATTGCCAAAGATGATAAACCTATCAGGTTGAATCGAAATCTAATCCACCGGATGATTAGCTCTAAAACAATGCAAAATCCTGCATCTACCGCATGATACCCAGTTCTTTCAAGATTCACACAAGATTAACAAGCTTGAACCCACAACACGTGACAATTTAGATTGATTCGGGTTCGGCTATTAGGGAACGCATGATCCATGTGCCGTATTGAGCCAAAGATATTAATATGTAACATAAGGATCATCGAACAAGATAAAGCCGATTCAAACCAATCTAAATTGGGCAAAAGAGTGTTACATGTATTTAAACATAAAGTAAAAACTCAAAGCAACACATGGTAACATAATGAATCTATTAGATCTTGCCAAATCTAATAGAGCCGATAACTAGCTCCAAGCTAGATCTTAGCCCACCGCATGGCTCATGATCTAACAAGAAACCCTCTTGAACCAAGCTTAAATCCACCGCATGATACTAAGCAAGGTAACAAGACTACTTGCATCACGGTCTAAATCCACCGCATGATACTAGACATGATACAAGGTTGCCGGTACTTACGGAGGTCGACGGATCGATGATTCCCCTCGAAGAACTCGACGACACGACTAAAGGACTCGAGAATTTGGCGTAAAGCCGGTTTGTTGTGAAATTGTTCGATACCTAATATAGACATCAAGGGTTTATATTTATACCCTTGTCCTAACACGACTCCTGGTCGACTACGAGTACAACATTTAATGTCTAAATTAATGCCCCGACGCCAATGTCCGTCTCGTATACGCCATCAACTCGTTCTTTCCTCGCATCGGGCCACGTCACCACGCATTCCCGAAAACTTCCCTTTAAAAGCGCAAACAGTCCTTTTGCCGAACGATGGCGCATTGCCGACCGCAAGCATCCCTTACCGATTCCTTTGAGGAGATTTTTCCCAGCCGAATGATATTCATCACCAAGCTCGGCCCACAAGTCAGCCTTTCTCCTGTACCATTTTTTGGTGTTAACATATGCCCCTTCAATTACGGGATAAAAGTGATTTTATTCCGGAATTGACCATAAATGCTCAACGTCTTCAAGTCAAATCTGTTCAACACCATTTTCTCCTCCTGCAATCCGTTGGAGTCTCCGCTCAGATCCAAACCCTAGGTCATCAACCTTCAAGCTCAAACCTTCAATGGCGGACCAAGCTATCCAGGTAAACTTCATCCCCTTAAGGTTCATTCTGTATTACCTTTCCGATTCCCATCTTAGATTTCTTTTTCCACCTTTTCTTGATAGGAGCTATCCACCGAGCTTTTGATTCCCACCGAGGATAAATCATCATCCTATTTCCTTGGTCCTGTGGGAATCTCTGACCCCCGCGAGTTTATTGAAGCCGAATCCCAAAGAATCCCCTTCAAATCGGCTTTGATAAGACCTCATGCGTGGCAAGACGCCTTCAAAAACTGGCCTCTGCCCCCAATCGCAGGCTGGAGGAACTGGTACAAGAGGATACTGGAGGATAAGAGTGTAAAAACCAGCAATTGGGACAACCTCCGTATTGCCCAATGTTTGGAGTTATCTTTAGCCGAAACCCCCAAGAACGAGAGTCTTCTTATTGCAGCTTGTCATTTCTGGTCAAACGGTGTCAATGCTTTTCTTTTTGGTCATGGGCCAATGTCTCCCACTCTGGCTGATGTATACATGATAACCGGCCTTGATGTCACAGGATCCATATACCCTTACAAGTACAAAAGCTCTGCCAGGCAAAGAGGAGTGAAAACAGGATCTGGATATAAACAATATATCCAAAACCATATGCGTGATGGTCCCCTGTCTGAAGTTGAATACAGAGCTTTCTTGAACATGTGGCTATGCAGATTTATCTTTTGCGGCAAAGCCAATGAGCCAACCCTGAACCATATTGCAATGGCTGAAGACTTGGCTACTGGACATCGTATTCCCCTCGGGAAATACCTCTTAGGGAGTGTTTACCATATGCTCCATCAAACCACTCATCTGATGTACACCAGTCAAAAGATTTCCTGTGTCAACGGCCCCTGGTGGTTTGTACAGATGTGGCTGCAACTGTATATGCACCAGATTGTTGGTGTCAATCTCAACAATCGGCATTTCCCTTCATCTAATTATAGGGAAGGAGAAAATCAGGTCACAAAAGGATGTCAAACTTATGGTGAAGCTGCCTCAACTACAATTATTGACCAAAACATCAGTCAACTCTTCGAGCTCTTCTTCAGAGGCTTCACCAATCCCATCTGGCTCCCTTACTTGAACAATGACAACCTGACCCTTCCTTATGAATTCTCTTTTGAGAATGGATGCAATGATGCAAAATCCATAGAGATTTTCAATATCTTTATCCACCCATGCATCCTGCCAGCAGAATTTTGTGGAGGAAGGCAAAATCATAGTACCTATGAGTACTACCAGCCAAATATGATGGCTCGGCAACTAGGATGTGGCCAAGTGCCCCCAAGGCTGTTTCTTCATGAATTCCTCAAGCCCAGAGAGGAAATAAAAGAAAGCCTACAAGCCAAAAGGGTCTTTGAATATCAATGCAGCCCAACTATTTATCCTTGGTCCTTTGTACCAACAACAATAGCTCATCCTCTCTTCATCTCCTGGTGGCAAGAGCTCCATGATCATATCTTCAGTGAGCCAGTGCACTCCTTCTGTCTTGAGCTGATGCCTGACTTCCAACCAACTTCAGAGGTAATACACCTATCCTTTTCTTTTGCCAAGCATGCCTTTCTCTACTGATCATGATATCTGCCACTCCTTGCAGAATACAGTGCCTGCCCCTCGAGCCAGGGTAATTGCTTACAAGATAGCAGGCCCAATTTCTGCTTTGGGATTTAAATCCACAACTCTGGCTCAGCTGATGTCCAGATATGCTACAATGGACCCAAACCTTATCAGTTCAACTTCGGATAAGAGGAAAGCTCCATCCTTGGTTGCACCTCCAGCTGCTAAGAAGAAAAGAACCACCAAAAAGGTTCCCATTGAGGTAACATCCCTTTCTTCTCGAACACAAGATCATTCCTCATCTGACAAATCTCATCTTGTGTAATTTCGCATCGAGAACCGAACCATCATCAGCTTAGAACACCAATGCTCCATCTATTGGTAATGCCCTTATTATCTTACTTTCTTTTCAATACCATTAGTCACATTGGCATTAACTCTTCATTCGTCATCTGCAGAAGAAACATTGGTGAATCAACCTATGGAGATTTCTTCTCCTCAACATGCCTCAAGTCCAAGTTCACCAAGGGGTCAACCATCTCCTTCTCAAGCAGAAACTTCAGCTTCACCAAGGATTCAATCATCCTCTTCTCAGGAAGAAGCTCCAGTTTCATCAGGGATGAACCCATCTTCACCTCAGCCAGAAGCTTCAAATCTACCAGGGACTGCACCAGCTTCCCCCCAACTAGAAGTTTCAGCTTTACCAGGAAATCCTCAAACTCCTCTTCAGCTGATTACTCAAGAAATCCCTCTTGAGCCTGAACAAACCTCCCCTCCAGTTCAAGAAACCAGAATTGAGGTGAGTATAAACACCTGTACTTTTATTTCCACTCAATAAATCATCCTTAATTCAGCAAACCTTCCTTTTCAGGACCAGGCTACATCACCACCAAGCTCTCTATTTATTGTGAGTGATCCAGCTGCCGAAAAGGATGAAGCATCTTCAAATCAAGTCCTGTCAGAGGAAAATCAGGCAAGGCTTAAAGAAGTCTTTTCCTGGTTGCAAAGAGATGCCCAAGACCAAGTCAGAGATGTTGATCGCTTGGATGAAATACTTGAATCTATCGATCAAGAACTCCCTGATGACATCAAAGCTTCCTTGGAGCCTATTTCTCATCTGGACAATCATTATGCAACAGTGAGGCGAGCTTTGAGGAGTCAATCCTCCAGACCAGTTCTTGAGCAAAAGAGAGCCAAAGTCAAAGAATTTGTGAAAGAATCACAAGCTCAAATCCAGAGCAGCAAGGAACTGCTGACCGAACTACAGCCTACCCTTGAGCTGAAGATCGCCAGAAAAGCTGCATTAGAAGCTGAGTTGAAGACCTTGACAGCTGAAATTGAAGCTGATAGAAAAAAGATAGCCGAGCTTCCTGGATTAATAGAGAAAATCCAAAAGGACACGTCGGCAGCCATGATTGAGTCAAATCAGCTCAAGGCAAAACTTTCCACCCTGTCCAATGCTCAAGAAACTTATCAGAAACTGCTGGAGAACATCAACCAAATGACATCAAATGCTTCTAGTGTAATTGCAAAATATTTGAACATTTGATTGTGCCAAGCAACTTGTAGCCGAACAATTGGTCGTCTCTGTAACTTTGTCTTTTATAAACTTCATTTTCCTTTTTCTGTCTCACCTTGTTCACAATTTTAGACGACCGATTCGGCAACTTTAGCCAAACAGTACTATACCCGAATAGCACTCCGACCGCAACTCAGCCGAGCCAGTCAACCGAATATGACTCAGCTTGAATTCCAAACGACTCGACGGCGATTCGGTTAAGGAAACCTCTCCACCTTCCAAATTTCTCGGGATATGCACCACGATCCAGGGCCACGATCTCTTTGCCAACCCCATAAATAAAACCGTAGGTGACCCCAACCTTTCACCAAGTCTTTTCGCCTTCAAGCCCTTGCCAATCTAAGCTTTCTTCCTCCATCACCAGCGCATCCAAGAAACCGATGGCGGGCAGCAGCAACAGGCGCCGCGCAAGCGACGAGGCGGAAGGAAGCCGCGCCGGCGCGCGTCGGAGGCAATGATCGTCAACTTCCCTTATGATTCTTCCTGGATTTCTTTCTGTCCCTGACGATCTTCTTTGTCTCAGGCTCATCCAATGGAATCCAGCCCCCGCGCCGGCCACAAATCTGGCCCTACCGGACGACTCCTGGTCGATAACTACTCCCCTGCCCCACGGCGCGCGCGCCCTCCGTTTCAAGGCGGAGCGTGATAAATCCCGGCGCAAGCTGGGGGAAATTTCCAAGAAAGCCTGCATCGCTGAGCTCGAATGGGAGGACCAGCGCAAACAGCTGCTGGAGACCATTGACGGTAAATCCCGTTGATTGACTTCACTTCAATTCAATTGTTGAAACTAACCGCCATTGCTTCGTAATGTTGCAGCCCGCGACGCCGAGCTCGACCAGTTGAAGATACTGGTAAAGCAGCTGGCGGACAAGGTGAACGCCCGTGGAGACACGCCGGCGGACCGCCTCGCCGCGATGGAAGACCGTGTCGACGAGGTGGCTGTTCACGGCATCCTCCTGGGCACCACCTTGGGCCTAGCCGCCATGGCGACGCACACCGGCGTCGACTACTCCATCTGACCAGCGGCTTCGAGCGGCGGCGCACTGTCGGACATCGAGATCGAAGTCATCCTGGAGCGCCTCGACGGCCACAGCGACGCCATTGCCGAAATCACTCATCCCCAGTCTGTGCTAAACAGGCTTTTTGATTAGTTTGTACTAGGGATGTTTGAATCTTCGGCAATAAATAATGAAATTTCAACTTCTGTATTCGTGTTGCGATGATCCCCTTCTTGCTTATGAATGCGAACTTTACTGTTTTTGAACGAATTCGGGAACTTTTCCTTAGCCGAACACGCAAAAACTCCTGCCCCTTGGCACCAAAATCCGCAAAAAATCTTCAATTCGGGAACCATAAACACTGTTCAATGAAAACCCTTCGCATTCGGGAAGAAAACCCTGCCGCTTGGTATTCCAATAACGCACGCCAACTAGTCATCACTCCCAATGCGCTCTCACAGTCAATAAAATAGCCCCCCTGGGTGTCCTGCAAATCCACTTGCATACTCTTCCATCACCTCACATCTTCTCTCCCTTGCTCCAGAGGAGAAAACCCCAAGGCTATGGTGGACAAGGGAAAGCAACCCATCAAGGAGGACAGCACTCCACCAAAGAAGCGTACCATTCGAGAGTGAGTTTTCTTATCAATCTGTTTCTTGCTCTCATTTGCAATCTCATGGTTTTACCTCTTTCTGTTTTCTCCAGCCTTGACTTGCTTCCTGAAGAAATCTTTGGGACTGAAGAAGTGCCCGAGTACATCTTCTCTGACTCCTCCTCTAAAGAAGAAGGCAGCCGAGCAGAGGATTAATCACCACAACGCCGTCGGCACCTAGAGCACAACTTGCGGGACATCACCGCCCGTTGCAATGCCGAACGCGAACGCCGCATGAGCCTGGAGGCGTTGGTAGGGGGTAAGATCACCATCTTTATTTGACTCCCGTACTCAATCTCAAATCTTCATCTGACAACTGTTCCCTTTTCGTATATCTCGGCGAATACAGAATCTGAAGGCTTCTTGGGACAGCCTAATGGAAGAAGTCGCAAAGTCATGGCAACCTTTCAAGTTGCTGTTACGGTGGTTCTGGAACAGTTGAAGAGGGAGGAGCTGAAGAAGCAAAACAAGAAATCAAATGAATGAAGCATACTTTCGCTTCTTTCTCCAGGCCTTCTGCTTCCCACCCCCTTGTAATCTTAAGTAGCTGGATTGTCAAATAAAAGCCTGCAAGAAACATCTGTAATGTGAAGTATTTTTGTGCTAAGGACAATACACATCAGTATTGGCCATTTCCTGTTAGGATTTTTTGTTCTAAAGGCGGCTCCTTTCCCGAATGCCGGCTGTTTCTGTGTATCAGATGCCTGTAGTCCTGGTGCTTGTATTCAACGATCAATTTCAATACTAGGATAATATTTCTTCAAATATCTTCCATTTATAGCAGCAGTAAATTCCTCTCCTAGCAAAGTTTTCAATATGTAAGCATTGCCAGGTACACATCTGACTACCCGAAAAGGACCTTCCCAATTCGGGGACCATTTGCCGAAAACGTACTTAGTCCCGATCGGCGATCGCTTTCAAACCAAATCTCCTTCTGCAAATTGCTTGACCTTTACTTTCTTGTTGTAATATCTAGCAACTCGCATTTTGTTCTTTTCAATATTTTCCAAGGCTTTAAGACGAATCATATGCAAATCCTCTAATTCGTCCATCATTAAGCCACTATAATCTTTGGAGCTTAAATCCTTTTGCAAAACCACCCTCCTAGAATCTGATTGTATCTCCCAGGGCAAAACAGCATGATGCCCATAAACCAATTCGTAAGGAGAAGTTTTTGTAGCTCCATGAGGAGCCATTCGGTAAGCCCATAAAGCCTCGTTGAGCACCGAATGCCACCTCTTTGGCTTCTGATCAATTTTCTTTTGTATAAGCTTGATCATGATCTTGTTAGAAGCCTCTGCTTGACCATTAGCCTGGGCATAATAAGGAGAAGAATTAAATAATTTGATCCCCATGCTTTCGGCAAACTCTCTGAACTCCAAAGATACAAACTGAGCTCCTTGATCAGTTGTAATCGTTTGAGGAATCCCAAATCGGTAAATGATGTGTTCTTTAACAAACTCAATCATGTTTTCTGATGTTACTTTCTTCAATGGAATTGCCTCAACCCATTTGGTGAAGTAATCTGTTGCCAAAAGCACAAATTTATGCCCCTTGCTAGATGGAGGATTTATTTGGCCAATGAAATCTATACCCCATCCTCTGAATGGCCACGGCTTGATAATTGGATTCAGTGCTGACGCTGGGACCCTTTGAATATTTCCAAACGTTTGACAATCTTGACAACCCTTGTAATACTCAAAGCAATCCTCCAGCATCGTCGGCCAGAAACATCCAGTGTGCCTGATAACCCATTTCATTCGATAAGCCGATTGATGCGCTCCACATAGCCCATCGTGCACTTCACTCATCATTTTCTCTGCTTCTTCTGGACCCAGGCATTGCAGCAACACCCCATCCAATGATTTGTAAAACAAACGTCCATCCAGAAGAACAAATTTTATAGCTTTATACCTGAGCTTCCTAGAAACCTTTCGGGATGGATTCTCCAGATAATCAACAATCTCCTTTCTCCAATCATCCTCTGCAAGATCACTCCCGAAAGCACACACCTCCATGGCAAACACTTCTTGGTTTTCTCTATAACCTGAAGCACTTTGAGCCAACCTGTTTGCCTCTTCATTGTGTTCTCTAGGAATATGCTGTAGAATTACTAACTGAAAACTTTTCAAAATTTCCTTGCACTCTTCGTAGTAATTCCGCAGGATATCGCTTCTACATTCATACTGGCCGTTTAATTGTTTTATAACCAACTCTGAATCTCCATAAATTTCAACTGAAACAGCCTTGGCTTCTTTCAGATATTGAAGCCCTCTAAGCAGTGCTTCATATTCAGCTTGATTATTTGTGACAGTAGGTTGAATAGGGATAGCGAACTCAAACATCTCACCTCTGGGTGAAATTAATAAAATTCCTACCCCACCACCTTTGCCACATGAAGATCCATCAAAGAATAAAGCCCAAGGAGTAATTTCAAGCAAATTAATTGATGGATCACGATGTTCACTAATGAAATCAGCAATAACCTGACCTTTGATAGCTTTTGCCGATTCAAACTTCAACTCAAACTTAGATAAAGCCAAAATCCATTTGCCAATCCTTCCATTCAAAATTGGCATAGATAACATGTGTTTGATTACATCAAACTTTGAATATACAACGCATTCGGCATTCAACAAGTAGTGCCGAAACTTTGTACATGAGTAATAAACACACAAGCAAAGCTTCTCCGCAGCCGAATATCTGGTTTCGGGATCAAGCAATTTTCAGCTAAGGTACGCTACTATCCGTTCCTTCCCTTCAAATTCTTGTATAAGGGCCGATCCAATGGTTTGGGTACCGGCCGCCACGTACAACTTGAAAGGCTTGTTCAACTGTGGAGGCACCAATACTGGTGGTTCCTTCATGTACTGCTTGATCTCATCAAAAGCCTTTTGTTGTTCATCACTCCATACAAACTTCTGATCTTTCTTGATCCTCAGCAGCGGAGAAAAAGGCAAAATCTTTTGTGACAAATTTGAAATGAACCTTCTCACAAAATTGATTTTGCCAAGCAGTGATTGCAACTCCTTGAGATTGGTTGGAGGAACAACTTCATCGATAGCCTTCATGCTTTTCTTGCCAACTTCTATTCCTCCTTCATGCACCAGAAATCCCAAGAATTCTCCAGCTGAAACTCCAAAGGCACACTTGTTTGGATTCATCTTCAACCCATGCTTTCGGGTGCACTCTAGAGTTTTCTTCACATCTTCTAAGTGTGAGTCATGATTCAAAGATTTGATCACGACATCATCAATGTAAATCTCAACAATTTTGCCGATCAACTCATGAAAAATATAATTCATAGCTCTTTGATAAGTTGCACCGGCATTTTTCAACCCAAATGTCATGACAATCCACTCAAAAGGCCTATATGCCTGGGACATCGGAAGTTGTCTTATATGTCTTCTATTGCCATAAAAATTTGATTGTATCCTGCATTACCATCCATAAAACTGATCACTTTATATCCAGCAGCAGCATCAACCAACAAGTCAGCAACAGGCATTGGGTATCCATCCATGGGAGTAGCTCTGTTCAAATCTCTAAAGTCTATGCAAACCCTCATCTTCCCATTCTTCTTGTAAACAGGGACGATGTTTGAGATCCACTCTGCATATCTGCATGGCCGAATGAAATTTGCATCAAGCAATCTTTCAATTTCCTTTTTCACATCGGCCAATACTTCATCCTTGTAGATTTTCCGGGGAGGTTGCTTATAAGGTTTAAAACCAGGCTTAATTGGCAACCGATGCTCAACAATGGAACGATCCAAACCAGGCATCTCCGAATAATCCCAAGCGAAGCAATCTTTATATTCCCTTAATAGCTTGATTAATCCTTCCCTGAAACTTGACTCCAAGTTAGCGCTGATAAATGTCGGCCTTGGCTTATCACCATCTCCAATGTCAATTTCTTCTAATTTGTCAGCCGACATGAATCCACGCCCTAACTTTCCATCAGTTCCATCAACTGGATTATCCATTTAAAAATTACTATAAGAGCCGACTGCTTGAATCGTTGATCACCTTCGGTTTAACAGGACCTTCACCCCAGTCCTTTCCTGAGAAGCAATCAATGCCTTGATACTCCCAGAAAGCTGGTTCAACATTAGACACGCTCACTGAATCATCCGCCTGGACCACCTCTATATCATCATCTACCCATTGAACAAGCTGTTGATGCATGGTAGATGGGATACAGCAGTTTGCATGGATCCAGTCTCGTCCAAGCAGCAAGCTATAAGCCCCTTTGCCCTCAATGACAAAGAAGGTAGTGAGCAAAGTCTTGGACCCGATCATCAAGTCCACGTGTACGCAGCCCTTGGTATCTGAAGGATTTCCAGCAAAATCATTCAGAATTATGCTTGTTGGCGTTAAGTCTCCGGGGCCCATGCCAAGCTTCCTGAATGTAGTGTACGGCATCACGTTGACTGCAGCTCCACCATCAACAAACATTTTGGTCAATGGCTTGCCATTGACATATCCTTTCAAGTACAACGGCCTCATGTGTCGATTCCTGGCCGGTTTGTCAAAAGTTGCTTGCTTGGCTAGAACCAGCTGCGCCATTAACCCCCCAAGTTGCTCATCCTCATTGATATCTGGAGATGCTTCCTCCTGCACAACTTGGTTAGCTAGAGCCATGAATTCATTCGGCAAAAAGTACACCATGCATGCTGGAGCCGAACGACCCGATCCTTCAGGCCTGTCCTTTGGACGCCATACTTGCTTTCTCTTGATTCCCGCCTGCTTCAATTCTTGGTTCCTCAAGCGTTGAACCCTTCCCTTTTGGCTTCTCCTCAAGCCAGGCGGGCACCACTGTCCTTCTTGCCAGATGTACTCGCGTTCCTGTTCTTCTTGATCAACCCACTTTTGATCAGCTTGTCTTTTCCTTGGGTGATCGTTGACTTCATTTATTTTTAGGCGCCGACCGTCATTGGGATATATCCTTCCAATTCTTTCATGGATGGATCGGCGATTGACAGTTTCCTGTCTATATTCAGTGTACTTATCACTGCATTCTGGGCAATTCTTCAATGTGGGGAGTTTCAAACCCTCGTTCCAGCAATGCCTGAAGAATGCACATCCCCAATGTGCACGCTCCTGTTCCCGTGCATGCTCTTCTAGTTCTCTTCTGCGCGTTTCTTCTTCAAACCTCCGCTTCTCCTCTTCGTATTTTTGCTTCTGGTAGCGTTCCTTTTCCTGTTGACGCTGCCACTTGTTAAGGAGAATGCGTGTAGTCACCCCGGTTTGGACACGGAAGATTCCCCAACTTCAATCTGGCTTTTCAGGATGCGAGGAGCCTCTTTGTGGACTTGTTCCACTGTCACCTGACGTGTAGGATCAACTGATCCATCCTGTTTTGCTCTAGCTGAAGTCAAGACCTTACTTTCCCTTCTCCTCAGTGATACCATATTATGAGAAACCAACCATGTTACGGGGAAAGGGTGGCCATCCAGCTTCATTTTGTTGTCAAACTTCAAGTGACCCTCCTGGATAGCGTTTTGGATCCTCATCCTGAAAACCCTGCAATCATTAATGGAGTGAGAGTTTCTATCATGAAAACCACAGTAACGTTTCTCTTTAACTCCATCGGGCCGAAGCATAGAATGCCCCTCTGGCAACTTGATTCGGCCTTCCTTCACCAGGAACTCAAAGAGCTTGTCAGCCTTGGTCACGTCAAAGTCATACGTGCCCTTGGCTTGCTTTATCCATCTTTGATTCACAGTTAATGGCTCTTTACCCCACATGATCTCAGCTGCTGCTATTTCCTCATCATCATCAAACTCCTCTACCTGATCAGCTTTCTCGAGGAATTGATTGTAGATATCAGCTACATCGTTGTGCTTAGCAAACCTGGAGTCTTTCTTGAACCCATAAGCTTGATTGCTCATTAATGACAACCTTTGAGACAACTGACCAAGGTTATCAAACTCCATGCCAAACAGCTTCTCTCGAATAGCTGGTAACATTCCCGCAACAGCCATGTCAGCCAATTGATCATCTGGCAAAGTCAAAGAGAAGCACATGCCCTTAACCTCTCTGAATCTTCTGAGAAATTCCATGGGCGTTTCATTGTGTCTCTGTCTCAAGGTAGCTAGATCAATTAGCTTTTTCTCGGTACTGCCACTGAAGTAATGAGCATGGAACTTCTGTTCCAAATCTTTCCAGGTACCGATTGATTGAGGAGGCAAAGAAGTAAACCATGTAAAGGCCGGGCCCGTCAACGACAAAGGGAAGTATCGACCACAACGCCTCATCGGTGAAGCTTCCCAAGCTGCATCAAGTATCGTGCTATGTGTTCCACGATCTTGTATCATCTTGTCCAGAGAACTTTGTGAACTCTGTAGGAGGCTTCACCCTTGGCGGCAAGATCACCCTGTGGTACCACTCACGGGAAAGGAGGTGTATGCTTGTCCTGCATTTTAGGTTTAAGGCGAATTGATTTTGCAAAACATCGGCCATTTTTGCACCATGAGATCATCATTAGCATCTTGCATTCCTGCATTTGCACCATATCCGAGGTTAGGAAAGCATCAATGGCGCCATAGTCCATGACTTACGAATACCCCCACCATACATATTCTTTCGCACTGTTGTTGGCGGGGCTATCTTGTAAGTAGAATTAGGTGGCATTCCAGATGAACCGAACGCCAGGTCCCCATATGTAGGCCTATTGGGCATTGCACGTCTGAGGTTCGGTTGTTGGGTGGGTTGACCTCCATTGCTTTGTAGAGGCGGTGGATCGGTTGACTCCCACGCTTTCTGCGGAGGTGGTTGGATTGGTTGGCCTCCATACTGCAGTGGTGGTTGAGCACTGCATCTCGAGCTGGTTGGCGGTACTAGTTTCTCCAACCTCCACGATAGATGTGAGGATACTCGATTAAGCGTCCTCTCCATGCCTGGGCCAAATACTCCGACCATCATCTGCTTAAACATATTCAGGAAAGTAGTATGATGTTTAGCCATCACGGTCTCTATAGTCTCGAAAAGCTTGCAAGGCCTCTGTTTCTCTTGAGCGTGGTATCGAGGCTCCCTAGCGAGAACCCTTGGCATGTCGGTTGAGATCAGCACACCACTGTTCTTGCCAAATGACATCAAACACTTTTGTTGGGCTTGTCAATGGCATCCTTCAAGGCACTTGCTTCCGGAGACAAGTCATTAATGGTGACATCCATGGCGTCTTGAATATCGGGCATCTTGAATCAGCTAGATTGTGTCCCAGCGTGCCAAAAAGTGTGTTGTGGAAATCAGCACCGCACCAATCACACGGCAAAGCGAAGCGGCTTAAAACACGTGCCCGATCCGAAAGCGTGCCAGTCAATTTTCCTGAAACTGACAAAGGATGAAAATAGTTAGATAAACATGGAACTTGCCGGGTGGTACCGCAGTTCCGTATTTACTAGAAAGCCAATTAAATGACATATAGCTACGAAGCTATCTGCCAGCAGTTTTAACATCATTCAGGAGCTTTAAACATGAAAACAGGATATAGCCGAATGGATGACGTAAGCATGACAAAAGATCGGTCTTTGTTTAAATAAGCGTTACTCATGCATGATCATGACCGATTTTGATGATAAACAACAAATTAAAATAAATAAGGTAAAGCATGATTATAAATATGAAGTAAACAGCATGCATAGGCCAAAAGCACTAGTCTACCGCATGTCTAGGTACTTTCAAACCCGTCAGCATGAGACCAAACAAGTTAATCCACCGCATGATACAACTTGTTTGAAACCACCACCAACCACAAAAGATTAATCCACCGCATGATACAATCTAAATATGGAAGGCTAAAAGCACGCATTATTTAAAACAAACTTATGAGCACGTTTTACTCATGGAAGCATAACCGAATACTATAGTGAATCGGGTTGTGGAGAAGGAACAAACATTGCCAAAGATGATAAACCTATCGATTGAATCGAAATCTAATCCACCGGATGATTAGCTCTAAAACAATCCAAAACCTGCATCTACCGCATGATACCCAGTTCTTTCAAGATTCACACAAGATTAACAAGCTTGAACCCACAACACGTGACAATTTAGATTGATTCGGGTTCGCTATTAGGGAACGCATGATCCATGTGCCGTATTGAGCCAAAGATATTAATATGTAACATAAGGATCATCGAACAAGATAAAGCCGATTCAAACCAATCTAAATTGGGCAAAGAGTGTTACATGAATTTAAACATAAAGTAAAATCAAAGCAACACATGGTAACTTAATGAATCTATTAGATCTTGCCAAATCTAATAGAGCCGATAACTAAGCTCCAAGCTAGATCTTAGCCCACCGCATGACTCATGATCTAACAAGAAACCCTCTTGAACCAAGCTTAAATCCACCGCATGATACTAAGCAAGGTAACAAGACTACTTGCATCACGGTCTAAATCCACCGCATGATACTAGACATGATACAAGGTTGCCGGTACTTACGGAGGTCGACGGATCGATGATTCCCCTCGAAGAACTCGGCGACTCGACTAAAGGACTCGATGAATTTGGCGTCGGTTTGTTGTGAAATTGTTCGATACCTAATACAGACATCAAGGGTTTATATTTATACCCTTGTCCTAACACGACTCCTGGTCGACTACGAGTACAACATTTAATGTCTAAATTAATGCCCCGACGCCAATGTCCGTCTCGTATACGCCATCAACTCGTTCTTTCCTCGCATCGGGCCACGTCACAACGCATTCCCGAAAACTTCCCTTTAAAAGCGCAAACAGTCCTTTTGCCGAACGATGGCGCATTGCCGACCGCAAGCATCCCTTACCGATTCCTTTGAGGAGATTTTTCCCAGCCGAATGGTATTCATCACCAAGCTCGGCCCACAAGTCAGCCTTTCTCCTGTACCATTTTTTGGTGTTAACAGATGTCTCCTCGTTGCGGTGCCCGTGCTTGCTGAAGCTCATCGTCGAGGATACCCAGGGGCTGCTCACTGTCACCATCTATTCCGAGTCTCTCTAGCTGATGAAACTAATTTTACTGCGGGGCCTGCAGCAGCTTACTGTTGTGGCTCCAGTGCTCAAACATTTTGCCTTGGGGTCCTGCTTTCAGCTTTCTCATTGGAGATCCAGTTGCCAACATATCAGCCCCTCAGCTGAAGTTGCTCTCCTGGCAGGATTCCTATGATGCAAGCTCTGTCCAGCTTGGCAAAATGGAACATCTCCAATCGCTGCGCACCTCGATCCATGCTTATGGATCAGAGGCCATTTTACACTTCATTTGCCCAGCAATAGGGCTATTGCCATGTTTCAAGGTCCTCAGAAATCTATCTCTCACACTGGTCTATGCATGGGTGAGTTCATTTCCGCTCTTGTTCTCAGTTGCTGAATAAGGAGTACCATATACTAGTTCTTATTTGGAAGAAAAAAGTCAGTTTTGTGGTATCATCAAGTATTTTAATTAAGTCATGTTCATTTTAAATTGTCAATGCAACATTTGGGGATGTAGTATGTACATAATTGTCTACATGATTCTGTAATGGGAGTTGTCACACTACCGGAAACTGAGCCTTTGCTGAGAGCTCCGATCTTTGCCGAGAGCTAAATAAAAAACTCTCGGCAAAGAAGGCTTTGCCGAGAGCCAGTTAAAAAACTCTAGGCAAAGAAAAAAACTCTCGTCAAAGAAAAAAAACTCCCGGCAAAGAAAAAGCACTCGTCCATGAGCCCGCACCATGCTCCGAGAGGCCACCTTATCCCAAAGAAGATGCCAACTAATCCGTCGATGGTGGGCACGATGTGCTCGTGGTGCTCCCACGCGGCGCAGTGGAGGCCATGGAGCAGGTGGCAACATGGATGGGCTCGCTGCTCTTCCTGGAGCTTCGTCAGGCGGCCGAGAGAGGGTGGCACACGCGGGCGACCGTTCCTCCCCGCCGCCACTGTCGCCCGGGGCCGCTGCCATTGTCTCCACCCGAGTGGGTCCGTCGTGTCCGCTTGTCCCAGGCCCATCTACCGCCGCCATCCTCTCCTCCGAGACCCAACTGCCACCGTCCTCTCCTCTTTGGCCACTCGCCGCCGTCCGCCCGAAAGGAAGGATGGCAGGCGGAGATGCAGCAACGGGTGGGGACTGGGGATCAATTCGGGTCAGGAGAGCAGAAAGAAGGCGGGGTTATTTGAGTCATTTCGTATGCCTTTCTATTTAAATTGGTTATAATAATAGGTGCAATGTCCTACACCTAATTGCCATCAAATGTTAGTGTGTTGTGGCAAAGACCACTTTTTTAGAGTGTTGGAGCAAAGATCACATTTTTTCAGCACAAGTCACAGCCTAATTTTCCCCATCTGAAATCGATCTATTCCCCTTCGCATGGTGCTGAGCGGCGCAGGTCGCCGCCATCGCCCGGCACCGGCGCCGGCGAGGACCGTCTCAGCGCGCTCCCCAACGACGTGCTCCTCCTCATCCTTCACCGCCTCGACACCACCGCCGCCGCCCGCAGTGCTCTCCGCCGCTGGCGCCCGTCTGGCGCTCCTCCCGAGCTCGCCCGGGATCCCGCAATCCCCACCTCATCCGGGACGCCCTCGGCGCCCACCAAGCGGAACTCCATCGCCTCTCCGTCAGGACCATCGACGCCACTGCGGAGTCCGTGGCGGCGTGGCTCCCCGTCGCAGCGGCCCGCCTCTCCGGGTCCCTAATCTACGATAATGCAGAGGAGCAAGGCGAAGGAGGGGCCTTTGATCTTTCCTGCTTCGAGAAAGCCACCGCCATCTCCTTCGACCTGGGATTTCTTGGCCTCTCTGTGCCGCCCGGTGGCATCTTCGCTCGGCTCTCCGAGCTCTCCCTGGTACGTGTCCGGTTCCACGGCACGAATCGAGTTGGTGTTGGCGATGATGCCTCCTCGTTGCGGTGCCCGTGCTTGCTGAAGCTCATCGTCGAGGATACCCAGGGGCTGCTCACTGTCACCATCTATTCTGAGTCTCTCTAGCTGATGAAACTAATTTTACTGCGGGGCCTGCAGCAGCTTACTGTTGTGGCTCCAGTGCTCAAACATTTTGCCTTGGGGTCCTGATTTCAGCTTTCTCATTGGAGATCCGGTTGCCAACATATCAGCCCCTCAGCTGAAGTTGCTCTCCTGGCAGGATTCATATGATGCAAGCTCTGTCTAGCTTGGCAAAATGGAACATCTCCAATCGCTGCGCACCTCGATCCATGCTTATGAATCAGAGGCCATTTTACACTTCATTTGCCCAGCAATAGGGCTATTGCCATGTTTCAAGGTCCTCAGAAATCTATCTCTCACACTGGTCTATGCATGGGTGAGTTCATTTCCGCTCTTGTTCTCAGTTACTGAATAAGGAGTACCATATACTAGTTCTTATTTGGAAGAAAAAAGTCAGTTTTGTGGTATCATCAAGTATTTTAATTAAGTCATGTTCGTTTTAAATTGTCAATGCAACATTTGGGGATGTAGTATGTACATAATTGTCTACATGATTCTATAATGGGAGTTGTCACACTACCGGAAACTGAGCCTTTGCTGTGAGCTCCGATCTTTGCCGAGAGCTAAATAAAAAACTCTCGGCAAAGAAGGCTTTGCCGAGAGCCAGTTAAAAAACTTTCGGCAAAGAAAATAAACTCTCGTCAAAGAAAAAACTCTCGGCAAAGAAAAAGCACTCGGCAAAGAATTTCTTTGTCGAGAGCCAAACTGCTGGCTCTCGGCAAAGAAATTCGAAAAAATCACTTTCTTGCCTCAAATTTTTTTTCTATGCTGAACATACACATATACAAAACTTATGCTCAAATTTGACACAATTTTAACTTTGTTTGCTATATTTAACAATTTTACATCATTCTAAGCAATTTTTTCGTACACGTCGGATATGAACTGCAAGTGCAAGAAATCCTAGAGTAAAGTTGGTGAAAAAATGATATTCATGTTCATGAGACATCTCTAAGACCATGTGCATGAAATGAAACTAAAATTCAAACATCTTGTTATCTAGTCATAATGAAGATCGTGTCGTAGAAATGTTTTAAAATTGTATAAAATTGAAATAAAGTTTGAAAATCATGAATTTTGTCGAGCGGCAATGATATCATATGTCGAGGTTGTGGTAAAAAGTTGAGAACGTTTTGAGCACTTTGACACGTACGTTGTTTATAAAACAGAACATCTCACAAGAAGTTTCAGAGAATTTGAACTTGTATCACTAGGTTTGATGCATTAGAGAAATTTGAATTTGAGTTTGACCACAACAACTTTTTTATAAGCAATACACAACATATCTAGCGCCTTATTAAGTGTTGAAAAAATGTTACACATTTTTGCTATTTTTAAATTAAATTTTATGAAAAAATTCTCTGCCGAGTGTCAGGCTTTCGGCAAAGAGGGACCTGTGCCGAGAGCAGGTCCACGTGGCTCTCGGCAAAGAATTATTGGGGGCAGTGGCGAAGCGGCCCAGCACCTCAACCCGCACGGGCCGAATTCGGCCCATGATCTCGCCAGCCGTTGCTGGTCGTCGATCGGCAGATCAACGACTCACAGCGCCCTCCTCTCCCCTCCAAGCCAAACCCTAGTATATATGTGCCCTTCCCTTTCCTGCCCTCCACCACCCCCAACCGACGCCGCCGCCTCCCTCTTCCTACCTCGCCTCCCTCCTCCCCCTCCACCGCCGCCCCGTCCACACGCCACCGTCACGGGCCACTCCGCCGGCACAGCCGCGTCGCCCCCTCCTCCCCCCTCCGCTCGCTCCTCACCTCGTGGCGAGGAGCAATGGCGGGGCGAGGAGCAGTGGCGGCGGATCCGACACGCGGCCTCCTCGGCGCGACTTCCTAGCGGCATCCCGGTGCGGATCCGGTGGGTGGTGCGGCAGCCTCCTCCCGACGCAATCCGGTGGTGGTCCGGCGGCCTCCTCCCGGCGCAGATCCGGTGGTGGTGCGGCGGCCTCCCTCCCGGCGTGGATCCAGTGGTGCGGCGGCCTCCTCCCGGTGTGGATCCGGTGGTGGTGCGGCGGCCTCCCTCCCGGTGCGCCCTCTCTCTCTCGGCCTCTTTCTCTCTGTGTGTGTGGTGGCGCAGGGTGGTGGCGGCGGCGGGTGGTGGTGGCGGCAGGTGGTGGTGGTGGCGGCGGGTGGTGGTGGTGCAGGTGGCGGTGGTGGTGGCGTGGTGGTGGCGGCGGTGGTGGTGGCGGGGCAGTGGCAGGGTGGGCCCGCTGCCGGGTTTCTTTTTGGTTGTGAAATTCTCTCTGCCGAGAGCCATCTGTGCTCTCGGCACATGTGCGCCGAGAGGATCTGGCGTGGCTCTCGGCAAAGGAGCCTCTGCCGGCTGGCCGCTGCCGAGTGGCCTCTGCCGAGAGCTTCCTCTCGGCAGAGGCTCTGCCGAGAGGAAAACAACCTTTGCCGAGAGGATTGGGGCTCTCGGCAGAGGCTTCGAATCCGGTAGTGTCATGACAAGTTCCCACTTGTTCTTCTTTTCTCAAGTCTCCACGTCATTCTTTCATCATTTGGTTTTAAAATTTATGGTGACACATAACATTACACAGTTGGTAGTACACTTCCTTATGGGCTTGCAGTGTGGTCAAGTTTTATTACAACAAGAGCTTTCTAGATTATAAAACATTTCCTTTATGCTAAGCAATGAATAGTTTGTAACAATAATATTGTGATGTTTGTTTCTCTTTCTAGTTGTCATGTCTAATTCTTTTCTTTCTATCGCACACAGGATATAAGTAATAACTACAATTTCTTGATCGAACACATGAATACGCTCTCTGACATCAGGTTTCTGCACCTGGATGTAATTGCAAATGGTCATGTCTTTGGGGCCAGCGCATTCCATGTTCTGAGGATGTGTTCTAGTATAAGAATGTTGATGTTGGAACTGACTCATAAGGATTCTGTGGTAAAGCTATCCTTTGCATATATGTCTAATACGCATTTACATTTCTTGGTCTGCCAAGGCTTGATCTGCTAGTGACCCCGTGCCATTAGTTGGATTTATCTATTGCCTATGTTTGTGGGGTGGTTCGCACTAGCGCGATGGTAGAATCTTTCCAACTCGTGTAAGTAAGGGTAAGGCTTCTAGATCTAGGTAGTCCCTTCTTTTGTGCCTTCTAATGGAAACACTTTGCTCTAAAGTATAACGTTTGTTTTAGCATTCTCTATAGTATCATTATCAGCCTTCTTCAAACATGTGATAGTGAACAACAAGTGTATTGCATTGTTTCATGAAGGCTAGCTTGATCTTGATAGTGCACTTGGAGTTAGAAGCCATCAGTAAGCTTTGTGTGTATGATTTTTGTAAAGTTCCCACACTTCTATTGGATAATATAAGCCTTAAAAGCTAGTGTTGCTGGTACCGGAGGCTTATAGAATTTTACAAATAATCATGTTCATTGTGCATTAGCTCTGCAACCCTCCAGCTTTAGACAGATGCCTAGGTGGAATTATTTTTGCAAATATTAATGTTTTGATATTTTTTTCAGTTTTCCATTTTCCCTCTCATTTAATGTGATCCAACAATATCAGTGAAGTCTTACTAAGTTAATTTCATCCTTGTTTCAGACATCAACTGCGTGCCCATCAGGCTGTTTTTGTGTCGAGCAGCCACCAGACTGGAAAACCGAGGGACTCTTGTTAAATTGCCTCCAGGAGATAGAAATTGTTAACTTCAGAGGATTGGAACATGAAGTTAGTTTTGTAAAACGACTATTTAGTTGGGCAACAATGCTAAAAAAGGTCACGTGACATTCAAACACGATGTCACTAAAAGCATGGCCAAGGAGTTGTTCCAGATGTTAATAAGCTTCTCTAGAGCAGAAATATGCATGAACTATTTCTAGTAAGGCATCATCTCTTCAAATCATTTTAAGTGTTAGACTTAGTTTGTGTAGTTTCCTTCATAATATGTACTGCAATGCATGAGAACCTCTACTAAAAGGTTAATCGGATCCTTACAAATATTGAGTTCAATCATCCTATGATCAGTAGATTTATTAGGGTGGTGTAGTTGTATAACTGTGGTATGTATACCATTCTTTCTGTTGTGGTTATCAACCATTTTTTATACTTTCTAGACATGCCCAGGAATTTATTCAGTTGCTATACATGTTATGAACACATGATGGTGCCTTGACGACTTTAGAACCTATCAAATTCATGACTTACATTTATAGTATCTAGCATATGTGTATAGCTGCACATTGCTTAGCTCTGATTCAGTTGATGACACGTAGTAGTGTAGATGACGTTGTATGAGTTGAATAGAGTTATTTTTCTCAATTTATGAATTCAGCTTTGGGTAATAATTATTGCTGCTTTCCTAATTGATTGGCCTAAATCTGTTGGGCTTGTTTTTGTGATTAGTTGATTACAAGTGTTCATTGTGGTCACTGATGATATTTTCAAAATTTGTCTAGAAGAAGCCTCAAATACTTGACCTTGTGGTAGTGGTGAGTACTGTAAGTGTCATTGTCGGGCAACTCTATTGCATTACAAGAGTATAATTTTAAGCTAGAAACCTCTGAACTAGCCTAGATATTTTCCCAATAAAAAAATCCCCTTCAAATTAGCCTAGATATTTTCGCTAGAACAATCCTGCAGTTGAGCCCTTCTACCTCCACTTTGCATAGAAAGCTCCTCCCTGCTCCACCACCTGATCTCACGTCCTCCTTTGCACTCACAAGGCTCCCGGCACCACCGCCCGCGCTATCAGCGGGCATAGAAGGAGGAACCCATGAGGGAGAGAGCGAATGGAGTTGAAACAAAGGACCGTCTGGCGAACGAGAGGGGGAGTGAATGGGAGCCGATAAAAATTCTTCTCGAAGGAGATGGGGACTCCAACAAGGCGAACACGGCTTCCAACACACGTCCTCCCACTCACTACCCAAGTTGGCCAAGTCACGCAGCCACTGAAGTGCCGGACCTAGGAACCAACAAACCGCCTTCGAGCCAAAACACACCAACAGGCGAAACTTCCGACTTGCTGAACATGCAACACCAAACCTCGATGGCTCCATCGGCCGGACTGACACCGGTCGGCCGGTGGAGCACCATCGGGCAGTGGCTAAAACTTGGCGTTCCAGAGAGCCTAGTGACTTCTCTAGGCCCTGGAACAAAACCACCACAAAACACTGCACTGCGGAAGGAAAACCCTACAAAACCTAACAAAACAACTCCAACGGACCAAAAACTGACTCCAACACCAAGACCCAAAGACACACGAGTCAAAGCATTCACGAGCAAATCCCTCAAGAGACTCGCATCGGTCAGACCGGTCAAGAGCACCAGTCAGACCGGTGTAGTCTGGGCAGCTCGGGATTAACAGCACCCGCGGGTCAACTCCTCCAAATCCAAACTTCGATCTCTCGAATCGCTCCACGGACTTGAACAAGACTTTGGGGATAATAGGAACACCTCATGAGGAGTCCATAGCCATGATTTTGTCCACCAAAACTTGCCAAATCAAGAGGAATCGAAGAAATCCCGCCAAGAACTCCTCTAACCCTAGAACACCGAAAGCCCCAAAATCGAGCCCCTTAACTCACGGATTTGGGAGGGGAATCACAGGCCAAAGAACCACGAAGGGTTCCCACAAATTTCCTCCATCAAATCCCCAAGAGCAAGGTCCTGAAAACACCCCAAGAAAACCACCAAGAGAGGGCTCCGAAAATCACCACCAAGAACAACCGGGAACAACACAACAAAGCCTTGAGGAACCACGCCGAATCATCTATACATACCAAGGAGGTTCATACAAGGTCTAGCTTGCCGCCCGATCATCCAACCCTCTCACAAAATCTCACCATGAAGCTCTCAAGCTAGTCCTATGGAAATCCTAAGAAAAATAGGAAGGGAAAATGGGAAAGCAAATGAACTAGGGTTCCAAGAGATGGCTGCCATCCTCTCACCTCATGGGTTATATGGAGGCCAGCCTAAAGTCTAAAATGCCCTTACTTAAAAACTATGGATACAAGCCCCTCAAGGGCGGTTTTGGAAGTCTTCAGATTTTCTCCATCGGACGGATGCCCGGTGACCGCACCCTGTGTAGCCTCGACGCAAGCCATGCGATCCCGACGCGTGTCCTCCGCTTCGAAGTCTCCGGACTGCGTCGTCGCACACCGGTCAGACCGGTGCTCCTCACCGGTCAGACCGGTACCCCAGGTCGACTGATGCGGGCCGCTGGCACCGCTTCTTGGTTCTTCGGTCTTGGCTTTATGGATCAACCAAGGAACCCAATGGTTTTCTGGTGAACCACCGGAAACCCCGCGAACTCGGTGTAGCCTCCGCCAATCGCCACTCATGACTCGGCTCCCACGTAGTCCCGGCTCGACCTTGGTTTTGAGGCTCAACCAAGAAACCGTCCATGACTTCATCTTGCTGTTCATGCCACCATGCGGCACTTGACCCCTCACTGGCCACGGGTCCCTCGAACGAAGCCTACTTGTCTTCTCCACACCGGAGGCCTCACCCGGCGACCTTCGCGCTTGTTCTTCACCCGCACCAACACCCGGTCAAGCCGCAACCTGCACGCAATACTTAGCCAAGAATCAGTCCACACAACGTTGTCAATCACTCATCACACAAGGAAGCGACCATCCACCGGTCCTCAAACCACACATGGTCCTCAATCTCCCCCTTGACGAGTGCATTGACAACACCCACATAAAGTAACACGAGAGAAAAGAAAAAGAAAAGAAACGAATAAAAAGAAACTCCAACAAGCGATCGAAAGCCAAACAAAGGCAAAGAGCAAGATCACTTGAAAGAGGCAAGTCTCGGACCCCTTAGGCAAGGGCAACGACTCGACACATCCGAGACAAAACTATGCTCAAGCAAAGAGCGCAAACCACTAGACCAAAGCTTGAAAAACCACAAAGAGCTCCCCGCACACATGCAAGCTCCTCGAACCAATGCAACTCCCCTCGGACGAATGCATGCAAAACCGTCAGAACCGGTCACCACCACCGGTCGACCGGTGCCCAACATATGAACAGACCAGCACTCGACGGCCGGTCGTGACCGGTGACCGGCCGGTCGGTAATGGGGTGCACTACGTAACCAGAAATGGCTCGAAACCACCGAAAACCTTCTAAATGCATCCAAAGAAGCCATTTCAAGCTCAAACTTCTCCCCCTTGTTGGCAATGCATGAATCAAGCCAAAAATGCAAAAAATGCAACCTAGAGCTTCTCACATAGACAAAATTCAACAAAGGATGCTACACATGTCCAAATGAGCAAGTTAGATACTCTATAGCTTAGATACCCTCGATCTCAACTACATGATCACCAAGTTTCACAACCATTGGACGAAGCTAAGATGGATTTGGGCAATTTTGCGAAAAATTTCCCTCTCATGAGCAAAATCCTAAACATGAGCAAAACATGTCAAAATGGCAAAACCACACAAACTTCATGATAGGACAACCATTCTAATCATAAGACCGTCACAAACACCCACAAGCACCTCATGTCATGTCAAAGCCACCGAGCCATGTGCCTACTTCTATATATGAGACTACTCATTGGTAGGCATCATGCAACGGTTTAGCACCCAAAGCAAATTAAATTTAGCACATATGACATGGGAGCACATTTTCCAAGCATTTTACATTTCATTTTCAGATTCTTACTTGGTACATGAAATGTCTTTGCGACAAAAAGGAACTTATGCCCCTCCACAAGATAAATCAAGAGGGCTAAACATTCATGATGGCAAATGAGCCTTTGGCCCCATATGATCAATAAACTAGCTATCCAACCACAAATTAAGCATAGCAAAACCACTAAAACATGTCAAGATCATATAAAGGCATTTACTCACAAGAGAGCATATATGTGACATTTTTCAAAAACATAGCCATCAACCATGGATAAAAACCAAGATTATCAAGAGCTAAGCCAAACTAACTATAGCTTACCAAACAAGCTCACAAAGACATATATCTAATTCCATGGTGAACAGTGTATATGAGAGAAGCTTTTGATACAAAATGCATGCAATCTAAGATACAAGGATGCCTATACATCATGTTACATATGCAATGCCAAATGCAAGAAATGCACAAAGGAACGCTATACATATGCTACAAAGGAGCTCCCACACACCCAACTCAAGAAATCAAACACACACCAAGCTCCTCGAAGCACGAAAGTGAAAGTTGCTTGATCTAGGGTTTGGTGAATAAATCGGCTAGTTGGTCATGTGTGTACATGGATCAAAGTTATCCTCCTTTCTAACGTTGTCTCTCGAAAATGATACCTCACTTCTATGTGCTTGGCTTTGGAATGGAGCATGGGTTCTTTGCAACGCTTATCACCGGTGCTATCACATTGAAGTGGAACATTGGTATACTCCTCACCAAAGTCACTCATGGTGTATGTGATCCAAAGGAGCTGAGAGCAACAACTAGCAGCGGCAACGTACTCTGCCTCGGTAGTGGATTGAGCAACATTCGACTGTTTGCGGGAAGACCAAGACACTAAAGAAGAACCCAAAAACTGGCAAGTCCCAGAAGTGGACTTCCTATCCAACCGACACCCGGCAAAATCCGCATCCGAAAAACCATGAAGCGCCAAAGAAGAGGACGCGGAGTACCAAAGGCCGAAGTCGGGAGTGTGACGCAAGTACCTGAAAATTCGCTTCACCGCTTGCCGATGCGAAGTTCTTGGAGACGCGAAAATAAGCAGCGCATATACATACCGAGAATCGGATGTCCGGCCTGCCGCCAAGTAGTGGAGTGACCCGATCATGCTGCATTCTTTCCGGTCCACGTGTTCACCTTCCTCGTCCTCGCATCAAGAGCCATAGTTGTACTCATCGTCGCCATAGCCTTGGAATCCTCCATCTTGAACTTCCGCACAATGTCCTTGGTGTACTTGGCTTGGTGCACAAATGTTCCTTCCTTTGATTGCTTGATTTGTAGCCCGAGGAAGAACTGCAACTCGCCCATCATGCTCATCTCAAATTCCCTGCTCATATCCTCTGCAAACCTTGCAACAAGAGAGTTAGACGAGCCACCAAAGACAATATCATCCACGTACACCTGCACAATTAGGATATCTCTGCCCTGCCTCAGAAGAAACAAGGCCTGATCGACCTTCCCCATCTCAAAACCTCTCTCAAACAAGAACCCCCTCAACCTACCATACCAAGCTCTAGGCGCCTGCTTCAACCCATAAAGCGACTTCCTCAACTTGTACACCCGGTGGGGGTACTTCTCACTCTCAAACCCTGATGGTTGTCTTACATACACTTCTTCCTCCAACACACCGTTCAAGAAGGCACTCTTCACATCCATTTGGTGCAACTTGAACCCTTTAGCCACGGAAAAGGCTAGAAGGATCCTAATCGCCTCCAAACGAGCTACGGGAGCAAAGGTCTCCTCGTAGTCAATCCCTTCGTTCTGACTGAACCCCTGAGCAACAAGCCTTGACTTGTTCCTCACCACTTCACCTTTCTCTCCCTCTTTGTTCTTCCACACCCACTTTGTACCAATCGGCTTACACCCGAGGGGAGGGTCAACCAATTCCCAAACCTGATTCCTCTCAAAGTTCTCCAACTCCTCATGCATCGAATTAACCCAATTATGATCAGATAGTGCGTGTCCAATGTCTTTGGGATCAAAAGTAGCAACAAATGCAGCATGAGCGAAATGAGAATTGTTCCGAACCCTCGACCATGTAGTGCGTTCATTCATGTCGCCGATGATCCTTGAAGCTGGGTGATCCACTTGTACTCGCCGGGGAGGTTCTCGCCTTGATGCTACCTCCCTCAACAATCAGCTTCTCCTTGATTCTTGATTTGTCGTCAGAGGTGTGGAGAGGGTCCGCCCACCACCGTAGTCGAAGTAGTAGGTACATGTTCAGCCGGGGGCACCACACCACCATCTTCATCGTCTCCTTGTTCATGCTCCTCCTCCTGAAAGATCTCCTCGCCAAGTTCATCATCACCTGCACACTCAAAGACAAGGACTACGTGGGTCGTGTCTCGTCGAAGGTTACCTCGCAAGTCTCCACGATTTGGTTAGTTTCAAGATTGAGCACACGATATGCTCTAGAATGAGATGCATAACCAAAGAAAATACCATCGACCGACCTAGCCTTAAACTTATCCAACTTCTTCCCTTTCTTCAGAATAAAGCACTTGCAACCAAAGACATGGAAGTGACTCACCTTGGGTGTGCGACCGTGCATCAACTCGTAGCATGTTTTCTTCTTATGCACTCCGAGGTAGATCCTGCTGACACATAGCACGGTGTTCACCGCCTCACCCCAATACCTTCCTGAGTCCTATGCTCATCAAGCATCGTCGAGCCATCTCACACAAGGTCCTGTTCTTCCTTTCCACAACACCATTCTGGGGAGGCATATACGGACTTGAAAACTGGTGTTCAAAACCCAAGTCATGGCAAAAGGTTTCAAAACGAGAGTTTCTGAATTCTGAGCCATTGTCACTGCGGATTGCTCGTATGGCATCTCCGTGCCTCTCGTTCCTCAACCTCAAGACAAGATCTCGAACAAAACCAAACGTCTCCCCCTTATCCTCGAGAAAGAACACCCACGCATACCGAGAGTAATCGTCCACCACAACAAGGACGCATACTTTCCACCGCAGATCGCACACCAGCTGGGCCAACAAGGTCCATATGGAGCAGCTCGCATGGACGCTCAATCATCACATCGGTGAGAGGCGGGTGAGAAGAGGCTACCATCTTGGCATGCCTACATGGCGCACAAACCAACTCTTTCTCAAGCCTCAACCGTGGCAACTGACCAAATTGAGTTTACTCAAGCGAGACAAAAGGTCAAAGCTCAAGTGACCCAACTTCCTATGCCACTTCCACAACTCACTCGAAGAACTAGCCAAGAAACAACGCCCACACCAAGACCGAGAAAAATCAGCACGAAACACCGACCCTGAACCACTACATGACACGGTCCCCTCGAGAGTCTAAAATGAGAACCACCAGCCGAAACAACACCTCAAACCCTCATCCAACAGCTGGGACACAGTAGCAAATTGTATCCAAGCGATTGAACAAGAGTCACACGCTCGAGTGATCTTGTCACCACACCTTAATCTCACCTTCTCAAAGCACGCCCACGCTCATTGTCCCCAAAAGTGATGTACCTCCTTGTCACCACCGGGATGAGACTTGAGAACCACCCCTTGTCTCCGGTCCTATGCCTCGAACAACCGGAGTTAATCAACCAAATGTTCTTCAAGTCTCCCACCGCAATTCAAAACGAGCACGTGAGGAACAAAGCGACTCGACCGGGTTAGTACCAAAAGAGTAAAACCAGTGCCGAGCGATTTGCTCGAAAGTGGGGTTAGCACCAACCAAACCATCTTTCCTACCAAAGCTACCTCCACGAACACCACCACAGTAACCACTATGAGGGAACCATCCCTATCTAACTGGAGGAGGACCAAAACCACGAAAGAAAGCCCGTGGACCGTCCCTCCTCTTCAACTCAAAGCTACGACCCCTCCCATCCCCGTATTGGGCACGAGGAGAGCCTAACAGCTGACCTCCTGCAAACTCTCCAGCCCAACCACCAGAACCACGACCTCTAGAAACAAACCTCGCACCTGTACGAGCACGAAACCCGAATCGAGCTGCCTGTCAAGGCTGCCGTCGACCGGTGCCCCTCACGGCCTCGACCGGTAGCCCCGGCCAGCACCTCCAACAGCCTTTCGCTCTCCCCAAGCCGGAACTGTCCTCACACTAGCCTTAGCCCTGGGCATCTGCACATGAGGCTCAAGTACACCATTGGAAGGGTGGTACTTGTCCTTGTTAGCCCACTCCTTCGCCATTCTCTCCTCTCGCTTCCTCTTGAAGCAAAACTCATCCTTGTGGCCATCTCTCCCACAATAGCCACAATGGAACCTCACAAGCTTAGGCTTAGGCTTGGGTTGTGGCTGCTCACTTGGTTTCTCTCCACTCAACTTCTCCACCGGTTTCTCCTCACTAGCCTTCTCACTTTCTTTCCCAAAGAACACTTTCCCCGAAGTGCTCACAAACTTGGTAGGTTTTTGGAAATCATTTGTTTGTGGGGAAAACACGGGTGGAACTGGGGTTGTGTCTAGTCGGTTCCTAAGATGGTTAGGTTTAGGAGGGAAATCATTTTTGTGGTGGGTTTTTGGTGGCTCTGGGATATTCTCTCCACTTCCCTCACCAACCTTGTTTGCCCCAAGTCCCTCACCATCCTGCCTCTTGAATGTCTCGATCATTATCCTCAACTGAGGCTCATGACCAGACAACCAACCCATCAACTTTCTCAGCTCATCATTCTCATTCTGCAAACGATCAACATAATGTGCAAGTTCCAAATTCTTCAAAGCATGCATTTCACAGGTAGAGCAAGATGTAGGAATTGGTTCTTTCAACTTAGCCTCAAGAGAAACAGTGTAAGCATGCATCTCATCAATTTTAGCATGCAAGACAGGGCAAGAAGTGCAAGCACCTAGCAAAGCAGATCTAGACTTAAGCTCAGCCACTTCAACCCTAAGCACATCTAGTTCCTCACACTTGGAGGCATGCTTTTCCTTAAACAAGGCAAGATCATCAAGGAAAATAGAGCAATCAGCACATTCAACATCATCAGAAACAACAGGTGAAGCTTTCAGAGAATCAATTTCCAGCTTAGCATCCAAATTCTGTGTTTCTAGCTCAGCCACTCTAGTCCTAGCATCCTCGAGTGAAGCCCTAAGCTCTTTCCTCATTTTCTTGGCCTCTCTAAGCATGTCATCACGGTTATCAAGCAACAAGCCAAGCCGTTCATTCTCCTGACGCAAGAAGGGAAGTTCATCACGCACCTCGTCGTCGGAGTCAGAGTCCGAGTTGCTCTGTGTGCTCTTCTTGCTGCCGGAGCTCAGCGCCATGGTGCAGAAGCCATCTCTAGCAGCGGCAGCCTCTGTTCTTGGACGACTTCCTGCTCTTGCGACGATCACCTTCGTCTTCACTGCTGCTTGAGCTCGAGGTGGAGTACGCAGAACTGGAGTCGACGTCGCTCGCTCCCACCATCGCTCGGGCCTTGCCTCGGCTCTCCTTCTTCCTCGATCGTCGCTCGTCCTTGTGCTTGTTCTTGTGCTTGCTCTTGTGGTCACTCCTCGACCGGTACTTGCCATCCGTCCTTGACTTGTGTTTGTAGCCGTCCTTGTTCTCGACCTTCTCCGGGCAGTCGGCGACAAAGTGTCCGGCCGCATGTCCTCGTGTTCCTCCTTATGTTCACCCGGTTCTCGTGCAGCCTCTCGAACCTCCTCGTCAGCAACGCTAGCTCGTCCTCTCCAAGAACGTCGAACTCCTCATCTGGCATAGACATCAAAGAGGACAAAGAGAACATCCTGGTGGATAGGTTAGTGTTAGCCTTTCCTTTTGAACCACCGACGAGGGCAAGACTATGGGAGTCAGTCGGGCCCTCGAGCTTGGCTGTCATGCCCCTATCCACCTTAGCCGACTTGAGCTTCGAGAACAGCTCGTTCACCGTCAGAGTGTCATACTTCTCCAACTCCACAATGGCCTCGAACTTTCCGCCCCAAATCGTACGATCCAAAGAGTGTAAGAGTTTGACAGCTCTATCATGATCATCGTACGGGAGCACGTCCACATTGGCCCTCATGTTGTTCACAACCACCGTGAACCTCTGAAACAAGGCATCGATGGACTCACTTGGGAGATGAGTAAAGTTCTCGTACTCTCTCCGGTAGGTCGCATACATCCGAGCCTAAACCTGGGCACTCCCAACATGAGCCTCCTTCAACACCGACGAAATTCTACAAGCCAAGTGCTCGGTGTGCACCCGATCGAACTCAGGCTGACACAAAGCACGAAACAAGTAGTCGACCGCCTTATTGTTGGCGTCGAACATGTCTCTCGATCCTGGAGCGAGGAAGTTCATCAGCCAGACATAGCTGTTGTCCACCGTGACATCCCAAAGGATCTGACCCTTTCCATGGAAGAACACTGACATCCGTTTACTCCACATCTGGTAGTTCTTGCCATCGAAGTGTGGAGGACCGAACCCCGTTCCTGGTACGCCATCCTTGGATCTTAGACTGGTTAGAGTCAATAAAGACCCGAACCGGCTCTGATACCACTTGAAGGACCGATACGGCGAACCAGAGAGGGGGGGGAGTGAATGGGAGCCGATAAAAATTCTTCTCGAAGGAGATGGGGACTCCAACAAGACGAACACAGCTTCCAACACATGTCTCCGACTCACTACCCAAGTTGGCCAAGTCCACGCAGCCACTGAAGTGCTACTGGACCTAGGAACCAACAAACCGCCTTCCGAGCCAAAACACACCAACACGCGAAACTTGCACTTGCTGCTTTGTCTGCCGTCAAACCGATGGCCTGCGCCGGTCAGACCGGTGACACCGTCAGACCTGTGGACAGTGCCGGTCAGGCCGGTGGCTACAGCAGCCGCACAACAAGTGTTCCAGAGAGCCTCAGTGACTTCTCTAGGCCCTGGAACAAAACCACCCCCAAAACACAACCTGCACGCAAGGAAAACCCTACACAAAACCTAACAAAACAACTCCAAACAGACCAAGAACTGACCAGTAGCACCAAGACCCAAAGACACACGAGTCAAGCAGTTCACCCGAGGCAAATCCCTCAAGAGACTCGCACCGGTCAGACCGGTCAAAACCACCGTCGAGGCGGTGTAGCCTCGGGATTAACAGCACCCGCGGGTCAACTCCTCCAAATCCAAACTTCGATCTCTCGAATCGCTCCACGGACTTGAACAAGACTTTGGGGATAATAGGAACACCTCATGAGGAGTCCATAGCCATGATTTTGTCCACCAAAACTTGCCAAATAAAGAGGAATCAAAGAAATCCTGCCAATCACAGGCCAAAGAACCACGAAGGGTTCCCACAAATTTCTCCCATCAAATCCCCAAGAGCAAGGTCCCGAAAACACCCCAAGAAAACCACCAAGAGAGGGCTCCGAAAATCACCACCAAGAACAACCGGGAACAACACAACAAAGCCTTGAGGAACCATGCTGAATTATCTATACATACCAAGGAGGTTCATACAAGGTCTAGCTTGTCGCCCGATCATCCAACCCTCTCACAAAATCTCACCATGAAGCTCTCAAGCTAGTCCTATGGAAATCCTAAGAAAAGTAGGAAGGGAAAATAGGAAAGCAAATGAACTAGGGTTCCAAGAGATGGCTGCCATCCTCTCACCTCATGGGTTATATGGAGGCCAGCCTAAAGTCTAAAATGCCCTTACTTAACAACTAGGGATACAAGCCCCTCAAGGGTGGTTTTGGAAGTCTTCAGATTTTCTCCATCGGACGGATGCCCGGCGACCGCACCCTGTGTAGCCTCGGCGTAAGCCATGCGATCCCAACGTGTCCTCGCTTGAAGTCTCGGACTGCGTCGTCGCTGCCGGTCGGACCGGTGCTCCTCACCGATCGGGCCGGTGCCCGATCGAGCCGGTCGGACCCGGTCGAGACCAGCCGGTCGAGCCGTGCAGGCTAACTCGACGCAGTCTTGGGTTCTTCGGTCTTGGCTGTGGATCAACCAAGGAACGGTGGTTTTCGGTGAACCACGCTTTGGAAACCCATGAACTTCGGTGTAGCCTCAGCCAATGTCGCCACTCATGGGCTTGGCTCCCACGTAGTCTCGGCTCGACCTTGGTTTTGAGGCTCAACCAAGAAATCGTCCATGACTTATCTTTTGTTCATGCCACCATGCGGCCCGCACTTGACCCCGCTGGCCACCGGGTCCCTCGAACGAAGCCTACTTGTCTTCTCCACACCTGGAGGCCTCACCGGCGACGACCTTTCGCGCTTGTTCTTCACCTGCACCAACACCAGTCAAGCCGCAACCTGCACCTGCAATACTTAGCCAAGAATCAGTCCACACAACGTTGTCAATCACTCATCACACAAGGAAGCGACCATCCACCGGTCCTCGAACCACACATGGTCCTCAGAAGCAAGCGACGGAGGTGGGTGCAGCGACGCGCAGGGAGGTGAGTGAGGGAGATGGGGGCGACAAACGCCTCCTACTGAATTCCCTCCTGCTTCTAGCCCTGCCGAACGGCAGCTCGTCTGGAGTAGGAAGAAGAAGGGTGTGGGAGAGATGGGCCGTTGTGGCTGTTGCTGGGCTGACTAGTGGGCTGGGGCAGTCGAGTCTTTCTTTCCTTCTTTTCTTTTTCATTTTATTTATTTCTTTCACTTGCTTTGCTACGGTGTCGCCTCGTCTATGCATATGGAAAGTATCGCCCTGCCTTGTCTTATTGCTTTTAATGAGGGAAGCACAACTCATCATCTTCAAAAAGTAAAGGAAGTCGTGGGAAAAACTCGAGCTGCAACTGGGTAAGGGAGTGTGGAGAGCAGCGCACGAGCCGACCGCGTGGAAAGCAACGTGCGTTGAAGTCGCTGGGAGAAAGAAGGTGATGGGTTGCGGGAAGGAAAGGGGAGAGACAGTAGAAGACATAAGGTGGGTAGTATGCTCATCAGGTTGAGGATGAAAAGGGCAGCTGCTGGGGTGTATCGAAAAAATCATCTATGTATCAACATTCATTTTTTAATTCAATTTGAATATTAGATACATATTGAGTGCTTATTGGATACGGGATACGACACCTGCTCGACATATAAGTTTAATGTATCATGAGAGGATGGAAAAGGCTCAATATTTTATAAATTAGTCTACAAATCTAAAGTAATTAAAATTCTAACCTAACAAATTTCATAACTTTAGAAGTCACTTTTAAAATACAATCAACATCACTTTTAATAACACACTCAATATTTTCTTCTCACTTCATATGAATAAAACAAATTCAACTTTTTAAAAACAAAGAGCAACATTTTTGAAATGTTAGTTTTTTATTTCTGTTGACACCCAAAATTGGCAGGTCTGGGCTAACCTGGTTAGACCGCCCTAGCCAAAGTCCTCGAAAGGTAATTTGAACTTCCCCATTGGATAAGTCTCATCGAGTAGATCAAGATCCATATATAGAACGTCCAATTCGGAGTTCGGATGAAAGAGATATGGCTTCCGGAAGATCTGGACGTCGCACAGGCCGGTTAGACCCGGGGTCCATGCAGTTTGACCGGGTCCGGGCTTTGTAAACCGAGTTGGAGTTGTATTTTAGCACAAGATTTGTTAGGCCTTCAACTCCAGCAGGGGCAAGACCTGCCCACCCTATAAATATAAAGGGCCGTGGCCGATTGAGGACCTATCACCCAATCGAACATATCAAATTTACATTTTTTATCTCCAACCCTACTTTTCCAACCCCTTTGCTTCCTTCTTCGTCTCTACAGCGATTTAGGGCATTCTAAGTGGCGTGCCAACCTTAGAACAACCCTAGGCGCGTTGTCCCTGACGGGGTCCCTCCCGGGGCAGTGATCTTAGGTTTTCGACGACGTTCCTGTCCAAGGCGGTTAGACTGCCCCCCCAGGGCGGTTAGACCGGCCCGTGCTGGGAACCTTGATGAGGTGATATTCAACTACCACGTGATCCAGCGCACTCGTGTGTTTAACCGAAAAAGCGTCAACACACTTTTGGCGATTCCGCTGGGGAACAGATCTAGTTTTACAACTGATCATGGTGAACATCGAAGAACTCAGCGAAGAGGACTAGAGGAAGTACATCGAGCTTCAGGAGTACATCAAGCAGAAGTTTCTCTCTAGCGCCAAGAAAGATCGCTCAGGCAAGGTGATGATGACTCAAGATTTCGAGTTGCCGGCGATCAAGGTCAACAACGACAAGATTGAGGTAATCACCACAGTAAGCAAGCCTGAAACTGATATATCTACAAAGCTTACTGAAATATCTGATAAATTCGAGCATGCTTTTAGTAATCAGCATAGTTAGGTTGCTAAAATAATTGCCAGTTTAGAAAAAGTTGAGCCTAAAAGTAGTAATGTAAATTTTCCTAATGATTCTATCCCTCAATTAGATTCACAAGGGGTATTGCAAACAAGCTTGTCGGCAGCGTCAGGAACCTTAATTGAGACACCTATGTATGGCATGCTGACTGGTTTATATCCAGGACAATCATCATTGATGGAGCCGACCCCGATCAGACCGCCCCCATGGCCGGTCTAACCGCCCCGTCTGGCCAGATGATGGGTGTTCCAGGAAACACACCTCTTGTGAACAGAGTTGATTTATCAGCTGCAATGCAATCCTAACTAGCTGTTATGGATGAATTAATAAATTTAAGGAACAAGTAGCTAGCATGGTTAAAAATAAATTTGGCATTGATATGGGTAATTCTAGGCTATACCAAAAACCTTATAAAGTCAATTTTGATCTTATGGCTTATCCCCCTGGCTAGCGCGTACCTGATTTTATTAAATTTAGTGGTGAGGACAATCGTACAACTTGGGAGCATATATGCCAATACATTGCTCAACTAGGTGAAGCAAGTGCCCATGATTCATTTAAAGTGTGTTTGTTCTCTTTATCTTTAACGGGTACCGCCTTTGCTTGGTTTTCATCTTTAGTTGATTCTTGGAATCAATTAGAACAAAAATTTCATGATCACTTCTTTAGTGGGGACTATCAATTAAAATTGTCAGATCTAACATCGGTTTAGCAAGGTAAAGGCGAGGCAGTCTCTAATTACCTTAAGCATTTTAAAGAGGTTAAAAACCGATGCTTCAATTTGTCAATTTCTGATTCCGACCTAGCTAATCTTGCTGCTAAAGGTGGATAAGGATGCGAACTTCCAGCCACTAGTCTGATTGACCCATTTATCACCGGGGCTCCTATCTACCTACCGGAAGGTGGATAAGGATGCGAACTTCCAGCCCACCAAAGCCTATCTAAATAGCCTTCTTTTTATTTTTCCACCAGCTCGTGCATTAGAAAATGTTTCAACATTTTTTAGAAAATGTTGTAACATTTTCAACGAAAATGTTGAACCAACATTTTTCAACCAACATTTTTCTGAGAAGAGTTGTACCAATATTTTTCGAGAGAAAACATACGGAAAGTTTCATCAACACTTTTCAATATTTTTCATAAAAATGTTGATCACCATTTTCTCAAAATGTTACAACATTTTCCAGAGAAAAAAATCAACATTTTTTATGCCCCTTTCTTCCACCTTCAGACCGTCGCCGGTGGGGGGAGGATGTCACACCCGGCCCAATTTGGATGGCCCATGAGTGGCCCATGAGCGCTGGTGCGCGTGTTTAGTGCCACATTGCTAGTTGAGCAAGGGTGGAGCCAACTTATTTTTTGATCCTTTTTAATCTAATTTATTAAAAATAACCCGGGCCCAACTAAAATTGCAAAAAGTAGCCCTTTTGGTCACGCTAGGCCACGTGGCGCGACTCCTCACTGAGTCGAGCCAGGGCATGTGGCGTGACTCACCCGCCACCTCAGCCGTTGCTGGCCCGCACCCGGCCGACGTGGGCGCCTCAGTCGCGCCAGATGCCCTGGTGCGACTCAGTAAGGAGTCACGCCACGTGGCCTGGCGCGACTCACTTAAGTATACAGGGGGCCGCCGGGCCCCCTTTCTTCTTCTTCCCTTCCTTCCTTTTCCTCCCAGGCGCACCCGAGGCCGGCGCCATGGAGTCACCCCGGCGCCGCCCCCTCTAGATCCGCCTCCCCCTCCTCCGGATTCAAGTGGATTTGGGTGGGAAATTACTCATTGAAGGTACCTCCTCCACTTAGACCGAGTAGTTTTTGTTGATTTAGTTGTTCTTCTAGGGTTTGGCCATTGCTAGGGTTTGTTGACTATGTGGCTCCAATGGATGATTGAGTACGAATCGGTCACTATTAGTTGGCTTGTATCAATGCATTGGTTGATTGTAACACCGATCTATCGTGTAGTTTGCAATGCATGTTTCGGTTTTGATGGATTTGGGTGGTGTAGATGTTGAAGTAATGTTGAGCATTATGAACAAATGTAATGTAGGCTCATGTTTTATTGTCACTACCTTTGAGTAGTAGTAGTAGCTTTGAGTAGTTTTTTCACTAGTATTTCTTTACTTACCTTTGAGTAGTAGTATTAATTTTTCACTAGTATTTCTTTACTTACCTTTCACTAGCCTATTGTATTTTAATTGAAATTTGAATTGCAATTGAATAAATGAATACTTACTTACCTTTGATTGATATTTGAAATGCAAGTAATGGTACTAGCTTTAGTCATGACTTAGTAGTTTTTTTCACTAGTAATTGTTTCACTAGGTGTATGTATGTTGGAGATTGTAGTATTTTCTTCACAAGTTGTATGCATGTTGGAGATAGTAGTATATATCTTGGTGCTCATCTAGTAGAATTTTCTTCACTAGCTTTTCTTATGAATTTTAATTTTAGTTCACATATGCATGCAATTTTTTAGGTGGGTTATAAATATTGTTTTCTTCATTTAGGACCATGGCGCAACAAGAGCAGTACCACCCACGGTATCCACTCCTTGAGAAGTACTATGATGACAATCACCGTGGGAGGAAGCTTGAAGAGCGTTTGGAGGTAGGATTAGTAATTTGCTGATGGATGGATTGAAATTGGATTGTCATGTACTAATCATTTGTTGTCAACGTTGATATTTTTTTTGCAGGTTTTGAAGCCTTTACGACCACGCACTCACACTCCTCTACAATGGGATGATAGGTACACACCTTTCATTCGCCGATCGGGTTTCCTCCATCTTGCCACATTGATCAAGACGGGGCTCCCGAAGATGGATAATCGCTTGAGCGCTTAGTGGACGGTGGAGGCGAGACATAGCTTCCACCTTCCCTGTGGTGAGATGACTATCACATTGGAGGATGTTGCCATGATCTTTGGCCTTCGTGTTGACGGGTATGCTGTGACGGGTCACATAAATCCACAAGATTGGAGGGACATTGTTGAGGCATTGGTAGGAGTGCGGCCAGATGAACCGCAAGAAGGTGTGAAGGATAGGAAAACCACTGGAGTGAATTCGTCTTGGTTGGTCCAGCACTTTGGTCATCGCCCACCACAACATGCTAATGCCCTCCAGATTCAGATGCATGCTCGTGCATGGTTGTGGCATATGGTGGGTGGATTTCTTTTCCCGGATTCTAGCGGGAATACCATATCTTGGATGTGGATACCAATCATCGGGCAAGAATGGGAAGGCATTGCAACTTATAGCTGGGCGAGTGTGACTCTTGCATGGTTGTATCGGCAGATGTGTGATGCATGCAGGAGAAGTGGTCCTAATGCTAATCTTGGCGGGTGTGCTTACCTTCTCCAGTTGTGGATGTGGGAGCGGCTTCCAATTGGTCGGCCAGAGCGCTACTTATTTGGTGTACGTAATTTGCATCTCTAATGTTCTTAAGCATTTGTCCTTTGAGTTCTTATTTAAATTTGGCATTATGTTGCAGGATTTGCCATATGACGGCGATGTTCCCTTGGCCACCGTCGGGTATCTTTGGACCAACATTGCAAGGGTCCATGGGAACCTAGGACGGCGCTACACAGACTATGTTGACGGTGAAATTCCGTCAACCTAGCCATGAGTTTACCTTCGGTGTTGGCATAACTTTTATACCTTATCCATTGGTACTAACCCCCTTGGTATAACAAGTTCATTCGTGCATGTCGGTTTTGGAGTTAGTGTTTATGCAGGGTTTTAGCGTTGAAAGCAAGACTTCCGGGATAAGTTCATCAAGCACCTTGTGACAAGACCTCGAAGCCCCGTACAAGTCATGCAATGAAGCAAACTTGACTCCAAAAAGCCAAGGGACCTAACCCGAGAAGATGACAAACTCCGAGGACCTAGCCAGAAAAGTGCCGAATCTTGCGAGACAAGGAGCTTCGTCCAATTCGGAAAGAAACTGACGACAAGGTCCCACATGCAGAAGGGGGAAGGATCTAGAAGACTCGGGAACCGACACCAGGCGAAGGAGGCCGCGGGCTGGGCAAGTGGCCCAAGGCCGGCCAGCCAGCCGGCCGGGCCTAGCCCATTTCAGGGCCCAGTCGGCCCCCCTTTGACCTAGGTGCCTCTCCGGCTATTTATAGCCCCCTGATCGAGAGCCACACATCAACTCATTCGTCATCCGCCGCCGAGGAGCAGAGAAGAGAGGGACACCATTCCGGAGAGGAGAGGGTCGAGATGGTTGACTAGGGTTCCCCTAGCCGACGTGGGAACCTTGCATGTAAGACCACGTCGGAGTTCCCGGAGCTAGGATCAAGGTCGAGGTAGGATCCCGGTGGTGATCTTGATTCATGTATGACATGTATGTTGAATTTGCAAGTTGAATCCGATTTCTTGCGATCAAGTGCTTTCTCTATGACTTTGTCTTTGTTTGGGTTTGCTTCTTCCCCGATCTAGTCTATAGCTAGATTGCTTAGGGTGCTCTTGTAGTCATGGTGGCTAGAGGTGCATACCCGATCTACCCAGCGTTTTCAACTTGTTCTTCTTGGACTCACCCTAGACTACCCGCCGGTGGCTCTGAAAGGCGAGCGTTTTCGGAGTTGGAACGGAAGCCACGATTTAAAGAGGCTAGTTATGAGATTCGTTTTGCTTTATTCTTCTTTGCTTTGGAACTTCAACAAAAGACCCAATCCAATCTCCAGATTGGTTTTATCTCTCTTTCTCTTGCTACCTCCGGTGTTTACTACATTAGATGCGTTTATGGTTCCTTCATAGATTAGATGCAAAACCCCTTTTTAAGATCAAAGTGTTTTCCGCTTATTAGATTGGATCTTGCGTTACACATTTTTCCACGGATTCGATACCTTGGGTTCACCACTCGAGGGAAGAAGGGTCCCTTGACTACGACGGGAGACTTGTCCGCTTGCAAGTCTACTTGAACTTTAACACGAATATATACCGTCAACAAGCCCCTTTTTCTGGCGCCGTTGCCGGGGAACAAGTAATCAAGATTCAATCTAGTATTGCGTTTGTGATTATTTTCAATTTTTCTTGTGATTTTTCTTTTGCATCTCTCAATTTTGACCATCCTCAAAACAAAAAAAAATCAATCTAGGGTTTTGCTAAACCCTAGTTTTCTTTTAGTTCCTTTTTTTATATTTTCTAACCCTAACCGGAGATGAGCGGCTACATCTCCAACAAAAAAAACATATTTTGTGGATGGTCTAGAAAAAATTTTGCAGGCAAAGGTGACGTGCAACACAAGATCTAAAAGTAGAGGCCGAACATCGTCAGAATTTCCAAGAGAAACTCTACTTCCAAGATCGAGAGGAGATCAACCTCATCGCCAGTCATCCTAGGGAGATCGTTCCTCAAGACCGTCGGAGCAATTCACGTCGGCAAGTGGGAGATCAAGTTCGACATCGATGGCATGAGGAGTGCATTCAAGTCAACCTTGATTTGAGGGAAGAAAATATGTTGCAACCGTCAAGACCATGAATCAACGCCCGCTTGTGAAGACCAAAAAGATGACTAAGCCGAGGAATAAATCTACACTGAAGCCATGGATGGTGTAGAAGTGGGGCCCCCAAGATTGCAACGCCCACAAAGAGCGTTGATCCGGAGAAAAGAGAAGAAGTCTAGCTATAGACTATAAACGAAGTGCTTTGCGGGAGGCAACCCGTTCATCAAGTCAAGAATAAGCTACCGGGAGGACAACCCGTTGAAGAGTCAAGCTATCGGGAGGGCAACCCGAAGAAAATTTTCAAGTTTTTCAAGTAAGTTGGTCTTAGAATTTGCTACACATTACATATTATAAATTTCTATGTGGTTGAATATTTTTAGAGACATTATAATTGCTCGGTCATTTACTTAAATTTTATATGTTGATCATAAACCAATGATTTGAGCCATCCCAAGTTTTGTTTGCATCTTTTAGAGAAACTAGTACCAAAAATTCAGCACCTACCCCAACCTTTCATCCTCTCCATGGAGTTAAGGTTGGCTTGTTTTACATGTTAAAAACACATGAGTAGAGCCTTGCTATGTTCTTTAATGTTTTTAATCTTTGATGCATGGTAGGACTTGTGTGAACCTAAGGAACTTGATTTTTGGTTTTATTCAACTTGACATCCATTAGTTTCTCTAGATTTAGAATTTTTCTAAGCCCCATTGACTTTATTTTTATTCAAAATATCTCTCTCATGTTTGGCCAAAATTAGAACTAAAACCTATACCCCCACGGTCATGCCGGAGGAACTTGCTATTTATTAATGAAAGCAATCGATCCCGGTGCAACCAAAATAAATTTTATAATTGTTTTTGATGCCTAAAAGCTCCTCTAATGATATATTTGGACTCATCGCTAGCGCTGAGTTAAGTTTTAAAGTTTCAAAATTAGAGGAGTGATTAGCATCTAAACATGATTAAGGGAGGTTTTTGAGTTTGATTAACATATAGTGCCCCACGATACATCACGTGTCCATCATTTGGCATCTTAGGCATGTGCAAAGGACAAGCATTGGGGAAGCAAGGGCTTTGTTTTGTAGGAAATTGGTGGAAACACAAGAGGCAAGGGATCAACAAGATGTGAAGCAAAACGATGGAGGTGGAAGATTAATCATGCAAGCAAGGGTGTGGTTGTGAACTTTCGGGCAATGGGATCTCGAGGATCACATGGACACAAGGAAAGAAGGGAGCAATAAGCATCTCGGAGATAGATCAAGCGCCCAGTGCTCCCCTTCTCTAGGTAAGTAATTTGTGCATTTATTGATTTGTATTCTTGAGTTCATAGCCCGTAAGTTTCATAAAACAACCTAGAAAAAAAATTGAGTTCCATAGTGTTGTAGGTTCTTGTCATGTTAACACCGAACCATTTCATTTATGTTGATAATGCTTTGAAGCCTAAGGCTAGCTACCATGCTTAATGGGAGTATGGGGCCGCTGCTCCCGTAGAACCCATCAACATATATTTTGTAGGTTTAGCTAAAGTGGCTTCATGCACACACCTCAATAAATTAGTTTAAGCTTCACCTTGATAGGCAATTGCATGTTCAAGAATCCACAAACCCTATGGCTAATATCAATCCTATCTTGTGCATCTCACAAAAAAATAATAATCATAATAATAATAAACTCCACCCTCCATATACTTCTCTTGTGTGTTTTTCCCACCGGCAAGCAACCCCCGGTGCACTCGTTGTGAGTTAGTGCAACAACAATGTGGAAGATGGCCACCAGTTTCTTCCCCAAGAAGACACGATCATCGAAGGCGCCATCATCAAGCTCTTCGAGGAGGCACTCGGTCTCCGAGTCTCCCCGAATCATGGAGGAAGATGTGGCACCACCGAGGAGCGACACGCTGCCCCTCGGTGGCATGAGGAGTACACGAAGTTCATCCATGCGGTACACCGAACCGCGAGGACACACGAAAGAGCCACCCGTTCCGCCATGATGCTCAACTCGTTCATCCGCTCCACCACCATACACTCTGAGGTGTTCCAATGGATGTATCATGAAGACGTGTTCGTCTTGAGAAGAGGCTCGAGCCAAATGTTGATTTTATGGAGTTGGTGCGAATACTCACAAGGAGCTTGATTTGGAAGTTCTTATGGCATTAGCACCGGTCATTAGTGAAGGAGTGTCGTGCCTCTCATTCCACCTTGAAAATGAAGAGCAACTAGTTCCTTATGGATATATTAGAGAACAACTCGGTCACAAGAAGGAAGCCCAGAGCAAGTTAATGTCCAAGAAAATAATGTTAGAAGGATTTTTGGGGGATGATTTCGAGAGAAGATTACAAGAAACCCAAAATTTCTCCTTGTCGGGATTTCTTTGGGATCGAGTACATGAAGCAAGGAAAATAAATTAGTGGAGATGAGAGGAGAGGGTGCAAGTTGATGTTCCTCTTTCCAACATGGGGTTGAATTTATTTGTTTTGTTGAAGGGAGACAAAATTGGTTAGAGGAAGGATTTCTTGTGCCGAAAAAAGGGGGATTAAAAAGGAAATTGTGTAAGAGAGAACATCCTCCGTAGCCCAAGATGAGGGGCTGCACATCAAGCTAATAAACAACCACATGGAGGGATACCAATGCCTCCACCATATTTTGAAGTATGTCAAATGCAAGCATGGGGGAGTGGGGCAGCCACGCCACCACATCCTCCACCATACATGTTCCTCATGAGGTTTTCATGGCGCTCCATCCAACAAATGCAAGAGGAAGGGACCGCAAACATCGCCTATAAGATTGGTCGCCTTTACCATTAGAGCAATTTAGAGGAGGACCGGCGCAATCACAATACAAGTAAGGATACAACGCGCCGGACCATCAATATCAACCACCGGAAAATAAAGGAAGAAGGAGGAAGATAAGAAAATAATAATGGTTCCAAATTCGGTTTGATTTTCTCCTTTTCCTCTTCTTTATTTTCAGCTATTGTGCAACTTTATATATGTGTACCATTTTCTGTTTTTATTTATTTTCAGCATGTGTGATAATAGTAGTTTAAGATCACCATGAATAAAGTCACCACCTTGTTTTTACCTTTGGTAAAGTTACAAAATTTGTGCCATGATGATATATGATTATAATTGCCGCTTTGTTTATCTTTGTATTTGTTTTATGCATGATTAAGCTAGTGCTCTCTTAAAATAAAAATCTGAATTTATCTAAATGCTAGCTCAATCTTTAGCGGAGGTTATGATAAAAATAAAGACCCATAGTGTTTTATATGCTCTCAAGTTTTAGATGGATTAAAGATGATTTTTATTCCTAAAAGTAATGCTAACCTTGTCATGAATATCACTTGTGTGTTGCTCTACCTATTAGAGCCTTATATATATTTGAGTGCATAAACCTTAGTGTACAAGATTTATTTTTGAGTGAGTTATTGCAGGCCATGATTTCTCTGGCCCGAGACTAAGAAGCTGGTCATTCCGTTTTTGTGTATCTATCTTATTGCTAGCCTCTTATCTGTGCATTGTGTATCCCCACATCAGAGATCTCACAAACCTCGCCGGATATCCACCCTTAAAACCAAATATTATCTTTTGTGATTACCTCCTTGACCACAACCTATTGTTGAGTATGGATCATCAATTCAAGGAAGATCGCAAGACGGTGCCATGATTGAAGATTTCAAGTATCTCTCAAAGGAAAATATTTCCGTATCTACCTTATCTCTATCACCTCTTTCCCGCCGAGGACGAGCAACGTCTAAGCATGGGGGAGGAGGTAGGTACAATGCAATTTTAGAGTTCAAAGGGGAGCAAATAAAAAATTTATGAGAAAGAAAAAGAAAAAAAATGAGAAAAAGAAAGAAAGAAAGAAAAATATGAGTATGAGAAAAAGAGAAAAAAAAAAAATATGAGTGTGTGTAAAAAATAAAATAAAGTGAACTTCCCGGTTCTCTAAAGTGCATTAGGAATTTCAAGGACTCAAGATTAAAAGATCCAAACTCATTTTTTCCAACCATGTGCAATCCGATAACGAGGACTTCCTTTGTGCCTCGGGATCACTCTTTGCCATTTGCACATGTCCACCTATCTCAAAGTGTGTGTATTTTTTTCTCCCCCTCCTTGATTTAACATTATTTTCCAATGACCTTTTGACGAGTCTCGTGAAGACCATGAGAAGCTTGTCTTGTTTTGACAACATCTCATTTATAATATCTTGGTTGGACTAAACTTTCCCAAAAAGCTCCATATAAAGCCTACCACTTATATATTATATGAGAGGGAAAGGAATAGAATAAATAGGCTTGAGAGACAAAGAGAGATGAGAGTTCATGAGCAATATGCAAGATGATTTGTGAACTTGGTTTAGCTCTTTTCATCTCGTTCATTATTTCAAAATTTCTAAGATCTATTTAAACTTTGGGAGCATGTTAATACTTGTGGCATAAGCTTAATTAATAATCTACCCTCCGTAGAGATGAAGGCTAGTACATTATGAAACTTTAACGAACTAAACTTTTGAGAGCATTATGTTTTCTCATGTATGATCAAGTGCAAGGTTTAAACAATGAAGGGCAACGATGATATCCATCGAAGGCTTACTCGAGGACGAGCAAGGATTAAGCATGGGGGAGATGTTGATGGTGAAATTCCGTCAACCTAGCCGTGAGTTTACCTTCGGTGTTGGCATAACTTTTATACCTTATCCATTGGTACTAACCCCCTTGGTATAACAAGTTCATTCGTGCATGTCGGTTTTGGAGTTTAGTGTTTATGCAGGGTTTTAGCGTTGAAAGCAAGACTTCCGGGATAAGTTCATCAAGCACCTTGTGACAAGACCTCGAAGCCCTGTACAAGTCATGCAATGAAGCAAACGCGGCGACAAGGGCCCACATGCGGAAGAGGCGGGATCTAGAAGACTCGGGAACCAACACCGGGCGAAGGAGGCCACGGGCTGGGCCGAAGTGGGCCCAGGCCGGTCGGCCTAGGCCGGCCGGCCCAGCCCATTTCAGGGCCCAGTCGGCCCCCCCTTTGACCTAGGTGCCTCTCGGACTATTTATAGCCCCCTGACCGAGAGCCACGCATCAACTCATTCGTCATCCGCCACCACAGAGCAGAGAAGAGAGGGACACCGTTCCGGAGAGGAGAGGGTCGAGATGGTTGACTAGGGTTCCCCTAGCCAACGTGGGAACCTTGCATGGAAGACCACGTCGGAGTTCCCGGAGCTAGGATCAAGGTCGAGGTAGGATCCCGGTGGTGATCTTGATTCATGTATCGCATGTATGTTGAATTTGCAAGTTGAATCCGATTTCTAGCGATCAAGTGCTTTCTCTACGACTTTGTCTTCCCTTGGGTTTGCTTCTTCCCGATCTAGTCTATAGCTAGATTGCTTAGGGTGCTCTTGTAGTCATGGTGGCTAGAGGTGCATACCCGATCTACCCAGCGTTTTCAACTTGTTCTTCTTGGACTCACCCTAGACTACCCGCATGAATAGGGTTTCGTTGTGACAGAACGGTGGCTCTGAAAGGCGGGCGTTTTCAGAGTTGGAACGGAAGCCACGATTTAAAGAGACTAGTTATGAGATTCGTTTTTCTTTATTCTTCTTTGCTTTGGAACTTCAACAAAAGACCCAATCCAATCTCCATTGGTTTTATCTCTTTCTCTTGCTACCTCTGTTTACTAGATTAGATGCGTTTATGGTTCCTTCATAGATTAGATGCAAAACCCCTTTTTAAGATCAAAGTGTTTTCCGCTTATTAGATTGGATCTTGCGTTACACATTTTCCACGGATTCGATACCTTGGGTTCACCACTCGAGGTAAGAAGGGTCCCTTGACTACGACGGGAGACTTGTCCGCTTGCAAGTCTACTTGAACTTTAACACGAATATATACCGTCAACAAGCCCCTTTTTCTGGCGCCGTTGCCGGGGAACAAGTAATCAAGAATCAATCTAGTATTGCGTTTGTGATTATTTTCAATTTTTCTTGTGATTTTTCTTTTGCATCTCTCAATTTTGACCATCCTCAAAACAAAAAAAAATCAATCTAGGGTTTTGCTAAACCCTAGTTTTCTTTTAGTTCCCTTTTTTTATATTTGCTAACCCTAACCGGAGATGAGCGGCTACATCTCCAACAAAAAAAACATATTTTGTGGATGGTCTAGAAAAAATTTTGCAGGCAAAGGTGACGTGCAACACAAGATCTAAAAGTAGAGGCCGAACATCGTCGGAATCTCCAAGAGAAACTCCACTTCCAAGATCGAGAGGAGATCAACCTCATCGCCAGTCATCCTAGGGAGATCGTTCCTCAAGACCGTCGGAGCAATTCACGTTGGCAAGTGGGAGATCAAGTTCGACATCGATGGCATGAGGAGTGCATTCAAGTCAACCTTGATTTGAGGGAAGAAAATATGTTGCAACCGTCAAGACCATGAATCAACGCCCGCTTGAAGACCAAAAGATGACTAAGCCGAGGAATAAATCTACACTGAAGCCATGGATGGTGTAGAAGTCGGGCCCCCAAGATTGCAACGCCCACAAAGAGCGTTGATCCGGAGAAAAGAGAAGAAGTCTAGCTATAGACTATAAACGAAGTGCTTTATGAGGCAACCTGCTCATCAAGTCAAGAATAAGCTACGGAGGACAACCCGTTGAAGAGTCAAGCTATCGGGAGGGCAACCCGAAGAAAATTTTCAAGTTTTTCAAGTAAATTGGTCTTAGAATTTGCTACACATTACATATTATAAATTTCTATGTGGTTGAATATTTTTAGAGACAATATAATTGCTCGGTCATTTACTTAAATTTTATATGTTGATCATAAACCAATGATTTGAGCCATCCCAAGTTTTGTTTGCATCTTTTAGAGAAACTAGTACCAAAAATTCAGCACCTACCCCAACCTTTCATCCTCTCCATGGAGTTAAGGTTGGCTTGTTTTACATGTTAAAAACACACGAGTAGAGCCTTGCTATGTTCTTTAATGTTTTTAATCTTTGATGCATGGTAGGACTTGTGTGAACCTAAGGAACTTGATTTTTGGTTTTATTCAACTTGACATCCATTAGTTTCTCTAGATTTAGAATTTTTCTAAACCCCATTGACTTTATTTTTATTCAAAATATCTCTCTCATGTTTGGCAAAAATTAGAACTAAAACCTATACCCCCACGGTCATGCCGGAGGAACTTGCTATTTATTAATGAAAGCAATCGATCCCGGTGCAACCAAAATAAATTTTATAATTGTTTTTGATGCCTAAAAGCTCCTCTAATGATATATTTGGACTCATCTCTAGCACTGAGTTAAGTTTTAAAGTTTCAAAATTAGAGGAGTGATTAGCATCTAAACATGATTAAGGGTGGTTTTTGAGTTTGATTAACATATAGTGCCCCACGATACATCACGTGTCCATCATTTGGCATCTTAGGCACGTGCAAAGGACAAGCATGGGGGAAGCAAGGGCTTTGTTTTGTAGGAAATTGGTGGAAACACAAGAGGCAAGGGATCAACAAGATGTGAAGCAAAACGATGGAGGTGGAAGATTAATCATGCAAGCAAGGGTGTGGTTGTGAACGGCTCGGGCAATGGGATCTCGAGGATCACATGGACACAAGGAAAGAAGGGAGCAAGAAGCATCTCGGAGATAGATCAAGCGCCCGGTGCTCCCCTTCTCTAGGTAAGTAATTTATGCATTTATTGATTTGTATTCTTGAGTTCATAGCCCGTAAGTTTCATAAAACAACCTAGAAAAAAAATTGAGTTCCATAGTGTTGTAGGTTCTTGTCATGTTAACACCGAACCATTTCATTTATGTTGATAATGCTTTGATGCCTAAGGCTAGCTACCATGCTTAATGGGTGTATGGGGCCGCTGCTCCCGTAGAACCCATCAACATATATTTTGTAGGTTTAGCTAAAGTGGCTTCATGCACACACCTCAATAAATTAGTTTAAGCTTCACCTTGATAGGCAATTGCATGTTCAAGCATCCACAAACCCTATGGCTAATATCAATCCTATCTTGTGCATCTCACAAAAAAATAATAATCATAATAATAATAAACTCCACCCTCCATATACTTCTCTTGTGTTTTTCCCACCGGCAAGCAACCCCGGTGCACTTTCGTTGTGAGTTAGTGCAACAACAATGTGGAAGATGGCCACCGTTTCTTCCCAAGAAGACACGATCATCGAAGGCGCCATCATCAAGCTCTTCGAGGAGGCACTCGGTCTCGAGTCTCCCCGAATCATGGAGGAAGATGTGGCACCACCGAGGAGCGACACGCTGCCCCTCGGTGGCATGAGGAGTACACGAAGTTCATCCATGCGGTACACCGAACCGCGAGGACACACGAAAGAGCCACCCGTTCCGCCATGATGCTCAACTCGTTCATCCGCTCCACCACCATACACTCTGAGGTGTTCCAATGGATGTATCATGAAGACGTGTTCGTCTTGAGAAGAGGCTCGAGCCAAATGTTGATTTTATGGAGTTGGTGCGAATACTCACAAGGAGCTTGATTTGGAAGTTCTTATGGCATTAGCACCGGTCATTAGTGAAGGAGTGTCGTGCCTCTCATTCCACCTTGAAAATGAAGAGCAACTAGTTCCTTATGGATATATTAGAGAACAACTCGGTCACAAGAAGGAAGCCCAGAGCAAGTTAATGTCCAAGAAAATAATGTTAGAAGGATTTTTGGGGGATGATTTCGAGAGAAGATTACAAGAAACCCAAAATTTCTCCTTGTCGGGATTTCTTTGGGATCGAGTACATGAAGCAAGGAAAATAAATTAGTGGAGATGAGAGGAGAGGGTGCAAGTTGATGTTCCTCTTTCCAACATGGGGTTGAATTTATTTGTTTTGTTGAAGGGAGACAAAATTGGTTAGAGGAAGGATTTCATGTCCGAAAAAGGGGGATTAAAAAGGAAATTGTGTAAGAGAGAACATCCTCCGTAGCCCAAGATGAGGGGCTGCACATCAAGCTAATAAACAACCATGGAGGGATACCAATGCCTCCACCATATTTTGAAGTATGTCAAATGCAAGCATGGGGGAGTGGGGCAGCCACGCCACCACATCCTCCACCATACATGTTCCTCATGAGGTTTTCATGGCGCTCCATCCAACAAATGCAAGAGGAAGGGACATAAACATCGCCTATAAGATTGGTCGCCTTTACCATTAGAGCAATTTAGAGGAGGACCGGCGCAATCACAATACAAGTAAAAGGATACAACAGCGGACCATCAATATCAACCACGGAAAATAAAGGAAGAAGGAGGAAGATAAGAAAATAATAATGGTTCCAAATTCGGTTTGATTTTCTCCTTTTCCTCTTCTTTATTTTCAGCTATTGTGCAACTTTATATATGTGTACCATTTTCTGTTTTTATTTATTTTCAGCATGTGTGATAATAGTAGTTTAAGATCACCATGAATAAAGTCACCACCTTGTTTTTACCTTTGGTAAAGTTACAAAATTTGTGCCATGATGATATATGATTATAATTGCCACTTTGTTTATCTTTGTATTTGTTTTATGCATGATTATGCTAGTGCTCTCTTAAAATAAAAATCTGAATTTATCTAAATGCTAGCTCAATCTTTAGCGGAGGTTATGATAAAAATAAAGACCCATAGTTTTATATGCTCTCAAGTTTTAGATGGATTAAAGATGATTTTATTCCTAAAAGTAATGCTAACCTTGTCATGAATATCACTTGTGTGTTGCTCTACCTATTAGAGCCTTATATATATTTGAGTGCATAAACCTTAGTGTACAAGATTTATTTTTGAGTGAGTTATTGCAGGCCATGATTTCTCTGGCCCGAGACTAAGAAATTTGGTCATTCCGTTTTTGTGTATCTATCTTATTGCTAGCCTCTTATCTGTGCATTGTGTATCCCCACATCAGAGATCTCACAAACCTCGCCGGATATCCACCCTTAAAACCAAATATCATCTTTTGTGATTACCTCCTTGACCACAACCTATTGTTGAGTATGGATCATCAATTCAAGGAAGATCGCAAGACGGTGCCATGATAGAAGATTTCAAGTATCTCTCCGAAGGAAAAATATTTCCGGTATCTACCTTATCTCTATCACCTCTTTGCCCGAGGACGAGCAACGTCTAAGCATGGGGGAGGAGGTAGGTACAATGCAATTTTAGAGTTCAAAGGGGAGCAAATAAAAAATTTATGAGAAAGAAAAAGAAAAAAAATGAGAAAAAGAAAGAAAGAAAGAAAAATATGAGTATGAGAAAAAGAGAAAAAAAAAAAATATGAGTGTGTGTAAAAATAAAATAAAGTGAACTTCCCTGTTCTCTAAAGTGCATTAGGAATTTCAAGGACTCAAGATTAAAAGATCCAAACTCATTTTTTCCAACCATGTGCAATCCGATAACGAGGACTTCCTTTGTGCCTCGGGATCACTCTTTGCCATTTGCACATGTCCACCTATCTCAAAGTGTGTGTATTTTTTTCTCCCCCTCCTTGATTTAACATTATTTTCCAATGACCTTTTTGACGAGTCTCGGTAAGACCATGAGAAGCTTGTCTTGTTTTGACAACATCTCATTTATAATATCTTGGTAGGACTAAACTTTCCCAAAAAGCTCCATATAAAGCCTACCACTTATATATTATATGAGAGGGAAAGGAATAGAATAAATAGGCTTGAGAGACAAAGAGAGATGAGAGTTCATGAGCAATATGCAAGATGATTTGTGAACTTGGTTTAGCTCTTTTCATCTCGTTCATTATTTCAAAATTTCTAAGATCTATTTAAACTTTGGGAGCATGTTAATACTTGTGGCATAAGCTTAATTAATAATCTACCCTCCGTAGAGATGAAGGCTAGTACATTATGAAACTTTAACGAACTAAACTTTTGAGAGCATTATGTTTTCTCATGTATGATCAAGTGCAAGGTTTAAACAATGAAGGGCAACGATGATATCCATCGAAGGCTTACTCGAGGACGAGCAAGGATTAAGCATGGGGGAGATGTTGACGGTGAAATTCCGTCAACCTAGCCGTGAGTTTACCTTCGGTGTTGGCATAACTTTTATACCTTATCCATTGGTACTAACCCCCTTGGTATAACAAGTTCATTCGTGCATGTCGGTTTTGGAGTTTAGTGTTTATGCAGGGTTTTAGCGTTGAAAGCAAGACTTACGGGATCAGTTCATCAAGCACCTTGTGACAAGACCTCGAAGCCCTGTACAAGTCATGCAATGAAGCAAACTTGACTCCAAAAAGCCAGGGACCTAACCCGAGAAGATGACAAACTCCGAGGACCTAGCCAGAAAAGTGTCGAATCTTGCGAGACAAGGAGCTTCGTCCAATTCGAGAGAAACTGACGACAAGGGCCCACATGCAGAAGGGGGCAGGATCTAGAAGACTCGGGAACCAACACCGGGCGAAGGAGGCCGGCTGGGCCGAAGTGGGCCCAGGCCGGTCAGCCTGCCGGCCGGCCCAGCCCATTTCAGGCCCGCCCACCTAGGTGCCTCTCGGACTATTTATAGCCCCCTGACCGAGAGCCACGCATCAACTCATTCGTCATCCGCCACCACAGAGCAGAGAAGAGAGGGACACCGTTCCGGAGAGGAGAGGGTCGAGATGGTTGACTAGGGTTCCCCTAGCCAACGTGGGAACCTTGCATGGAAGACCACGTCGGAGTTCCCGGAGCTAGGATCAAGGTCGAGGTAGGATCCCGGTGGTGATCTTGATTCATGTATCGCATGTATGTTGAATTTGCAAGTTGAATCCGATTTCTAGCGATCAAGTGCTTTCTCTACGACTTTGTCTTCCCTTGGGTTTGCTTCTTCCCGATCTAGTCTATAGCTAGATTGCTTAGGGTGCTCTTGTAGTCATGGTGGCTAGAGGTGCATACCCGATCTACCCAGCGTTTTCAACTTGTTCTTCTTGGACTCACCCTAGACTACCCGCATGAATAGGGTTTCGTTGTGACAGAACGGTGGCTCTGAAAGGCGGGCGTTTTCGGAGTTGGAACGGAAGCCACGATTTAAAGAGACTAGTTATGAGATTCATTTTTCTTTATTCTTCTTTGCTTTGGAACTTCAACAAAAGACCCAATCCAATCTCCAGATTGGTTTTATCTCTCTTTCTCTTGCTACCTCCGGTGTTTACTAGATTAGATGCGTTTATGGTTCCTTCATAGATTAGATGCAAAACCCCTTTTTAAGATCAAAGTGTTTTCCGCTTATTAGATTGGATCTTGCGTTACACATTGTTCCACGGATTCGATACCTTGGGTTCACCACTTGAGGGAAGAAGTGTCCCTTGACTATGACGGGAGACTTGTCCGCTTGCAAGTCTACTTGAACTTTAACACGAATATATACCGTCAACAGACTACACCAACGGCTTGGACTGCCTTCAACCAAGTCATGTAAGTGATACACTTCACCACTACCACTTTCTTTCCTAAGGACTGTTTATAGAGGTTACAACATTTGCTTAGACAAATCAATATGTATATCTAGGTTACTTGGCGGCCTTATATAAGGGATGAGATTGCTGAGGGAGAATTTAGCCCAATGTGCACAATTGATGAAGATTATTGGCGTAACATTTGCCCTCTTATTTGCTTCTATGTTGTGGAGTACCATCTACCACATAGAGTGCAACGACAATTTGGGCATCTTCAAAACTACCCTCCGGATTATTACAACACTAGCCACAGCCTCCACGAGTATGTATTTTCATTTGTTTCATACCCTTCAAAATGTTGGTTGTCTATGAAATTACTCACTATGATTAATTACTATGTAAATGCAGAACTGACCGTCGCAAGCAAAGAGGTGCCAAGAATTGGCTGGAGCATCACATCCACGCGGTCAATGCATGGAATGCGAGAGCGAACAACAAAGTGCCTGGGGGGCCACGACACCGTGATGGTCCGTTCAGTGAGTACTTGGATTGGCTAAAACAAAACACCCGCTTAAAGTTAAGGGTTGCAATGGATGAAGAGTATATTGAGGATCTACCTTCAGATCCGAAAGATGTTTTCCCCGAGTACGACGAAATCACTAGAAGTGGGAGGCAGCCAGAGCGTGGTCCCTTCGAGGATTATATTGTAAGTGATGATACTCTTGTCACTAATTTGGAGTTTCACTTGGTATTGTGACATAATGTTAATTTATTAACCACATATAGGGGCAACAACTCGGAAGATTTGCTAATGAAGCTGAGCAAGCTTTGGATATCCCGATAGGATCTCCGGAGGAGGCCGGTGTGTTGAGGAGTTTTGTGCAGGTAATATCCTTTTTCTGTGGGACTTTTGTGCTAGTTATGGATGCATGCTCAATTTGGTTATGGTGCTTTACAGAGGATTAGACGGGGATGTAGAAAAGCGGCGTTCAAGTTGAATTGCTTGGCAAGACCGGCACTGGGGCCCGAACATGTTGCTGGACCTTCACAGTCCGCACAAAGATCCACAAGACGAGCACAAAGTGCATCAACTTCAGGTGTGTGGCCTTGATAGTTGTAGGTTTGTCTTTTTTAATATTGTTGGCTACATCAATGATGCATATATGGTTGTTGTAGGAGGATCTTGTCGTCGTGCACCGGGGATTGTAATTAGATCCCCTCCACGTACCCCAGAGCCGGAAACCGAGTCAGACCGACCGGTGACCCCTCTTATCATGAAACAACTGTGATTGGGTCCTCACAACTTGCGGGTGCTCCTCTTGGCACACAAGAAACTCCACCGAAGCGGCATGAGAGGCGGGAGCGTGCGGATGTGGGCAGCCAAAATGTCGTTGACACGCAACCTGGGTGGGTTCGAAAGGCGAAGAAAGTCTACACTCTGAATCCTTAGGCTTGTGCTCGGTTTGAGTGGTTGAACGTTCCCTTAGGCTTGTGGTCGAACTATGTGGCTTGTGGTCGAACTATGTAGGCTTGTGGCTTGTGGTCAGACTTTGTAGACGGGCTTGTGATCGAACTATGTAGGTTTGTGGCTTGTTGTCGAACTATCTAGGCGGGGAATCGAATCGAACTATGTCGGCTTGCGATCGATGTACATATGTGTTAAATTATGTGCAAATTTGTGTTTCTTGATAATGTGAAATATTTGTGCTTCAACTCACTCCAAAAACGGCACAAACTTAGCGAATCTTGAACTCACTAAAAAAAGTCCCAGACTTAGCGAATTTACCAAACTCCCTTATCTGGAGAATGAACTACGGCGGTACTGAATTGGGGTTTCACCTGGCGCGACTGCTTCACGAGTCGCGCCAGGCGGCTTGGCGTGACTCAATATTTAGTCGCGCCATGTGCGTTGGCGCGACTCTTGTTCGACAATTGACTTACGGCAAAACTGTATTTGGGTGTGCATTGGCGTGATTGCTTCACGAGTCGCACCAAGCGTCCTACTCTGAATGCACACCCAAATACAGTTTTGTCGTAGTTCATTTTGCAGATAAGAGTAGTTCGAGAAATTGGCTAAGTTTTTTTGCAGATTCAGTAGTTCACTATGACTTGTCTTAAGCAATATACATCGAAAATAGTTAGAATACACCAAAGATTCAACATGTCCTTAAGCCACAGTGTTCCAACATTCCACAAGGTCCACGACATAAGTTCATTACATGGCATAATTAAAATAGTTAGAATACACCAAAGATTCAACATGTCCTTAAGCCACAGTGTTCCAACATTCCACAAGGTCCACGACATAAGTTCATTACATGGCATAATTAAAATAGTTGACGAGGTACACAACTCAAGTTCACTACTCTGAATCAAAATCAAACAATAGTTCATCGTCACCCCAATCGTCATCCTCCACCTCAATCACATTGGCTTTGCCCTTGTCCGTGTCCTCCACCTCTTGCGCCTTGCCCTTGCCCTTGCCCTTTTCCTCCACCTCTTGCGCCTTGGTAGCAAGTGTCTTTATCGCCTCCCACTGAAATTTGGTAGTTACATCCACAATTTCCTCTACATTGTTGCTACACTTTTTTTGTGTTGTAAATTTTGGCAATTCTCTCACAAGAGCTTTCATTGCCTGCAATTGTGCCATTTTTGCCTCAATTCTAGCCAACTTCAAATTAATCCCTCTTTTCTTTGCCTCCTCCATTTGGAACCACTCGGCTATGGAATCCTTTGCAAATATCCTAGATGGATCAAACTCACTCCAATCACGACGCCACTTTTCCCTCATGTTACGCATGCAAGTCCCTCTTCTCTCCTTCTCTTCCTCCTCCCTCATCCTCTTCCTCCGCCTCTCACCCGCACTTAGTGGCGGTGGATAGTTCATCCTATTCCGCCTCCAAAATTCAATGAGGCCCTCTCTAATGCCCTCTCCAACACTAGTTTGTGAACATCCCTTCTCTCTAGCAAGTTTATCCTTTGCAATTTGTCCAAACAACTCTTTATCCGATGGAATTGGGACATCATATTTTTCTCTTAATTTATTTTTCCTCTTGGTTGTTTCCTTGATTTTCAAATACCCTAACATTGCCCCAAATGTAGAGCAGTGCTTCCCTCCTGCAAAGCTCTCCCAATCACATGTTCTCCCCTCCTAAAAAATTAATGTCAATTTTTAGGCAACATAACCATTTAAATTGGCACAACACATGGATACAAAGTTAAGAAAGTGACTTTACCCAATAATCTCCATATGAGTTACCACAATACCAACCATATCCAAGCTCAGATGGAACCACTCCCTTTCGAGCGAGTATTCCACACTTGCAACGAGGCCTATAAGGCTCATCACATGGCCATGGCTTCTCCCCACTCTCGAATGCTTGCACGTCTTCTTCTGACGGCCAATGAGACTTCGGACCGTATATGTCCTCTTGAAAATCACATAGGAGCCATCCATCCTGCACATGAAATTCAATAAAGACCTCTATATGTCAAAATATCGAGCACAATGAATTTGTCGGGAAGAGCAATGATGCTTACATGTGTTCTTTGGTTGCACCGAAAGAATGGTGTGAATTTATCGGGAAGGTCAAGATCAGGAAGTTGCAACTTGCTTGGCCTCCCACAATGACACAATGGAGGGTTGCTAACATGCTTGCATCCCGCCTCTTGTTTTTCATGGAATGTCATTTCTGGTGGATTTGGTGGTGGTGGCACCCACCGTCTGAACTCATGATAGGGTTGCACCACCGATTCTATCCACAGAAATAGTCAGATCCTAGGGTCAAATTTTTCCGGTCCATCAATCCACTGGTGGAAAAAGCAAGGTGCTATGTTGTATTGACTTGGGCCACCATCTTCATTTAATATCCATTTTCTTGCACATGTGTAGAACGCCCTTCCAGTTGTTGCCTCATCCCTTGATTTCTTCACTTGAGCTGGAATGCCACAATGACACATAGGAACCGGAAGAGGCGGTGGGACGGGATCATCACGCCTGCCTCTGCTCGCCGCCATTTGCCTAGAAAAACATAAAATTTCATCAGATTATTTATACAAAATGAAAGGACAACAATATTATTTACATAATTAAGAAATAGAGACATGGAATCCAAAGTAGCTACCGCATGCCCGCTCCCACTAGATTGTTTATGTCGTTCCTTCCGATGACCCTCCTCGTGGCAGACACTACATCGGTTCTTCAACTTTTCTTGGTCAAACTCCCCGGCACCGTAAATATCCCTATCGTACCCACTTGTTTGGTCCATCTCATTGCGTAATCGCTTTTTCTTCCTCCTTCCGACACCCAGTTTCCTCTTCTCGTCATCTGGGACGTAGTCAAGACCATTGTAATCAGACCAATGTGTCTCGTCTAGTATTGGCTCAAAACGAGTTGCCCATGTCTTCAATACTGAATCCTTAGAATACAATTGTGTCGTGTACGCTGGTGCTAGCCAAGACACCCCTCTAACAGTGCATACGGCTATCATATGAGAGCATGGAACATGTAGCAACTGAGGTATACAACAAGTGCAAGTCACTCCTCAGAGGTCCACCTTATATATGCGTCTGCCCGTCATCTCACCTTTAACATTCAAAGCGGAAGCTGTCCTCACTGAGTACACATACAATGTGGGATCAAACAACTCAACCCACATGCTCGCAGCTTTCAAACCTTGTTCGTTTGAGTGCTTCTTTGCGGCTTTACCAAAAATACTTACCCCACGTAACCCTCTATCTATGTGGTCTTTTGCTTTTTCCACCTATGCAAAAAATATGAATTGATCTTGTAGAAAGTGTACTCCACAATAGCCGATACTGGCATGGCACGGATGCCTTTCAGGACCTTGTTGAGCACTTCCGATAGATTTGTATTGTTCACACCATATTTCCAACCACCTTCATCAAATGCATTGGCCCACTTATGTTTATTGACCATCTGCTCCTCCAACCACTCTTTTGCTTCCGGATTCATCATTTGTTTTAGTTTCTCTAGTCTAATATTAAACGTCCTCTCCGCTTTGGCTGCACACACCGATTTTAGCTGCTCTCTAACTTTCTTGTTAGCTTGCCTATGCCATATGTTCGCTGCAAAGTGTCACATGCACCAACGACTCACGACAGGTTGGTACCCTTCCATGTAATCCTCAACCGCACTTAGTATTCCTTGATGGCGGTCTGAAACTATGCACACCTTCACAGGGCGTCCCACAACGTCCCGACGGACCAAATGCAAGAACCAAGACCAGCTGTCAATATTCTCACTTTCAACTAAGGCAAAAGCAAGGGGTACCAATCTATCCTCACCATCAACACCAGTGGCGATCAACAAAACACCCCTATACTTTCCAGTTAAGAATGTGCTATCGACACTTATCACCGGTCTACAATGCTTGAATGCCTCTACACATTAGGGGAAACACCAATACACCCGCTCCATTACTGGCTTCATTACACCTTTGTGGAGCTCCTCCTTTCCTGTAGTATGAGTGCACCACTGCACTGCCGGGTTGAAGTGTGTTATTGCTTGTAGGATTTTTAGCACCCTACCGTAAGCATCCTTCCAATCACCCCACAACATGGATATTGCATGCTGCTTAGCTCTCCAGGCCTTTCCATAATTCACCGTGTAGTTGCTGAAAGCTTTGATGGACTCAATGAGGGCAGCTATAGAAACATCAGGATCCTTATAAACCATGCCAGCAATCCGTCTTGAAATGTAATGAGCCGTGCATTGAGAATGTTCTTGTGCCACTTCTGACGTCCCACATGTATGAGGTTGGACAACTCTTGTGATTCTCCATTTGTTCCTATCATCAGGAAGTGGACGCGCCCACACCTTCCAAGCACAATCTTGTTGGCAAGCAACCGTGTATCTTGGTTTGGCCGATGAATGAATCACATTATATGGCCTATGGTGCCGCACCGAGTAATCCCTTAAGAAAAACTTTAATTCTTCTAAGTTATCAAATTGCATTCCTGTCGTTATAAACAATTGACCACTGTTGGGATCAACTTCATTAAGACGTAACCCTGAATCACAATATGCCTTCCTCAGAACCGAGTGCAAAGCGGAAACTTGTGTACATCAACATGTATACGACTTCCAATTGGTACCGATCGGAGAATGAGCGCCTAGAACTCATCAAACTCTCCAGTGAAAGCCTCAAAGCATCCATCTGAGTAGCAGCCGGGTAGTGTAGATGCAATATAGAAACAACAAGCATGAGCACATGTCGTACTCAACAAGGGAAAAGCTCTATAACAACATGCAAGGCTTTATGGTGGAAGCTGATGGTTATAAAGCAAGTCAGCATTTTAGTTGGTCAAGTTTTATTAAGCAGCTGTTAATAGCAAGTGAAAGTATATACCAAACCTGAATATCACGTGCAACGGAACCATTGAATGAAATGCAAAATGTTTAAAAGTTCCATCTTTCATAAATTACTCATGTGAGGGTCCAGGCCGCCCTTGACCGTGAGCACGGCTAACTAGTCAGTTTTACACTCTGCAGAGGTCGTACATCTTTACCCACAAGTCACGTAAAAATACAAAAGAATTTTAGACCCAACCATGCTGTGCAAAAGTAGGCACAATACCACACTACCGAGGTGTGGCTGCATAGGGACGCTACGAGGCCGTTACAAAGATCCCCAGGTGCAGGCTGCTCGCTAGGTTACTTGACAGCGCAATGCATAAACCTCTCTCAGCTGCGAAGCTACCATAGAGCAGATCAGCCTGAGGGTCGGGCTATACACCAACTACCGGCAACCCCCAACCCTTATCAAGTAAAGCATACCTAACACCCAATTCTCTAATTATTAGGCCAAGACAGAGCCATATGTCTTGTGGTTGTACTGTTTTCCTGGGTGGTCGCTCCATGTTCTGATTAACAGGCATAAAGTGTTCGTGCATTACATGAATGATAACAGAAGTAAAGCCAGATTGATAAATGTTTATTAAACCAACCGAAACCATGGTAAAGCTCTAGCAAGTGCTACCCAACATAAAGTAAACCCAGGTTGATCAAGGCATAGGATAAACAAAGCTAGTCAAACCTTAATAATAGGACCATTCAATTTAATGCAAAGCAATAATAAATAACGATGTAATTGAAATGCATGTTGTAATAGGATCAACGGGAATGCAGCAAGGACTTGCCTTCTACCAGCTCCGGAAACTGCTCAGGGTCTTGAAAATCTTCAACGGCAGCGAAGTCCTCGAACTGCTCGTACTCTACGCTCCACACGTTCACATACAAGCATACAATAGAATAAATTCAGAAACAATCACCAAACAGCAATAACAGAACAAAACAGAGACATAAAACTGTTCCACTCGTCGAGACGATCATGTGGACATAAAGAACGCTAAAAACGGAGCTAAAACGTGTATTCTACGGCCAAAACAAGGTACATGGGCTTTTCTGCAGGAAAACTAAACTTACAGGGGCTAAACTGCGAGAATCTAAGGGCTAAAACATGATTTTATAAAAAACTCAGGGGCTACTATGCTAAACTAGCAGATTAGGACCTCGGGTGCAAAAACTAAGGGGCCTAGGGTTTAAACCGCAAGATTCAGGACCTATACATAAGGATCTTTCTATGGTGGAAGGATATTTCTGTGAAACTAGAAAAACCTGGAGGCTTTTAAGCAAAACGGCGTGGGGTCTGCTCGGTTGACCGGTATTGACCGGGGCGGGTTGATTCCAGCCCGTCGGATCTAGATTCGACGACCAGGCTGGCACGCACGCGAGCGAGCGACGGCGGTCAGCCGTCGGCGGCGCGACCGCGGCGGCGGTGGCGGCGCTGCGCGGTGTGCTGCGGCTAAGCACGCAGGCGCTCAAAGTCCCGAGGACACGTCTAAACGACGGCGCGCGCGCAGCTCATCTGGCGAACTCCGACGGCGGCAGCGGGCGGCGACGGCGGCGGGGGCGGCGGCGGCGCAAGTCCGGCGAGCACGTTCGGGTGAATCGAAACGCGGGGCGTGCACAAAACGCACCAAGGTGCTCCTCACCTCCACGCACAGCTCACAGGGGTCTTCTTGACACGGATGGCGGTGCGCGGATCGGCAGCCGCGACCGGGCCGGCGCGCGCTAGGGGCTGCGCGGCGGCTCTAGGTTTTGGGCGAAGGCGGCATGGCCGGGGGTGGTAGCCTTTAAATAGGCCGGGAAGGCGCCCTAGGCGGCGGGCCCGCACACTGCGCAGCCCAACGCACGCCGGGCGAGCCCGACTCCGGCTCGGGGCGGCGCAGATTCGGCGCGGGGGACGGGATGATGTGCGGGTCCTGCACGTCAGCCTCTGCAAGCCAGCGCCAAGGGCTAGGCTGCCCAAGCTAGTGGGGCGGTGGGTAAAGAGAAAAGGTTTTTCTAATTTTTAAAACATTCAAACAAATGAATTCAAACATGAATTTGAATTCAAACACTCAACAACAATGCACCAGCATGTATGCAACAGTAAACTCCTATATTTCATTATTTAATTAGCAAAAATGGTTAAATGCCTAGAAAAGCACAGACTCCTTATATTCCTTAAGCGAGAACGACGGTTGCTAAGCAAATTTTTAATTAAACTCCAAAAGTGAAAATTAGGGTGTTACAAATCCTACTCCCCTTAAGATGAATCTCGTCGTCGATATTCGGATGGATCAAAGAGATGGGGATATTCTTCTTTCAACTCCTCCTCTCTTTCCCAAGTTGCCTCATCCTCTGCATGATTACTCCATTGCACCTTGCACATCGTAATAGCCCGGTTTCTCATAATCCGTGTCAAGGTATCCAAGATCTTGACAGGTCGTTCAGTAATGGTGAGATCTTCCTTAACATCCAACCCATCCATAGGCAATGGCTCTTTATCATGAGGTTTGAGACCCCTTTTTAACTGAGAGATATGGAACACATCATGCACATCTGAGAGCTGTTCTGGCAAGTCAAGTCTGTATGCTACCTCTCCCACTCGTTGTAAAATCTGAAAGGGTCCAATAAAGCGGGGGGACAACTTTCCCTTCACCATAAATCTGCGCAAACCTCTGATGGGTGACACTTTCAAGTACACATAATCACCTTCCTGGAAAGATACATCTCTTCTCTTCCCGTCTGCATAACTATTCTGCCTGGACTGAGCAACCCTCAAGTTCTACCTTATGATCTGAACTTACCTTTCTGCCTCCTTAATGATATCAGTCCCAAACAACTGACTCTCACCTGTCTGACTCCAATACAATGGTGTTCTACACTTCCTCCCATACAATGCCTCGAAGGGTGCCATCTTCAGACTAGCTTGGTAACTGTTGTTGTAAGAGAACTCAGCATACGGCAAACTCTTATCCCAACTACCACCATGCTTAAGGGCACAAGCTCTCAGCATATCTTCCAGAATCTGATTTGTCCTCTCAGTCTGTCCATCGGTCTGCGAGTGATAGGCTGAGCTAAAGTTCAACTTTGTATCCATGGATTCATGAAGCTTCTCCCAGAAACGAGATGTGAACTGAGTACCTCGGTCAGACACTATCTTCTTGGGCACACCATGCAAACACACGATCTGAGACATATACAGTTCTTGGGCACCATGGAGGTGACCGCGGCCAGCTCCTTCTTGAGGGTCTCCTCGGTCTCTTGAGTGCCTGCAACGATTCAAGGTCGTAAATTCAGCACCGAGACCTTGCGAAACATACAGAGCCAGCTCGAGGCGACGTTGGAAACTTACCCTCTATCACGACCTGGAGGTCGGTGGCCGCGTCCTTGGCCTTCCGCTCGGCATCCTCTAGCTTCTTCAGGTCGGCCGCCTCCCTCTGCGTCTGGCGCGCCATGGCCTCTTTAACACGTTGCACCTCTTGCGCGGCCTCGACCTGGGCCTGCAGCTTTGCCTCACGGGCTACAGCGGCCTCTGCATGCGCATTAGCCGCTTCCCGGAGCAGATTCGTCCGAGCTTGCGCTCGTTCAGCAAGAGACTACATCAACAAGCAAGCAAGATAGCCATCAGACCTTGCGGGATACAACGACCCAAAGCAAACTTAAAGGGCTCGACCAAGGACCCTTACCGACAGCACGCATCCAATCGTGCGTGACACCTCCTTGAATTCCTTCACATCGCGGCGGTCGGCGACGACCTCCGCCTTCCACGGGGTGCCGACGTAAAGGCACCGGTGCAGGTCATCGTCCGCCCGTGCACCTCCCGTCTCGGCCGCTTGCGGGTCTGGCGTCGGCAGCGGGTCGGCGGTGCAGAGGTCGCCACCCTCATCCTTAGCGGCGGGAACGGTACTGGTTCCGGCCTTGTCCGCCTCGGACGCTGTCGTCATTCCAGCCCCACCGGTCATGCTCGTCACGTCGACCATTGAGATTGCCGGTGACTCCACCACCGGCGTCTCCTGGATCTTGCTCCCAAACGCCTCCTGGCCTGAGGCGTTCTTGCCACTTTCCGACGTCATCAGAGGAGCTCTGCACATGTGAAAAGACCTCAGTCAAACAACAACGTGAGAGCTGGGACACGAAGCGAAGCAGGAAGTAGGTCTCTTGACTTACTTGGTTTCCGACCTGAGGCCGGGCTTGCAGGGCTTAGGCGGGGCCTTCTTCGCCGTCTTGTGCGAGCCAAGGTCACCCATAGGATCGGTGCTCGACCTAGGGTGCTCTTGTGTCTTCGACGCCTGGTGGGGCGTCTCCACCGCCTATTTTCAGCGGCGCGCCTGCGGTGTGTGCCCGCATGACGAGCCGCGATTGCCTTTGGTGACTCGATGTCGCCCTCTTCATCATCAACGTCGATGGTCGCGACGTCGGAACTGATCGTGGTTGTGTCTACTGACACCGCGGACCTGGTTCGCTTCTTCTTCTTCTTCGCCTCCGCGGTCTGGGTCGCGGCCCGACAGGAGGATATCTTCCCCGCCGTCTGCCGCATACGCCGTGGCGCGGCGACCTTGGATGGCGCCCTACGCGACATGGCGGGAGCCTCGTCGTCGCTCCCCACCGTCGAGTTGGAGACGTACTCGTCGACAGGAGGTGTCGGTGCTGCTTGTACGTCTGCAGCGTCGTGGACCTTGTAACTGCGCTGGTCCTCATCACGCAGTGGTGCCGGGCACCAGTAGATGCCCTCGCGGTGCTGAAAACACAAGATGTAGCAATTCAATCAGATTCAACACCAAAGACGTAAACTCCCACAAACGTTACTTGGATACACATCAAGGTCGGTGACATAGCGGGTCGGAGGGGCTGTACACCCCTAGTAACTTGGGGCATTCCCTGTTGTGGTTCCGCCCGCTGAAGATGTTCTTCGCACGGGCCATCATCTCCACCTTGGAGACCTTGCGCTGCGCGACCCGAGTGGGGTCGGATTGCCCCCAGTACTCAAAGGCCGGATGGGCCCGGTCCTGGAGAGGTTGAATGAGGGCGGCGGTGGTGCCACGGCACACCGGTCAGCCGCTCCGCCTTGAGCTGCTCCAGGTCGTCCAGCAAGGGCTGTAGCTCCTCGGTGTCATGCGACGCTAGCTGGTTGGTCCACTCCGGGTACGGGACCGGCGCCCACCCCGTTCTCTCCTTGAGCGCCGGCGCAGGGTTGTTGAGGTAGAACCACCCCTGCTTCCAGCCGATGGTGTTGTCGGGGAGCGTCAGGTTGATGTACTCCGACTTCATGTTCCGACGTACCATGAAGCCGACGCTGCCGACGACCACGCCCTTGCCCATCTTCTTCAGCTCGAAGAAGTGGCGCCACTGATGAAAATGTGGTGTGATGCCGAGGTAGGCCTCGCAGAGGTGGACGAAGGTGGAGATGATGGTGATCGAGTTTGGCGCCAGGTGCACCAGCTCGATGCGGTAGAAGTGGAGGAGCCCGCGCAGGAAGTCGCCCGTCGGGACACAGAACCCACGCTCGATATGCAGGAGGAAGACGACAGTTTTGTCAGTCCCCTCCGTCGAGAACTCCTCACTCGCTGCTGGCCTCCAGCCAACCTACAATTTGGGCCTCAACGGCCCGCGGTCCGCCAGCGACTGGATCTGCTCCTCTGTCACTGTGGACGCCTCCCAGACGGTGCACGAATCCGGGATGGGAGCCTTCTCCATCTTGCCTTCTTCAAAACCGGTGCACTTGGATCTGAAAGTCACGAGCGACTTGGTTCGCATGCGAGGTCGCGGCGGCAGCGGACCTAAGCTCGGTGACGCTACTGCTTTCTCTGGACACTACGCGGTGGCAGAACCCTAGATCTGAGTGGAAATGGAAGCAAGTGGAGGCCCCTGGGCCAAAGATCGGCCTTATATAATCAGGCCCCAGTGGCGCAACGGGTGGCCACGCCTCGAGGTCTATCCGGTGCGAATCACGGCGACCCAACGGTCTGGCGCCCTCAACGAATCTATTGCTTAACGACTCTTTTTGGCCTAACGGCTATTTGGCAGTAACGGCTAGTTCCGTGCGGGAATCTACGTCCGCTAGCCTTCACGCGACGTTTCAGCGGACGTGGACTCGCTATGCGTCACTTTAAGCCCCTCAACATAAAAAACCCTGACTTAGCATTCAAGGTCGCCAGCGACCTACAAATGACCTATTGCAGGTCGCCCAGGCACCAGTAGCCTCCCAGGTCACTTCGACCTCCTCTCAATGGGTTTGTCTCGCACCCCTTAGGCCCGGTTGCCTATATGCCTTCTAGGTCGCTACGACCTACATCGGCCCCCCTATCAACGGCGCTGTGCTTAATGGCTCTACTGCCCGTTGATGACCTCCATGGTTCTACTCATAGCGCTTCGCTGAGGCCTCGTAGCCTATCAGGTCGATCTCGACCTGCACATCCCAGGGTTGACGTCCTTGCGTTGCGCCACTGCGCAGCGGCCGTGTGGATCCAGGTCGACACGGTGTTGACGGATAAAACTCGTATCCACCTACGATCCGCAAGCGTACGGACCTACACCTTTTTCACCACGGGATTCCCAAGGTTCTTGTCAATCCGCGGAGCAAGGGGATTACTAGCGCTTAACCAAGTACTAATCTAGTTGAATGGAAAACCTTTGGAAGAGAGTATTAATCTAAAGGTAAAGACAATCTAACCTAAGTTAATCTAAGTTAAGTTGATCAAACAAATCTAGGGTTAAACTAGATGGTAAAGGGTGAACACAAGAGAGTGATTAAGAAAGATAAGCGTTCCCTCCCTAGGATCTAGGATAACATGGTATGCATCTACTACACGAGAGTGGTAAACCAATCTACCGGGGGTTGTGACCACGGTTTCGCCCTTTCCCTCCTCTCGTACTGTCACTACGTGAAGGTATTCGTGACTAGACCTATGATGGACACGGTATGTTGATGGAATCTATGGGAGTAGCAGATATCATACGCCCGAAAAACACGGTAGCTAACCTTAATCATCAAAGCATCATCAACATGAAAGCAATAGATTGAAACCACGAATCAAGTAGCAATCACATAGCATGCATCCATCTAACCCTAGGGATGAACGGAGACATTACCCCATCATCTTACACGGATTGAAGCACATAGGGGTGATGGAGACTCCGGAGAACGTCGTCGATGAAGATGGCGGCGATGAAGCTTGGGAACACCCTAGGCGGGCTTGGAGTCCTCCTCTTGCTTCCTTCTCTCGTCGGCGTTGATCCTTGCGACGAGCTCATCTAACTCTCTCCCTCATCTTGCGGCGGCGGTTTTCTGATGAATAGCGTCGGTAGGATGATTTGTTCGATGTGGCGACGGCCGGCGGGAGGCAATAAATAGACGAACACCTAGGGCAAAGGGGGCACCGAACCGACCCCGGAGTGGGCTGGGCCGGTCGGCCCAGCCCGGCCGCCCAAGGCCCATTTCGGCCCGGTTCGGCCCCGGTTTCCTCCCCGGTTGCTTCTCGCGTGATCCCTTATTTGTGTGCACTTGCATGTGGGCCTTTGACGTGCTTTCCTTCACGGTTAAGGCTTGAATCCTTGCTATGCAAGCTCACTGCTTTTCTGTTGAGTCCACGAAGACTTGCACGTTGACGCTTCGGTCCTCGGGTCATTTGGAGTCATGTTCATCGCGTGTCTTGACTCTTGTCGGGCTTCATGATCTTCTTCCAAAGTGCTTGGTGAACTTATCCCGAAAGTCTCCTCTTTAGCGTAGATTTCCTGCGTAAACAACAAACTCCAAAATCGACATGCAAGTGTGAACTTGTTACATCATTAGTATGCCTAGTGGCGGGTTAGTTGCAAATCATAATCGAAACCAATGTATAACAAGTACTCTAGGTTGACGGAAATTCACCGTCAACATCTCCCCCATGCTTAAACCTTACTCGTCCTCGAGTAAGTAATCCTTGCTTAAAAGGGAAATCAGTGTTGCCTTCCAATGTTGTCCCTGCACTTAGTCATTCATGACGAGGCAAATTGCTCTCTCTTAAGAATTTATTTTTAAAGTTCAAGTTGTGACCGGCTTCTTTTTCATTATGGAAGATAGACTAACAATAAAGAACAAGCCACATTTAACACGATGCTCTCAAACTTAAGTGAACTTCAAACCATTACCTTGTCACATGGAAGATTTTCAAAAAGATGCATATCCAACATAAGTGAAAATCTCTTGCAAGAGCTCATGGAACACTCATCTCATCAAGTCACTCAAGCCCATACTAGATTATTTTGAACCTACTCTACTCATATGTGATAGTGGAAGGCTTATGTGGAGCTTGGAAGGTTAAAAACAATCCTAGCAAAACATATATCCGAAATATTGTCAAATTAAGAGAGAGGTCTATTGGAATTACCGAGACTCGTCAAAAAGGCCATGGAAAATAAATGTTGGAAAGAGAGAGGGACGAAACACACACATTTAGATAAGTGGACATGTGCAAGTGGCAAATGGATGATCCCGAGGCACGAGTGAAGTCCTCGTTATCGGATTGCACATGGTTGGAAGATTTGAGTTGTGGATTTGTCATCAAGGCACTTGAGAACTTATGAAGCAAAAAGATCCGAGGAGCATCTTTATTATTTTTTTACTTTTATTTTATTTCCTTCTCATTTTTCTCTCTTTCTTTCTTTCTCTTTTTTCTTTATTCTTCCTTTTTTCCTAACTTTTATTTTCTTCTCATCATAATAATTTTTTTCTTCTTTCATTTTTTTCTTCTTTTTTTTCTTTTTTTTCTTTTGCTCCTCAAAACTTTTTGCAACATAATACTTACATAGCATTTGTGTCAGAGAATGACTCCTCCCCCATGCTTGAACGATGCTCGTCCTCGAGCATAAAAGAGAGGGGAAATGACTGCTAAAGTAAGTATAAATTCCATAATCTTGCAGAATATTTGAATCTCCATCGAGAATTTTACTCCATACTCAAATTGGGTTGTGGACAAGGAGGTGATCACAAAAAGATGTTTTTGGTTTAGGGTGGATGCCCAGCGAAGTTTGTGAAATTTTCGATGTGAAAACCCACAATGCATGGACAAAAAGGCTAGCATGAAAAAGTTACACAAAGGAATGACCAGCTTCTTAGTCTCGAACCATAGAAATCAATCCTAATCCAACTCATCAAAACATATGTTTGCAATCTACGGGTTTTGTTATCATAAAACATATATGTATATGGCTTTGGTATGTAGAACTTTGCAAGAGCATCACAAATATGTAGATAGCATAAAAGTTAAGTTTTCATAAAAACAACAAGTTATCCGCTATCCATAAACTTAAATCAAAGAGCAAAGATATGTATGTGGGTCTAGAGCATAGTCATTTCACCTCCACAAATAAAAGAGCCGGTATTTAAATTAATTTCAGATCATATTATAGAGAGCAATTAGCCAAGACATGTATAACTTCATGTAGGTAAAACAAAGCGCAACTTTCATCATCTTTCCGTAAGCATAGGCAATATAGAACATCGAGGTGAACACATGGTCATGCTTATCTATTGAAAGTAAAAAGAAACCTAGGTTGTCCTCCTAGTAGCCATGTTATTGTTTGAAGAGAAAAACAAAAGGTTGCACCTAGTTGAGGTTGAAGGCATACTTACAAGCATTTGTGTTTGGAAAAGAGAAGGTCTATGGAGATGTTACCATCCTTTGTAATTCTTCGTTGCCTTCTTCCGACATCTCCATGTATCGATGTGGCTTTTGCTTTTGTCTTGATTTATCAACACTCCTAGACTTCTGAATTTAATCTTGTATGCCTAATGGAGTCATTGGTCGCCCTTCTCTTCAATGTTGTCATCACCATCTCCTCTTTCTTGTTCTCATCATCTCCTTGCTGTCTCTTTTTCATGGATTTCCCCTCTGTCCAGAACAGAACATATATTGAAATATAGCTCTATTGAAAAGTTTATGAAATTACCTTTCCAACGTGTGGTCATTCATCGAAAACGGAGTTCAAACAAGGGAGCTATGTCCGTTTTACTTCAGCGCTGTGTGCTGTCCAAAACTGATTTCAGGACGTGTTGCACTCGGTGATTCGGGCATAACCGCTTGTAGGAACCTCTGATTGTCTTGATTCTTGATTTGTTGGAATCGTAACTTCATGGGGCTTCTAAATATCCAAAAATATTCAGTGTTTTCCCTTTGAGACCACGTAGAATTTTGATGAGATCGGTGGCTTCTTGCACATTGATCCGGAGATGTTAATTATCTTGATCATTCTATCTTCTAGAGCATCATGTTGCACTACCGTGTTGAAGATTCAGGGTCTCCCCCATGCTTAGCATTTTGCTAGTCATGGAAGAAGAAGACAAAGCATTTTTATCTTAGCCATCCTTCAATTTCCTTGTAGTGAGAGTCTTTATCTTGCCTGCAAGACATTTTAAACGCACATTCTACCCCCAAGGTGACGGTTGGGAGTAGATAGAATTGCCAATAATCCAACAATGTCTCCTAATATTCTTAACTTGTGGCATAATTAGTCTAATGAGGAATAAAAACCTAATGAGTGTACGTGGTGCAAGGTGTGTATGCACATGATAGGAAAGCATATAAACAAAGACAATGCTTTCACCTGGTTCTTAACACCATGTTTACAACTAGGTTGCCGAATTTCTCCATAGCCACAAAGGTTAATAAATCTAGGGTTAAAACACCATGTCTATCCCTAAATCAATAACTCTTATAGCACAAGACAAATTAATGCAAAGCTTATAAACTAACCAAAGCAACATGAAAACATATGAAAAGCTAGCTAGGTTTATCGAACTTAACGATGATGGTCCGCAATCTTGTTTAAACACCACGTTTACACAAGGTCACAAAAGGAAAATACTCATAATGCCTTATGAAGTATTAACATGGAAAAAGAAGCATACATCATTAAGTATATAAAACAACCAAGCCAACTATGTGCAAAACATGTATACACAAAGAAACATCACATTGATAACAAAATGCAATGCATGCAAATAAATATGATCATGAACATGATGGTGGTTCTAAAAAGGAAAACTGAACTTAGATTAATAACCACAAGTTGATCATCATAAGATAGTGCCATTCTTTTATTTTTTCTAAGAAAGTAGTAAAAATATAAAGAAACGGGTTGCCTCCCGAAAAGCGCTTCATTTAAAGTCATAAAGCTCGACTTTCTCACATACCTTCTTTTCGTCGCATCGCCATGGCCCTTCACGCAAGAAGAAAAGGTACCAATGCAGCTTTAATTTACTTCCCATGTTGTGCTTGATCACTTATAGAAGACTTGCCCAAAACATCCTTTTGTTTCATCGTTATCTCCTTCTTTATCATCCTTCGGTGCTGCCTTCACTCCATGAATTTTTTTTAATGTCCAGAACAGAAAGTATACTCAAGCTCTACTCCATTGCACAGTGCAGAAAATTTCCTTTCCAACGTCTTCATTTGCCCAAATCGGACTCGGACAAGAGAGTTACGTCCGTTTTACTTCGATGAAATCTGTCCTGAAATTTCAGAACGCGCAACGCTCAATGTTTTCCATAACTCCCGGGTCTTCAAACTTGTTGGTTCTTGATGCGTTGGAATGGAAACTTGATAGAGCTTCTGGATATCTCATTTTCTCCATTTGTACACCTCTGAACAAGCTCTCAAATTTATAAAGACAGCAGCATCTATTGCGGGATTTGGAGAGGTTGATGATTTATCTTGCAACTCTTTAAGCATGACTTCTCTTTTCATTATCCAAGCCTTGTCTACATGGTTAGTGAAAATCGGGCCTTCTCCCGACATGTTCTTCTTTAAGGTCATTAGCTTGACCAAGCGCAAAGCATGATCGAGATTTACAAAACTTATTGTAAACATACGCGTCCATAATTAACACCACATGTGAATTGTAGCAACAAGTCAAGGTGTAAATAAAAGAAGCATATGTTTCATGCATAGCACTTAGCTCATCATTAGGCAAAGGTTCTTTAGGTGTGAGATTAATTGGATCAAACATAAATGTTTCCTCTTTTTCATTCTCAAGAAAATCTAGCCTATCAACATGATCACTATTGGAACAAGGCATAGACATTAAACTATCATTCATACTATTGGTTGAGCATGAGTATTTAAATTTATCAACATCAATACCGATAATATCTTGAGATTTCAGCGCGTACCTTGGCCTTAGAGCCTTTTCAACAAGAGTGATATTTGGTTCATCTAGCGGTGTTGAAGGCAAATCAATCTCAACAAGTGAAGGTGTCTCTTTGTTACCTTTTTGCATCCCCTCCATCTCATCATGTGGAACGTGTAATCCATCAACTACATTTGCATTTGTCTCTTCTTTGAAGTCTTCATTGTCATCCCAATCTTCGTCTTCAAAGTCTTGTATGTTGCTTTCTTTATCTTCCATGTACCACATGTCGTCAAGATCGCGCATTGTTGATTCACTCTTTCCGTCATCCTTGAGTACTTCCATGTCTTGATTTGCTAGTGTGTAGGCTTCAATAGCACACAAGCTATCACCTTGTGGGGAGGGGCCTTCTTGGAGTACTTGATCTATGTCAACCCCTTCCCATTCATCTTCTAGCTTGAGTCCTATCTCCTCCCATTTATCCTTTAAGTCACTAGGCTCATCACGGTTGTACTCTTCTCTTCCTTTATTGCAAATCTTTGAGTTGTCAAACCGGTCGATCCATCCTTCATCTCCTTCCTCTCTTTCTTCTTCAAACATCTTTTGGATCGACTCTCCACTCATCTCTTGATCAAATATATCTTCAACTAGTTTGGCAACGTGTCGGCGTTCCTCCTTCCTTCGGTAGTTGATTAGTGGGGCGAAATCAACTTGAACCCAACCGGATTGCTTGAACTCCGCCAATGGTCTAGCATTCCACATACTTCGGCCTACATTCATGTTAGTTTCAACATTTTTAACATCCAAATGACTTCTCTTACCTTGGGAAGTGGATCTTCAATTTCTTGTATGGTTTCATCTTCCTTGACCTCGGTTCATCTTTTCAGAAATTTCAGCAAGAACCTTGGGCTTGCTTTTGTCATTTTGCTCCTCTCGACAACGTCTTTGCCAATCCCGTTGCATTCTTTGTCCATTGCTTATCCTTTGTAAGATTTGTGCGGCTTCACTAATTGTTTTATCCATTATATCACCTCCTGCACACATGCTTACAAAACGAGACGAGTTAGGGGTTAGTGAAAAATAAAAGGTATGCAACATCAAGTCACCGGAAAATCCCAAGTTCGGGCCTCGCTCAAGTAGTTCATTAAAACGGTCCCATGCTTCATCAATTCCTTCATCCTCTCCTTGCTTGAAAGTGAGCACTTGCCTCCTTAAGTCTTGGACCTTGCTTATGGGAAAGAACTTCAAAAGAAACTTCTTCACTAGCTCATCCCAATTTCCTTTTGCTTCAACGGACGCAAGTGTGTACCATCTTCGCGCTTCATCTTCGAGGGAGAATGGAAAAAGATTCCACTTGAACCAAGCGGCCGGAACTCCTTTTTGTTGCACCGTGTTGCATATCATCATGAATTCCTTAATGTGTCTATATGGGTTGTCATCCTCCAATCCTCTAAATGGTTTTGTCGCCACTAACTTGATGATTCCAGGCTTCACTGTAGAGTGGGTTGTAGCAAGCATCAAATCTGATTTTTGTATCTCAATGTCTTCCATTGACGGCATTGCTAGCTCCCTTAGCGACATCTCTTCGTCTTCCAATGGTGAGGTGAACAAATCCATCTAGGCACAAGAAAAGTAGAAAGAAAAACAAAAAAAGGATTTTTTTTTTCTAGAAAGTAAGGGTTAGATGTTAGTAATCAACAAAATTAATACTAGATTAAACGTAGAAAACTGGCTTGCTCCCCGGCAACGGCGCCAGAAAAAGGGGCTTGTTGACGGATAAAACTCGTATCCACCTACGATCCGCAAGCCGCACGGACCTACACCTTTTCACCACGGGATTCCCAAGGTTCTTGTCAATCCGCGGAGCAAGGGGATTACTAGTGCTTAACCAAGTACTAATCTAGTTGAATGGAAAACCTTTGGAAGAGAGTATTAATCTAAAGGTAAAGACAATCTAACCTAAGTTAATCTAAGTTAAGTTGATCAAACAAATCTAGGGTTAAACTAGATGGTAAAGGGTGAACACAAGAGAGTGATTAAGAAAGATAAGCGTTCCCTCCCTAGGATCTAGGATAACATGGTATGCATCTACTACACGAGAGTGGTAAACCAATCTACCGGGGGTTGTGACCACGGTTTCGCCCTTTCCCTCCTCTCATACTGTCACTACGCGAAGGTATTCGTGACTAGACCTATGATGGACACGGTATGTTGATGGAATCTATGGGAGTAGCGGATATCATACGCCGAAAAACACGTAGCTAACCTTAATCATCAAAGCATCATCAACATGAAAGCAATAGATTGAAACCACGAATCAAGTAGCGATCACATAGCATGCATCCATCTAACCCTAGGGATGAACGGAGACATTACCCCATCATCTTACACGGATTGAAGCACATAGGGGTGATGGAGACTCCGGAGAACGTCGTCGATGAAGATGGCGGCGATGAAGCTTGGGAACACCCCTAGGCCAGCGGCTTGGAGTCCTCCTCTTGCTTCCTTCTCTCCGCCGGCGTTGATCCTTGTGACGAGCTCATCTAACTCTCTCCCTCATCTTGCGGCGGTTTTCTGATGAATAGCGTCGGTAGGATGATTTGTTCGATGTGGCGGCCGACGGCGGCGGAGGCAATAAATAGACGAACACCTAGGGCAAAGGGGGCACCGAACCGACCCCGGAGTGGGCTGGGCCGGTCGGCCCAGGCCGGCCGGCCCAGGCCCGGTTCGGCCCCGGTTTCCTCCCCGGTTGCTTCTCGCGTGATCCCTTATTTGTGTGCACTTGCATGTGGGCCTTTGACGTCGTTTCCTTCACGGTTAAGGCTTGAATCCTTGCTATGCAAGCTTCGCTGTTTTCTGGTTGAGTCCCTGAAGACTTGCACGTTGACGCTTCGGTCCTCGGGTCATTTGGAGTCATGTTCATCGCGTGTCTTGACTCTTGTCGGGCTTCATGATCTTCTTCCAAAGTGCTTGGTGAACTTATCCCGAAAGTCTCCTCTTTAGCGTAGATTTCCTGCGTAAACAACAAACTCCAAAATCGACATGCAAATGTGAACTTGTTACATCATTAGTATGCCTAGTGGCGGGTTAGTTGCAAATCATAATCGAAACCAATGTATAACAAGTACTCTAGGTTGACGGAAATTCACCGTCAACACACGGACCCCTACGTCAGAAGTTATGACCTTCCTAAGGTCGGCGTACTGCCACAGCAATACCGAGACCTTGGCCATGCCATTACTGTCTCGGGCGCCCAATCACAGCAATCGACACGCATTAGTTGCTTCATAGCACTTGTGCATAAAAGCTTCGAAGGCTACAAAAGACCTTGGCCCAAGGCCAAGTTACAAGATACAAACATGTTAAAGGTCCTGATCTACCTTACGTGGTGGAAGCAGCGCAACCTAGACAGATGAAGCGCGTCGCAAGCTTTCTTCTAGCTTCAGGACCTCTTTGGATCCCTCCACCACCGACGAGGTCGTGGCCGCCACACAGCCACCTGTACTCTAGCCCCAGAAGGTTTCCTGTGGAGCCCCATCTTTTGCTAGGGTGCTCTCACAAGATCCCAAATCGGGCCAGTGTTGCCACGGTGTCACACCCCAAAGATGGCCTCGTGTCTATCCGGCGTACAATGACTTCCAACATCATATTAGGCCCCTGCTCACAAGGTCCGTCAAGGCATGTACTGCCTCATGCTGCACCTGGATTCCTCGCTGGGCGTGGGCACAGAGATTGGTGGAGTTCTCCCAACTTCGCAAGCATTCTTCTAGCTCCAAGAGTGAAGGACCGATTAGGCGACCAGAGAGGGGGGGAGTGAATCGGAGCCGATAAAAATTCTTCTCCAAAGAGAGAACTCGGCCTATACCCCAAATTCACAACCAAGGATTCCCACACGAGTTTGCCAAGGTCACGTAGTCATAGCGGACCTACCAACCCTAGGAACAAACCCCAAACGATCCCAAAGCAAAAGCACGATTCAAGAAGCAAAGGACTTAGCTGCCCTGCAACAACCCTGGCAGACAGTCCGCGACCACAGGGCGGTCGGTCACCGGCGGTCCACCACCAGGCGGACGGTCCGTTAATCGCAACAGAACGACCAGACGAGCACCCAAACACGCGGACGGTCCATACCTGGTCCTTGGACGGTCCACGAGCAACTCGTGCCGTGTGGACGGTCCGCGACCTCTGGTCGGACGGTCCGGCCCACGCGCGGACGGTCTGCGACCCCTACGCGGACGGTCCGACAAACCCCTTCTGGCCAGAACCTGACGGCCAAATGAATCGAAACGAAGACGCTCAAGAACACGCGACGGACATGAAGAACCCTAGGCCAAAAAGCTCACATGACTGTCCATGCCTATAGGCGGATGTCGCCAGGAGCCAGAGCAGCCCGAGCTCCAAACCGCGAGCACAACTTCTCCTACCCGTCCATGGATCTCCCAAACGGCTTGAGCTCTTGAGGAAAGATTTGGGGAAGATGTGAAGTGTCCCTAGGGTATGCTATGCCCCAAAACTTGGGTCCTCAAACGAACTAGAACACCGGGAATCGAATCGCCACCGAACTCAACCAAAAGCCTAGGTTCCAACCGAAATCCTTCAATCGGGGGCCGAACTCGGAGTTTGGGGGATCAAGATCAAGCACAAAGATGCACGAAGCAACTATGCATGATTCCGACCAACAAATCCGAGCCCAAACACCACAGAATCGAAGGAATAAGCCGCACACGAAAAACCGACGAAAATAGCTCGAAAAAGACACAAAAATCCAACGAGCTACAAACCGGGAATTGACGCAACCATGAAAGCTTCCATTCGCTCGGAGGTCAGATTCTTTACAAACGGAGGAAAAATCTAACCCTAGAGAGCAAGGGAATGAGAAGCAGTCCGGATGGATAGTTTGCCTGGAAACCCTAGAGCTAATATATATGAGTCCCCTCCGGGCCAGGCAAAAGACCACACTACCCCTAGCACTTAAGTTGTGATACAACCCCTCAGGGGCAAATAGGTCATGTAGCACTCCTCTTCATCGCACGGCCACGCTGCCGCGCGTCGCCTCCCGACGCAAGCCCTGCAATCCCGCCACGCGTCCGCCGACATCAAAGCTTCTCGGCGCGCCCGGATCCCGTCTCCGCCCACCGAGCCTTCGGTCTTGGTTTTGTGGCTCAACCAAGTAACTGGACGGTTTCGGTGAACCGCAAACCCCGCGCGAGACTCGGTTGTGAGCCGCCACACCCGCAGCTCGATCGACGACTTCGCCTTGCTTTTCTTGCCACCATGCGGCCCGCGCCCCCACTGCCACCGGGTCCCTCGAGTCAGGCCTACTTGTCTCTCCACTCCTCGGAGGTCCCAACGCAAATCAAGCCGCAACTTGCACCTGCAATACTCGGCCAAGAGTCAGTCCACACCACGTTGTCAATCACTCATCACATCTAGGAGCGACCATCCACCGGTCCTCGGACGCTCCGGTCCTCAAAGAGATGACACCTTAGCTCTATGATCGGGTGGACGCACACAAGACCAGGGCATGTCTATATTATCAAGCAGGGTTGCCATGATTTCCGAAGCAAGGGCCAAGGTCACCTATTTATAGTAGTGGAGTTCAGCATCGGTTGCCATCCATCTCACAGATGGCGTGGCAAACTTATTAGGACACTGTTTGCACGTGGAGCACGAGGTCCTTGTCCGCTATTGGAAGCACTAACACGTCTGCAGCAGGCCTGGCGACATCTTTTCAGTCCCTATCCTTTAGCTGTGGCGGTGGCATCTCTACGCGGGGAGAGGTTCTGTGTCGGCACAGTGCGCCCGTAGGTCGCTACACGTCAACGAGTCTGACCACCCGGTGTTCCCGTGTGGAGATTCCCATTGCTTTTTCTATTTTCAAGAGAAGAGCATCTGTTTCCTCAAGCAGAAGGCCGTAGGTCGCAGACTTGTTCTTCGAGCATCAACCCGACCTTCTAGGTCGCCTTACTCCTCGGGGGCTACTCTACGAGTGCGTCTTTGTGACGCCCTCTTTTCTTCCGTCGCCTCGACCTACCAGAAGCATGTACATTGTGTCTCACTCGACCTCCCTTTGGTCAGCATTCAGACCTTCCTTGAAGGTGTGATGATTTTACCTGGTTCCGGTCAGGTCGGCGGTTCTTCAAGCAATGACCGCGCCTTGTCTTCACTTCAAGCCCCTGGACCTCTAGAAGCTTGATGTTCGCCTTCGTATGCGCTCAGGAGGATTTTCTTTTTTGATCCCCGTGCACCCTACGCGACCTCACCGGCGCCACGTCTTCACTTCGCATCGACGTGACTTCGTCTCCGCCGCTTCGCCTACACGTCGATCGGGGGCTTGAGAGACATCGGTACCCATGGGTCCCCACCGACCAGGGTCCCAGAGGTCCCTGTCAAGTGGACCCGACCTGCCAAGAGACCCGTCGACCTGCAAGTGGGCCCAGAGACCTTATCCACAATCCCAGCGACCTTGGAAGACCTCGGACGACATCATCCAGACTCCGGAAGACCTGCCGACTTGTGGCGCAAGTTTCTCCCCTAGATCGCGGTGCGGTGCCGCTAGTAGGTCCGAGGATGGCGGGATCCTCTCTGTAATCACGAAAGGAGGTCTTCCTAAACTTGTAACCGACCCCGATGAGGGTCCACCGACCTCGAATGAAAACCCTAGCCCGCTGGCCATATAAGGCGTCCTAGAGCTCCATTCGAGGGGACGCCCCCATTCACGCATAATCCCACCACACTGGACATAGGGTTTTAATCTTCGGAGGCCTGAACCAGTCTAAAACCCCTAGTGTCCTCGACATTCTCGCCGAGTTCCGAGTTCCATCTGAGAACTATCACCTACGCTCTTAGATCTCAATCCCCCATTAGTCAACCTACAACCGCTTGGGTAGCCCCCTAGCGGATCTGCCAGGTCTCACCCCCTGACAGAAGTAAAGTGTGGCCATGACGCCTGTCGGCGAGTGGCCGAAGGACAACCCCGATGCGACTGAGAAGACAATCATCATCAGCAGCGTGATGCCATAGACGCTCTTCCGTCCGACCTTGTCGTCGAAGCACCCGAAGTCGAGCTGCCCGGATAGCGTGTTGACGAACGCCACATCGTTCACCGCCACAAAGACGTTGGGCGGTAGGCTGCCGGGGTTGGGCGAGTCGTCGACGGTGTAGTAGATGCACCCCAGCCAGCTTTGTGACGAGGGAGATGCATCGGGGTTCAAAATGTTGGTATAAAAAAATTTCAGAGGTCATCGAAAAATGCGAAATTTCAGAGTTTTTGCATTTTTTGGTAATCACCGTAGAGTTTTTTTTTAAATATATTTTTGCACTTGAAAACAAAATTTATAGCTACCCAACGATAAAAGCAAAATTTCAGAAATTTCGCTGTTATTTTTCCCTGGATGGAGAGGAGGTCATAGCCGAGTCCTTAGTGAATGAAATTCTACCTTAACTATATCTTGTCATGCAACTGTAGTTCATTTCAATTATTGGATTAAGATCATGAAACTCTTCAAGAAAGATGTGTGTTGTACCAACATAAATATGTTTAATAATTTTTTGGAAAAATATGTGCGTACATTTTACTAGTTAAATAAAAAGGAAGAAGACTTACCTGAGAGGGGGCGGCGGTTGCCTTCTCCCTTTATATAGGGGCGGCGGCCGCCGTCTGCCACGGCGATTAGGCCCTACTGTCGTGGCCCGCCGTGCACCACACCGGTAAGGTGCTGCGGGGCCCACACCCTAGACCTGACTGTTGGTTGTGGCCTTACCGCCGTGGGCCACGACGGTTGGACGTGTTGTTGCCGTGGCCTACGTCGGTAGTCTCTATCCGCCGTGACCCACGACAGTGGATGTATATTTTTGATAAATTTCAAAACGTAGTATAAATTTGCAAATTAGAAAAAAAATATTAGAAAAATTCTGATTTCCGCATATAGGAGCCCCAAGCAACCCCCGATTCATAAGCATGCAGCTGCCACGTCGGTGAGGGCCCATGGACGGCCCGTTACGCGTCAGGTTCCACGGCCTTTAGCTTGACATCAGAAAACACCACGACTTTCCTTTCCCCCGAGGCCTCCGAAGTCCGAACCAAACAAAACCAAACCCTCGGCCCTAGCTCCCTCGCCTGCGTCCAAAGCATTAGAATTTTTTTTATATTTAATTTCTCATGATTTTCGAAAAATAATAGGTCGAATCAAAATTTTCGACAAATGTACATCTGACGCCGTAGCCCACAGTGTCAGGCTCTTGTCGCCGCATCCCACGGCGTTAAGTCCCTGCCGCCGTGGGAAGCGGGAATCAACCTGCGCCCTGCTAGCGCGGCGGGAACCTGCCGCCGAGGGCGCGGCGAGCCCTCAACGCCTGCCACGGCAGGATTTTAGTTTTTGTTTTTAGTTTAAAACGACCAAATATCAATTGCAAGCATAATCAGAAGGGAATATCGTAATCATCGACGAAGGAATAGTCACAAACGAATATACATAATCACAAAGGGAATAGTTTATACAAAATAATAGTACTACATCTAAATGCGCCCTCCGTCAGATGGACCTCCCCGGGCCCACTACTCGGTGGGTACCAGGACCGACTACTCGGTGGGCCCCTGGGACTACTCGGCTTGTGCCGCACGGCACTTGATGGCGTGAGGCGCAAGGACTACGGTGGAGAAGTACTCGGATAGGAAGCTATCACGTCTGCGTGTAGAGAACTCCTAGGCACTCCGACTAGTACTCTCTCCGCAAACCGACTTGTAACCCTGCCTCCCGGACTATATAAGGCGAGGCAGGGACCCCTCTCTCTTTCATACGCATCATCTTGTAAACACACCCAATCAATCCAGAGCTACGCAGCATACACGACGTAGGGTATTACGCACCGCGTCCGAACCTGTCTAAATTGTGTGCCACGTGTCTCTTCCTTCGAGTTACCGATCTCGGCGAGGCCACATTCATCTACCTCAGGTACTCCCCTTGGTAGGTTGCTGGTCTAAAACACCCGCGCTAGGGGCTCAGATCTCATGGCGAACTCGACGGCTTCAATCTTCATCAAGCCAACTGTCGCCTTCAACCGCGGTGACACCTTCGTCTTCGCTCTGGTCTGCCGACGCGCCGATCCTTCCAACGCCGCCTCACCATGACGCCCAACCCGAAGACCGGGCTCGTGACGCTTCCCGAAGTGATCGCGGGCGATCTCGCTAGAAAATTCGGCGAAATTTCGCTCTACAACCAACACGCCGACTTCGAGTTTGGATCCGCCTCCAACTCGAACTCGACGTCCCTGTGGGCCATCGCATGTGAGCCGGCTACTCAACCATCGTGTGCGGACTCCCCACTCCATGAGCACTTCCCATACGGCCTCTGCAACGCCAGCAGGGCCCGCGCGAAGGCTCTCACTGCGCGCCGGGCCGGCAAGGAGATCGTCTCCGAGTACAACTCGGACTCCAACCCCGCCTCCGGCTACTACTCGAACTCCTCCTACGAGTTCGACTTCGGGTCGGAGCCTGACGAGCCCGAGTCTGAGAACCCCATGACCGAGCAACCGCTGTCAGGGCCACCTTCCGGCCTGGTTATAACATCTACACCACGGGAGATCGTCCTATTGGCGGACATCAGCCCGCCGACCTGACAGACGGGAACTCACGCTGCGTCGCCTACCTCGACTCGCTTCCCTTCCAGGAGGGAACACCACTAGCTCCAGCAGAGGAGCACACACCCACAGAGGTGGCAACTTCCGACTCCAGTCTCGGCACCCCCGATCGCCAAGTCTTCATGGCTGCTGGCGAGACGCCGGGACCCTCAGGGACACGTCCTGACCGCTACTTCGAAGATATCTCAGCAGACGAGTTGTCTGCCAATGCACCCGCAGACGAAACCAACGACGACAAGAACGCCCGACGTGAACGCAACAGGAAGCGGAACGAACGGCGTCGACGTCTCCGTGAGACCCTACCCATACGGAATCTCGCAGGCTCTTGAGTCGAAGTCGGGTGCACACCCCTGTGAGCAAAGTGCCTCATGTCTATCACCCCGATAGCACATCGTGCCTGTGGGATGCGCTGCTGAGAAATCATCGCCAAGCTCATGGAGGACGCCAACTTCAAGGAGAGAGTCGATAACAGAGTTGCTCAAATGCTCCCTCGTAACTCGCGAATCTGGAGCAACTATGAAGCCACATGTCGCAGCCCAACGGACAATGGACGCAATCGTACTCGAGGAGAGCTACCACAACCCCAACTGCATTTCCTGCAACCGCCGGTGGACCTTCTCAGAAAGCAACACTGACGGCCGGTGGTAACCGCGATGTTGTTCCTCATGGTGATGCTGGTGGCGGAGGCAGCGGCGGCGAGAGCTCCTCACACGGGGCTGGCAGGAGAGCCGGTGGCGGAGGTGACCGCGGAGGCTGAGGCCACGCGAATAGCCACGTCTCTGGTGTCTCACGCGGCAGCTACGATGCCCGCCAAAAAATTGAAGAAATTCGACGGAAAAAGTCCTCCACGGCAGGCGACAACGACGGCTTACTCGCCTTCTCTGCTCGACTTCGCAATCTGCTTCTCCCGGAGAAATTCAAACCACTGGGGATAACCAAGTACGATGCGAAGCAAGATCCAGTAAAGTGGCTCAGATGCTACGCCCTCTCCATCGAAAACGCTGGTGGCAACAATGATACAAAGTGCCTCTACTTTCCCTTCTGCCTGGACCAAGCTCCCCTTACATGGCTCGAGTCACTCGAGAAGTACTCGATCGACAAGTGGGACCAGCTCAAGGAACAGTTCACCAGCAACTTCGCGGGCGCTATGGGTCGCTCGGGTACTCGCATGGACATAGCAATGGTGAAGCAGGAACAGGGCGAGACCCTACGCAAGTACATGCGTCGCTTCTTCGACAAGCGCGCCACCGTAGTCGACGTCACCGACAAGGAGGTCATCGACCTCTTCCAAGACGGTCTCTACCACCATCGCACCTTTGAAGACTTCGGTCGCCGCCGCCCAAGCTCCATCACCCACCTCAAAGATATGATCACGTCGTGGGCTGATGAAGAAGACAAGGCTAACGCCAAGTACGACGCCATTCGTGGCAAGAGCAAGTAGAACACTGGCAGCAACAACAACAACAACAACAGGGATCAAGGCGGTCACAGCAACAACTACTCGGGTCCTAATCGCAAGCGCAAGCCAGACAACATAGTCGCGGCTATCCAGCGCCCTGCGAAAGACAACTCGAAGAAGCCCTCCGGCGGCTTCAAGGACTTGCTGAAAGAGAAGTGCCCATGGCATCTGGATGGCAACCACGCTACCGAACAGTGCTACCAACTCCGGCGAGCACTCAAGGACACTCCAGACCCACGGCCTCCTCATGACAAGAAAGGCAAGAAAAAGGCCGACGAAGGCAACGTCTACTTCCAAGAACCCGACAAGACGGTGAACGTCCTCTTCGGCGGACTGCCCACCAAACGGTCTCAGAAGGCCACTCGACGGGAAGTCTTGAACATCGAACCAGCGGTTCCGACCCCTCTCAGGTGGTCGGAGGTACCCATCACCTTCTCCCGCGCGGATCAATAGACAAGCTTCTCTGAACCAGGGCGGTTTCCACTCGTCCTGAAGCCGGTAGTCACGGGCTCCAGACTCAACAAGGTACTCATCGACGGTGGGAGCGGGCTCAACGTCCTTTTCACCAAGACCTTGAAGAAGATGAAGCTCGACATCACTCACATGCTCACCAAGAGCACTTCGCCTTTCTACGGCATCGTCCCCGGGAATACGACTATCCCACTAGGCTCAGTGGTCCTGCCAGTTACCTTCGGGGAAACCAGAGACAACTACCGCACCGAGTACATCAAGTTCGAAGTCGCGGACTTCAAGACTTCCTACCATGCCATTCTCGGCAGACCAGCTATCGCCAAGTTTATGGCGGTACCTCACTACACGTACTTGGTACTCAAGATGCCAAGTCCGGCCGGTGTACTCTCGTTGCAAGGGGACTTGAAGATATCCTTCGACTGCGACACAGAAGCTGTGAAACTCGCAGCCACAAATCAAGTACCCAACACCATGATGGAGATCTACGCTGCATCCAAGAAGCTTGCCCCAAGTGAACTCGACATCCCAGAGAAGTCGGACAAAGCCAACAAACCTCAACCAGCTGAGAAAGTGCAAGTCAAGACGATTGACCTCGGGACAGGCGACAACAGCAAGACTACCACCATCGGGGCGGGCCTTGACCCGAAATAGGAAGACGGGCTCGTCAGCTTCCTCCGGGCTAACCGAGACATCTTCGCCTGGAAGCCAGCGGACATGCCAGGGGTGCCCAGGCAGCTAATCGAGCACTCACTCAACGTCGATCCTAAAGATACCCCGAAGCGACAACACCTCCGCCGTTTCACCGACGACAGACGGGATGCCATCAAGAAGGAACTCGCCAAACTACTCGCGGCTGGCTTCATCAGATAAGTCTTCCATCCTGAGTGGCTCGCCAACCCCGTCCTCGTCCGCAAGAAGAACATGAACGAGTGGAGGATGTGCGTCGACTACACCGACCTCAACATCGCCCAAGGACCCTTCGGGTTGCCGCGGATAGACCAAGTCATCGACTCCACGGCATGGTCGCGACCGCTTCCTCGATTGCTACTCCGGGTACCACCGGATGATCGCTATCAAGGAAGAAGACCAGAGAAGACCGCGTTCATCACCCCGTTTGCCATCGCTACACGACCATGTCTTCGGGTTGAAGAACGCCGGCGCTACCTACCAGCGAGCTATCCAGGCCTGTTTCAAGAGACAGCTCAACAAGAACGTCGAAGCCTATGTGGATGACGTGGTCGTCAAGACCAGAAACTCCGACACACTCATCGCCGATCTTGAAGAGACTTTCGCATCTTTGCGAGTCATGGAAGCTCAACCCGAACAAGTGCGTTTTCGTGGTCGGAAAACTACTTGGCTTCATCATCAGCCATCGCGGCATCGAAGCCAACCTCGAGAAGATCTCCGCCATCACCAGCATGAAGGCTCCCACTTGCATCAAAGACATGCAAAAGCTCACCGGGTGCATGGCGGCCCTGAACAGATTCATCTCGAAGCTTGGAGAACGGGGGCTCCCCTTCTTCAAACTACTCAAGCACCAAGAGAAGTTCGTGTGGACTCCAGAGGCAGATCAAGCCCTTGCTCAGCTCAAGGACTTCTTATCCAAGCCACCAGTCCTCACGGCTCCTCACAGACTCGCTCTACCTCGCTGCGACTACTCACGTGGTCAGTCCTGCCATCATTGTCGAGCGGCAGGAAGACGGCCACGCCTACCCAGTCCAGTGACCAGTCTACTTCGTCAGCGAGGTCCTGTCGGAATCCAAGGCACGCTACCAACCAGTACAAAAGCTACTGTACGCAGTGCTCATCACCTCGCGGAAGCTACGACACTACTTCCAGGAGTACTCGATCTCCGTCGTCACCGACTACCCGCTCGGCGACATCCTGCGGAACCAAGATGCTACTGGAAGAATCTCCAAGTGGGCAGTCGAACTCGGCGCCCTCAACATCGACTTCAAGCCACGAACAGCCATCAAGTCGCAGGCACTAGTCGACTTCATGGCAGAGTGGCAGGAAAATCAGCTACCAACTCCAACTAAGCGCCCAGAGCATTGGGTGATGTACTTCGACGGCTCGCTCAAGCTTGAAGGCGCAGGTGCAGGGGTACTCTTGATTTCCCCAACGGGCGAACAACTCAAGTCTGCAGATCTTCTGGAAGGTCTCAAACAACGAAGCCGAGTACGAAGCTCTATTACACGGGCTCCGCCTCGCAGCTTCTCTGGGCATCAAGCGACTACTAGTCTACGCGACTCCGCAGTGGTCATCAACCAAGTCAACAAGTCTTGGGACCGTAACAAGGAGAACATGGACGCCTACTTCCTAGAAGTCCGCAAGCTCGAGAACAAGTTCTACGGTCTCGAGTTCCACCACGTCGTCCGCGACAACAATGTTGCAGCGGACGCCCTGTCGAAGCTTGGTTGTACTCACGCCCAAGTAGAGCTTCACGGTTCGCCCACCGCCTCACTGGGCTGCCTCCGTCCCTTGGTCAACGGGGTCGAAAGGTGGAATCTCCTGCGAGAGCCCAGAATTCAATTGTCAGCATACACAATAGTACAAGATAAGTACTCGACTACTCTACTCGAGGAGCTTACCTCTTGAGACGTAGTCTCGGTGACTTTCAATTTCTTGGCGACGTGTTTGCGTGCCACATTGCGCGGCCTCCTCGGCGGCGCAGGGAGACTAGCCTCCAGGCTAGTCGGAGGATCATTGATGAGGGGCACGTTGGGCGATCGGGACGGCTAAACACGGACCGCCGCTCTGAGCGTCTCCTCGTCCTCCTCGTCGGACGTATCTTCAATGATGACGGTGTCGTCACCTTCGCCGACTTCGCGGCGTTCTCTGGCCTTGCCTTTCCCCTCCGGAATATTTACAAGTCGGGGGGGGGGGGTGAAGCTGGCTCAGAGACGAACTTTGCAATGTCATCCTGCAACAAGTAGCTTGGGTGAGCATGACAACTACCATACAATCAGTACTCGAAGACAGAGTTCGACTACTAACCTCGTTTGGCGGATGAGCCGCGGAGTACTCGGGGACTGGGCAGGGTGTGTATAGCGGCATGTGTCGTATGGACCTCCACAGGCCCACTTCCTGGGACCGACTACTCGGTGGGCCCCTGGGACTACTCGACTTGTGCTGCACAGCACCTGATGGCGTGAAGCGCAAGGACTACGGTGGAGAAGTACTCGGATAGGAAGCTATACAAGTCCTATACTGTGTAAAGAACTCCTAGACGTACCCGACTAGTACTCTCTCCCTGAACCGACTTGTAACCCTGCCTCCCGGACTATATAAGGCGAGGCAGGGACCCTTCTCTCTCATCACGCATCATCTTGTAAACACACCCAATCAATGCGGCTAAGCTACGGGGCGTGGGTATTACGCACCTCGGCCCGAACGTCTAAATTGTGTGCCACGTGTCTCTTCCTTCGAGTTACCGATCTCGGTGAGGCCACATTCATCTACCTCGGGTACTCCCCTTGGTAGGTTGCCGGTCTAAAACACCGACAACTGGCGCGCCAGGTAGGGGATCTCGCCGAAGATCTCATGGCGAACTCGACGGCTTCAATCTTCAGTCGCCTTCAACTTCGGCTTCACAGGTGCACCTGCTGCGACGGCGCCGGATCCTTCCAGCGCCGCCTTACCATGCCGCCCAACCCGAAGACCGGGCTCGTGACGCTTCCCGAAGTAGTCATGGGCAATCTCACTGGAAAGTTCGGCGAAATTTCGCTCTACAACCAACACGCCGACTTCGAGTTCGGACCCGCCTCCAACTCGAACTCAACGTCCCCGTGGGCTATCGTATGCGAGTCGGCTATTGATCCATCACGTGCGGACTCCCCACCCCGTGAGCGCTTCACATGCGGCCCCCGCAACATCAGCAGGGCCCACGCGAAGGCTCCCACTACACGCCGGGCCGGCAAGGAGATCGTACCCGAGTACAACCCGGACTCCAACACCGTCCCCGGCTACAACACGGACTCCAACCCCCTCTCCGGCTACTACTCGGACTCCTCCTACGAGTTCGACTTCGGGTCGGATCCTGATGAGCCCGAGTCCGAGAACAATACTACGGAGCAACCTCTGTCAGGACCAGCTTCTGGCCTGGTTATAACATCTACACCCGCCGAGAGATTCGTCTATTGGCGGACATAGCCGCAGACGATGACGGGAACTCACGCTGCGTCGCCTACCTCGACTCACTTCCCTTCCAGGAGGGAACACCGCTTGCTCCAGCTGGGGAGCACACTCCAACAGAGGTGGCGAGTTCCGACTCCAGTCTCGGCAGCCCCTATCGCCAAGTCTTCATGGCTGCTGGCGAGACACCGGGACCCTCAGGGACATGCTCTGACCGATATCTCGAGGATATCTCTGCAGACGAGCTGCCGCCAATGCACCCGCAGATTTAAACCGGCGAGAACAAGACTGCGGCGTGAACGCAGGCCAGAGCGAGCGGCGTCGGCCGACGCGAGTCCCTACCTATCCGGAACCTCGTAGAGGCTCTCGACCAAGTCGAGAGTCGGGTGCACACCACCCCAGAGCAATGCCTCATGTCTATCACAGTGATAGCACCTCAAGCTCAGGGGATGCGCGCGGGAGAAGTCATCGCCAAGCTCGCAGAAGACGCCTACTTCATGCGAGTTGACAACAGAGTCACTCAAGTGCCCCCCGTCAGGAATCGCCAGCAAGACAACGAAGCCACAAGTCGCAGTCCAGCCGACAACGGACACAATCGTACTCGAGCAGAGCTACCGGCTAACCCCAACCGTGCTCGGGCATCGGCCGGTGGACCCTCTCAGGGTGGCAACAGCGCCGGCGGTGGTGGCGGTGATCGCGAGATCGTTCCTCATCGCGACCCTGGCGGTGGAGGCAGTGGCGGCGGGAGCTCCAACCATGGGGCTGGAAGGAGAGCCGGTGGCGGAGGCGATCGCGGCGGCCGAGGCCACGCGAACTGCCATGTTTCCGGAGTCTCACGTGGCGGCTACGATGCCCGCCAAAAAATTGAAGAATTACGACGTAAGAAGTCCTCCACGGCGGGCGACAACGACGGCTTCCCCGCCTTCTCTACTCGGCTTCGCAACCTACTCCTCCCAGAGAAATTCAAACCTCTGGGGATCACCAAGTACGACGCGAAGCAAGACCCCATACAGTGGCTCAGATGCTACGCCCTCTCCATCGAGAACGCTGGTGGCAATAACGACACGAAGTGCCTCTACTTCCCCTTCTGCCTGGACCAAGCTCCGCTTAGATGGCTCGAGTCACTCGAGAAGTACTCGATCGACAAGTGGGACCAGCTCAAGGAACAGTTCACCAGCAACTTCGCGGGCGCTATGGGCCGCTCGGGTACTCGCATGGACCTCGTAATGGTGAAGTAGGAACAGGGCGAGAACCTTCGCAAATACATGCGGTGCTTCTTCGACAAACGCGCCACCGTAGTCGACGTCACCGACAAGGAGGTCATCGACCTCTTCCAAGACGGTCTCTACCACCGTCGCACCTTTGAAGACTTCGGTCGTCGCCGCCCGAGCTCCATCACCCACCTCAAGGACATGATCACCTCCTGGGCTGATGAAGAAGACAAGGCTAACGCCAAGTACGACGCCATCTGTGGCAAGAGCAAGCAGAACACGGGCGGCAACAACAACAACAACCACGGGAACCAAGGCGGTCGCAACAACAACTACTCGGGTCCTAATCGCAAGCGCAAGCGGAACAACATGCGGCTATCCAGCGCCCTGCGAAAGACAACTCGAAGAAGACCTCCGGCGGCTTCAATGACTTGCTGAAAGAGAAGTGCCCGTGGCATCTGGACGGCAGCCATACCACCGAGCAGTGCTACCAACTTGTTGACGGTGAATTTCCGTCAACCTAGAGTACTTGTTATACATTGGTTTCGATTATGATTTGCAACTAACCCGCCACTAGGCATACTAATGATGTAACAAGTTCACACTTGCATGTCGATTTTGGAGTTCATTGTTTACGTAGGAAATCTACGCTAAAGAGGATACTTTCGGGATAAGTTCATCAAGCACTTCAAGAGAAGATCATGAAGCCCGTCACAAGTCAAGACACGAAGTGAACAAGACTCCAAAGAACCCAAGGACCGAAGCATCAACACGTAAAACTCCGGGGACTTGGATGTTTACCAACGAGATCAACTCAGCCCGAGAGATATTCTCGCAGCCCAGGACAGCATGATCTTTCGGTACAGATTCGGAGACTTAAACGGCCTTTAATTGCAAAAGTTTGACTACCAAAGTTGTGGGCATCGACGATACCTTCGATTTGGACATGTGGAAGGCCCAATTCGGATAAAGGAGCTAGGAGATAAGGCCCCCGAAATCCCTGCTGCGCAGTCAGTCCGAAATCAGAACAGATTATCTTCCAAGGCCGATTTGGAGATATTATCTTCGTTTTTAAGGAACGAAATGAATACCAAAGTTGAAGATAATTTCGTGGCACACAACCTGGACACCGAATTTGCATTATTTGGAGTCCGGACGTGGGAGATATTGCGCTGGCAAGGAAGGGCTGCGAATCAGGAAAATCTGGACGAGGCTGATTTTATGGAAACCAAGCTTGCTTCTCTCCCAAGGAGGATCTCGTGCAAGGCAAGGTGGAGCACGCCCCAAGGCACCCCAAGGACATAAATACAACCCCCTAGGTGCCCCAAGATGGTGACCCATTGACATCTATTCATCGGAGAGCCGCCACAAGATGAGGGATGAGATTAGATGAGTTCGTCGCAAGGATCAACGCCGGCGGAGAGAAGGAAGCAAGAGGACTCCAAGCCGCTAGCCTAGGGGTGTTCCCAAGCTTCATCGCCGCCATCTTCATCGACGACGTTCTCCGGAGTCTCCATCACCCCTATGTGCTTCAATCTGTGTAAGATGATGGGGTAATGTCTCCGTTCATCCCTAGGGTTAGATGGATGCATGCTATGTGATCGCTACTTGATTCGTGATTTCAATCTATTGCTTTCATGTTGATGATGCTTTGATGATTAAGGTTAGCTACCGTGTTTTTCGGGCGTATGATATCCGCTACTCCCATAGATTCCATCAACATACCGTGTCCATCATAGGTCTAGTCACGATTACCTTCGTAGTGGTGATGCGAGGGAGGGAAGGGCGAAACCGTGGCCACAACCCCCGGTAGATTGGTTTACCACTCTCGTGTAGTAGATGCATATCCATGTTATCCTAGATCCTAGGGAGGGAACGCTTATCTTTCTTAATCACTCTCTTGTGTCCACCCTTTACCATCTAGTTTAACCCTAGATTTGTTTGATCAACTTAGATTAACTTAGGTTAGATTGTCTTTACCTTTAGATTAATACTCTTTCAAAGGTTTTCCATTCAACTAGATTAGTACTTGGTTAAGCGCTAGCAATCCCCTTGCTCCGCGGATTGACAAGAACCTTGGGAATCCCGTGGTGAAAAAGGTGTAGGTCCGTACGCTTGCGGATCGTAGGTGGATACGAGTTTTATCCGTCAACAAGCCCCTTTTTCTGGCGCCGTTGCCGGGGAGCAAGCCACTTTTCTACGTTTAATCTAGTATTAATTTTGTTGATTACTAACATCTAACCCTTACTTTCTAGAGAAAAAAAAATCCTTTTTTTTGTTTTTCTTTCTACTTTTCTTGTGCCTAGATGGATTTGTTCACCTCACCATTGGAAGATGAAGAGATGTCGCTAAGGGAGCTAGCAATGCCGTCAATGGAGGACATTGAGATACAAAAATTAGATTTGATGCTTGCTACAACCCACTACGAAGTGAAGCCTGGAATCATCAAGTTAGTGGCGACAAAACCATTTAGAGGATTGGAGGATGACAACCCATATAGACACATTAAGGAATTCATGATGATATGCAACACGGTGCAACAAGAAGGAGTTCCGGCCGCTTGGTTCAAGTGGAATCTTTTTCCATTCTCCTCGAAGATGAAGCGAAGATGGTACACACTTGCGTCCGTTGAAGCAAAAGGAAATTGGGATGAGCTAGTGAAGAAGTTTCTTTTGAAGTTCTTTCCCATAAGCAAGGTCCAAGACTTAAGGAGGCAAGTGCTCACTTTCAAGCAAGGAGAGGATGAAGGAATTGATGAAGCATGGGACCGTTTTAATGAACTACTTGAGCGAGGCCCGAACTTGGGATTTTCCGGTGACTTGATGTTGCATACCTTTTATTTTTCACTAACCCCTAACTCGTCTCGTTTGTAAGCATGTGTGCGGAGGTGATATAATGGATAAAACAATTAGTGAAGCTGCACAAATCTTACAAAGGATAAGCAATGGACAAAGAATGCAACGGGATTGGCAAAGGCGTTGTCGAGGAGCAAAATGACAAAAGCATGCCCAAGGTGCTTGCTGAAATTTCTGAAAAGATGAGGAGGTCAAGGAAGATGAACTGACAATACAAGAAATTGAAGATCCACTTCCCAAGGTAAGAGAAGTCATTTCGGATGTTAAAAATGTTGAAACTAACATGAATGTAGGCCGAAGTATGTGGAATGCTAGACCATTGGCGGAGTTCAAGCAATCCGGTTGGGTTCAAGTTGATTTCGCCCCACTAATCAACTACCGAAGGAAGGAGGAACACCGACACACATTGCCAAACTAGTTGAAGATATTTTTGATCAAGAGATGAGTGGAGAGTCGATCCAAAAGATATTTGAAGAAGAAAGAGAAGAAGATGATGAAGGATGGATCGATCAATTTGACAACTCAAAGATTTGCAATAAAGGAAGAGAAGAGTACAACCGTGATGAGCCTAGTGACTCAAAGGATAAATGGGAGGAGATAGGACTCAAGCTAGAAGATGAATGGGAAGGGGTTGACATAGATCAAGTACTCCAAGAAGGCCCCTCCCCACAAGGTGATAGCTTGTGTGCTATTGAAGCCTACACACTAGTAAATCAAGACATGGAAGTACTCAAGGATGACGGAAAGAGTGAATCAACAATGAGCGATCTTGACGACATGTGGTACATGGAAGATAAAGAAAGCAACATACAAGACTTTGAAGACGAAGATTGGGATGACAATGAAGACTTCAAAGAAGAGACAAATGCAAATGTAGTTGATGGATTACACGTTCCACATGATGAGATGGAGGGATGCAAAAGGTAACAAAGAGACACCTTCACTGTTGAGATTGATTCGCCTTCAACACCGCTAGATGAACCAAATATCACTCTTGTTGAAAAGGCTCTAAGGCCAAGGTACACGCTGAAATCTCAGGATATTATTGGTATTGATGTTGATAAATTCAAATACTCATGCTCAACCAATAGTATGAATGATAGTTTAAATTCTATGCCTTGTTCCAATAATGATCATGTTGATAGGCTAGATTTTCTTGAGAATGAAAAAGAGGAAACATTTATGTTTGATCCAATTAATCTCACACCTAAAGAACCTTTGCCTAATGATGAGCTAAGTGCTATGCATGAAACATATGCCTCTTTTATTTACACCTTGACTTGTTGCTACAATTCACATGTGGTGTTAATTATGGACGCGTATGTTTACAATAAGTTTTGTAAATCTCGATCATGCTTTGCGCTTGGTCAAGCTAATGACCTTAAAGAAGAACATGTCGGGAGAAGGCCCGATTTTCACTAACCATGTAGACAAGGCTTGGATAATGAAAAGAGAAGTCATGCTTAAGGAGTTGCAAGATAAATCATCAACCTCTCCAAATCCTGCAATGGATGCTGCTGTCTTTATAAATTTGAGAGCTTGTTCAGAGGTGTACAAATGGAGAAAATGAGATATCCAGAAGCTCCATCAAGTTACCATTCCAACGCATCAAGAACCAACAAGTTTGAAGACCCGTGCAAGGAGTTATGGAGAAAACATTGAGCGTTGCGCGTTCTGAAATTTCAGGACAGATTTCATCGCCGAAGTAAAACAGACGTAACTCTCTTGTCCGGAGTCCGATTTGGGCAAATGAAGACTCATTGGAAAAGAAATTTTGTGCACTGTGCAATGGAGTAGAGCTTGAGTATACTTTCTATTCTGGACATTAAAAAAAAATTCATAGAGTGAAGGCAGCACCGAAGGATGATAAAGAAGGAGATAACGATGAAACAAAAGGATGCTTTGGGCAAGTCCTCTATTAGTGATCAAGCACAACATGGGAAGTAAATTAAAGCTGCATTGGTACCTTTTCTTCTTGCATGAAGGGCCATGGCTATGCAACGAAAAGAAGGTATGTGAGAAAGTCGAGCTTTATGACTTTAAATGAAGCGCTTTTCGGGAGGCAACCCGTTTCTTTATATTTTTACTACTTTCTTAGAGAAAATAAAGAATGGCACTATCTTATGATGATCAACTTGTGGTTATTAATCTAAGTTCAGTTTTCCTTTTTAGAACCACCATCATGTTCATGATCATATTTATTTGCATGCATTGCATTTTGTTATCAATGTGATGTTTCTTTGTGTATACATGTTTTGCACATAGTTGGCTTGGTTGTTTTATATACTTAATGATGTATGCTTCTTTTTCCATGTTAATACTTCATAAGGCATTATGAGTATTTTCCTTTTGTGATCTTGTGTAAACGTGGTGTTTAAACAAGATTGCGGACCATCATCGTTAAGTTCGATAAACCTAGCTAGCTTTTCATATGTTTTCATGTTGCATTGGTTAGTTTATAAGCTTTGCAATGCGCTTAATTTTTCTTGTGCTATAAGAGTTATTGATTTAGGGATAGACATGGTGTTTTAACCCTAGATTTATTAACCTTTGTGGCTATGGAGAAATTCGGCAACCTAGTTGTAAACATGGTGTTTAGAACTAGGTGAAAACATTGTCTTTGTTTATATGCTTTCCTATCATGTGCATACACACCTTGCACCACGTACACTCATTAGGTTTTTATTCCTCATTAGACTAATTATGCCACAAGTTAAGAATCTTAGGAGACATTGTTGGATTGTTGGCAATTCTATCTACTCCCAACCGTCACCTTGGGGGTAGAATGTGCGTTTAAAATGTCTTGCAGGCAAGATAAAGACTCTCACTACAAGGAAATTGAAGGATGGCTAAGATAAAAATGCTTTGTCTTCTTCTTCCATGACTAGCAAAATGCTAAGCATGGGGGAGACCCTGAATCTTCAACACGGAAGTGCAACATGACGCTCTAGATCAAGATCATTAACGTCTCCGGATCAATGTGCAAGAAGCCACCGATCTCATCAAAATTCTGCATGGTCTCGAAGGGAAAACACTGAATATTTTTGGATATTTAGAAGCCCCATGAAGTTACAATTCCAACAAATCAAGAATCAAGACAATCGGAGGTTCCTACAAGCGGTTATGCCCGAATCACCGAGTGCAATACGTCCTGAAATCAGTTTTGGACAGTACACAGCGCTGAAGTAAAACGGACATAGCTCCCTTGTTTGAACTCCGTTTTCGATGAATGACCACACGTTAGAAAGGTAATTTCATAAACTTTTCAATAGAGCTATATTTCGATATATGTTCTGTTCTGTACAGAGGAAATCCATGAAAAGAGACAGCAAGGAGATGATGAGAACAAGAAAGAGGAGATGGTGATGACAACATTGAAGAGAAGGGCGACCAATGACTCCATTAGCATACAAGATCAAATTCAGAAGTTTAGGAGCATTGATAAATCAAGACAAAAGCAAAAGCCACATCGATACATGGAGATGTCGGAAGAAGGCAACGAAGAATTACAAAGGATGGTAACATCTCCATGGACCTTCTCTTTTCCAAACACAAATTTTTGTAAGTATGCCTTCAACCTCAACTAGGTGCAATTTTGTTTTCTCTTCCAACAATAACATGGCTACTAGGAGGACAACCTAGGTTTCTTTTTACTTTCAATAGATAAGCATGACCATGTGTTCACCTCGATGTTTTATATTGCCTATGCTTACGGAAGATGATGAAAGTTGCGCTTTGTTTTACCTACATGAAGTTATACATGTCTTGGCTAATTGCTCTCTATAATATGATCTGAAATTAATTTAAATACCGGCTCTTTTATTTGTGGAGGTGAAATGACTATGCTCTAGACCCACATACATATCTTTGCTCTTTGATTTAAGTTTATGGATAGCGGATAACTTGTTGTTTTATGAAAACTTAACTTTTATGCTATCTACATATTTGTGATGCTCTTGCAAAGTTCTACCTACCAAAGCCATATACATATATGTTCTATGATAACAAAACCGTAGATTGCAAACATATGTTTTGATGAGTTGGATTAGGATTGATTTCTATGGTTCGAGACTAAGAAATGGTCATTCCTTTGTGTAACTTTTCATGCTAGCCTTTTTGTCCATGCATCGTGGGTTTTCACATCGAAAATTTCACAAACTTCGCTGGGCATCCACCCTAAACCAAAAACATCTTTTTGTGATCACCTCCTTGTCCACAACCCAATTTGAGTATGGAGTAAAATTCTCGATGGAGATTCAAATATTCCGCAAGATTATGGAATTTATACTTACTTTAGCAGTCATTTCCCCTCTCTTTTATGCTCGAGGACGAGCATCGTTCAAGCATGGGGGAGGAGTTAATCATCTCTGACAAATGAAATGCTATGTAAGTATTATGTTGCAAAAAGTTTTGAGGAGCAAAAGAAAAAAAAAAAATGAAAATGAAAAAAATATGATAAGAAGAAAAGAAAAGTAAGAAAAATAGGAAGAATAAAGTGAAAAAAAAGAAAGAGAGAAAAATGAGAAGGAAATAAAATAAAGAAAAAATAAAGATGCTCCTCGGTTCTTTTTGCTTCATAAGTTCTCAAGTGCCTTGATGACACATCCATACTCAAATCTTCCAACCATGTGCAATCCGATGACGAGGACTTCACTCGTGCCTCGGGATCATCCATTTGCCACTTGCACATGTCCACTTATCTAAATGTGTGTGTTTCATCCCTCTCTATTTCCAACATTTATTTTCCATGGCCTTTTTGACGAGTCTCGGTAATTCCAATAGATCTCTCTCTTAATTTGACAATATTTCGGATGTATGTTTTGCTAGGATTGTTTTTAACCTTCCAAGCTCCACATAAGCCTTCCACTATCACATATGAGTAGAGTAGGTTGAAAATAATCTAGTATAGGCTTGAGTGACTTGATGAGATGAGTGTTCCATGAGCTCTTGCAAGAGATTTTCACTTATGTTGGATATGCATCTTTTTGAAAATTCTTCCATGTGACAAGGTAATGGTTTGAAGTTCACTTAAGTTTGAGAGCATCGTGTTAAATGTGGCTTGTTCTTTATTGTTAGTCTATCTTCCATAATGAAAAAGAAGCCGGTCACAACTTGAACTTTAAAAATAAATTCTTAAGAGAGCAATTTGCCTCGTCATGAATGACTAAGTCAGGACAACATTGGAAGGCAACACCGATTTCCTTTTAAGCAAGGATTACTTACTCGAGGACGAGCAAGGTTTAAGCATGGGGAGATGTTGACGGTGAATTTCGTCAACCTAGAGTACTTGTTATACATTGGTTTTGATTATGATTTGCAACTAACCCGCCACTAGGCATACTAATGATGTAACAAGTTCACACTTGCATGTCGATTTTGGAGTTCATTGTTTACGCAGGAAATCTACGCTAAAGAGGAGACTTTCGGGATAAGTTCATCAAGCACTTCAAGAGAAGATCATGAAGCCCGTCACAAGTCAAGACACGAAGTGAACAAGACTCCAAAGAACCCAAGGACCGAAGCATCAACACGTAAAACTCCGGGGACTTGGATGTTTACCAACGAGATCAACTCACCGAGAGATATTCTCGCAGCCCAGACAGCATGATCTTTCGGTACAGATTCGGAGACTTAAACGGCCTTTAATTGCAAAAGTTTGACTACCAAAGTTGTGGGCATCGACGATACCTTCGATTTGGACATGTGGAAGGCCCAATTCGTGTAGTAGATGCATATCCATGTTATCCTAGATCCTAGGGAGGGAACGCTTATCTTTCTTAATCACTCTCTTGTGTCCACCCTTTACCATCTAGTTTAACTCTAGATTTGTTTGATCAACTTAGATTAACTTAGGTTAGATTGTCTTTACCTTTAGATTAATACTCTTTCAAAGGTTTTCCATTCAACTAAATTAGTACTTGGTTAAGCGCTAGCAATCCCCTTGCTCCGCAGATTGACAAGAACCTTGGGAATCCCGTGGTGAAAAAGGTGTAGGTCCGTACGCTTGCGGATCGTAGGTGGATACGAGTTTTATCCGTCAACACAACTCCGGCGAGCACTCAAAGACACTCCAGAGCCACGGCATCCTCATGACAAAAAAGGCAAGAAAAAGGCCGACGAAGGCAACGACGACTTCCAGGAACCCGACAAGACGGTGAACGTCCTCTTCGGCGGACTACCCAGCAGACGGGCTCAGAAAGCTACTCGACGAGAGGTCTTGAACATTGAACCAGCGGTCCCGACACCTCTCAGGTGGTCGGAGGTTCCCATCACCTTCTCCCGCGCGGATCAATGGACAAGCTTCTCTGAACCAGGGCGGTTCCCACTCGTCCTGAAGCCTGTGGTCGCGGGCTCTAGACTCAACAAGGTCCTCATCGACGGTGGAAGCGGGCTTAACGTCCTTTTCACCAAGACCTTGAAGAAGATGAAGCTCGACTGTTGACGCAAAAATCAGCACCCCGCGCCAAGCACACAGCAAGCCGAACAAAGCTGGCTTAACACACGTCGAATCGGCGTGCCACCAATTTTCCTGGCGACAAAGGATGAAAAGCAGTTAGATAAAAACTTGGAACTTGCCGGGTGGTACCAGACAGTTCCGTATTTACGGCTAGAAAGCCAAGTAAAAAGACATATAGCTACAAAAAGCTATCTGTCAACAGATTAAATATCATTCGGGAGCTTTAAGACATGAAAATAGGATATAGCCGAATGCATGACGTAAGCATGATGAAAGATCGGTCTTTGAATAAATAATCTTGCAGCATATAACCATAGCCAATTATCAAAGATAAAACATGATAAATAAATAAAAGTGAAAGCATGAACATGAATCTTCAATAAACAAGCATGCATAGGCCAAAAGCGCTAGTCTACCGCATGTCTAGACACCTTTAAACCCGTCAAGCATGATATCAAGCAAAGTTAATCCACCGCATGATACAACTTGTTTGAAATCACACCACTAACCAAGAAAAGATTAATCCACCACATGATACAATCTAAACATGGAAAGCTAAAAGCATACGTTATTTAAAGCGAAACTCGTGGGCACGCTCCACCTGTGAAGGAATTGCCTTGAATACGGGAGAAGGAACAAGCATTGCCAAAGATGATAAATCTATCAGATTGAATCGAAATCTAATCCACCGGATGATTAGCTCTAAGACAACCCAAAAACCTGCATCTACCGCATGATACCCGGTTCTGTCAAGATCTAAGCAAGATTAACAAACTTGAACCCGCAACACGTGACAATCTAGATTGATTCGGGTTCGGCTATTGAAAAGCACGTGATCCATGCACCACACCGGGTTCGAGGTTTGAACATGCAACATAAGGATCGTAAAACAAGATAAAGCCGAATCTAATCAATCTAAATTGGGCAAAAGAGTGTTACATGAATTAAACATGAAGCAAAATTCAAAGCAACACGAGGTAACTTAATGAATCTATTAGATCTTGCCAAATCTAGTAGAGCCGATAACTAGCTCCAAGCTAGATCTTAGCCTACCGCATGACTCATGATCTAACAAGAAACCCTCTTGAACCAAGCTTAAATCCACCGCATGATACTAAGCATGGTAACAAGACTACTTGCATCACGATCTAAATCCACCGCATGATACTAGACATGATACAAGATTGCCGGTACTTACGGAGGTCAACAGATCGATGATTCCCCTCGAAGGACTCGACGACTCGACTAAAGGACTCGAAGGTTTGGCGTAAAGCCGGTTTTGTTGTGAAATTGTTCGATACCCATTACAAACGCTAAGGGTTCATATTTATACCCTTGTCCTAACATGACTCCTAATCGACTACGAGTACAACATTTAATACCTAAATTAATGCTCCGGTGCCAATGTCCATCTTACACCCGTCATCAATTCGTCCCTTCTTTATATCCAGGCCACATCATCACGTATTCCCGAACACTTTCTCTTTTAAGCACAAAACAGCCCTTCTGTCGAATGAAGACGTACTGCTGACCGCAAGCATCTTTACCGAATCCTCTGAGGAGATTTTCCTGCCGAATGGCATTTCGTTACCAATCTCGGCCCACAAGTCAATCCCTTTCCTGTACCAATTTTTGGTGTTAACATATGCCCCTTCAATTACGGGATAAAAGTGATTTTATTCCGGAATTGACTATAAATACTCAACGCCTCCGAGCTAAATCTGTTCAACACCCATTTTTCCTCTTGCAATCCGTTGGAGCTCTCGCTCAGATCCAAACCCTAGTTCATCAATCCTTCAAGCTCAAATCTTCAAATGACGGACCAAGATCAAACCCTCCAGGTAAATCTCATCCCCTTAAGGCTCATTCGGTATTACTTTTTCGATTTCCATCTTAGATTTGTTCTTTTACCTTTTCTTGTTCTTGTCAGGCTCTATCCACTGAGATTCTGATTCCCATCGAGGACCAATCGCCATCCTACTTCCTCGGGCCTGTAGAAATTTCTGACCCTCTCGAGTTCATTGAAGCCGAATCCCAGAGAATCCCCTTTAAAGCAGCTTTGTCGAAACCTCATGAATGGCAAGATGCCTTCAAGAACTGGCCCCTGCCCCCAATTGCAGGTTGGAGAAACTGGTATAAGAGGATACTTGATGATGACAGCGTCAAAACCAGCAATTGGGACAGCCTTCGCATTGCCCAGTGTTTAGAGTTATCTTTGGCTGAAACTCCCAAAAATGAGAATCTCTTGATTGCAACCTGTCACTTTTGGTCAAATGGTGTCAATGCTTTTCTCTTCGGTCATGGACCAATGTCTCCTACTCTGGCCGATGTATATATGATGACTGGCCTCGATATCACAGAATCCGTGTATCCTTACAAATACAAAGGCTCCACCAGGCAAAAAGGAGTGAAAACAGGAGTTGGGTACAAGATGTACATCCACAAACATATGCGTGATGGTCCTCTGACTGAAGTTGAGTACAGGGCCTTCCTGAACATGTGGCTCTGCAGATTCGTCTTCTATGGCAAAGCCAATGAGCCAACCCTGAACCATATTGCAATGGCTGAAGACTTGGCTGTTGGTCATCTCATTCCCCTTGGAAAGTACCTTCTAGGGAGTGTATACCATATGCTTCATCAGACCACTTACTTGATGCACACCAGTCAAAAGATCTCTTGCGTTAATGGCCCCTGGTGGTTTGTCCAAATGTGGCTGCAGCTATACATGCATCAGATCGTTGGTATTGACCTCAACAACCGGCATTTTCCTTCATCCAACTATAGTGAAGGGGAAGTTCAGACTACTAAAGGTTGCCAAACTTATGGAGAAGCTGCCTCAACCATATCCATTGATCAAAACATCAGCCAACTCTTTGAGCTTTTCTTCAAAGGTTTCAACAATCCCCTTTGGCTTCCTTATCTGAACAATGATAACTTGACCCTCCCTTATGAATTCAATTTTGAGAATGGATGTACTGATGCAAGATCCATAAAAATCTTCAACATCCTCATCCATCCATGCATCCTACCAGCAGAATTCAGTGGAGGAAGGCAAAACCACAGCACCTTTGAATATTATCAACCAAATATGATGTCCCGACAGCTAGGATGTGGCCAAGTGCCCCCAAGGTTATTCCTTCACGAATTCCTCAAGCCCAGAGAGGAAATCAAGGAAAACCTGCAAGCTAGAAGAGTCTTTGAATATCGGTGCAGCTCAACTGTTTATGCTTGTCCCTTTGTACCAACAACAATAGCTCATCCCTCCTTTACTTCCTGGTGGCAAGAATTTCATGATCACATTTTCAGCGAGCCAGTACATTCCTTTTGTCTCGAGCTAATGCCTGACTTCCAGCCAATTTCAGAGGTAATATACTTATTCTTCCTTTTCTCAAACATGTTTTTCTCTACTAATCATTGCCCTTTGCCACTTCTTTGCAGAACACAGTGCCTGCCCCTCGAGCTAGGACAATCTCTTACAATGCTGTAGGCCCAATCTCTGCTTTGGGATTTAATTCTACAACTTTGGCTCAACTGATGTCCAAATACGCCACATCAGACCCAACTCTCATCAGTTCAACTTCTGATAAAAGAAAAGCTCCATCCCTGGTTGCTCTTCCAGCTGCCAAGAAGAAAAGAACATCTAAAAGAATTCTTATTGAGGTTAACATCTTTTCCTCCCTGAACATAAAAACATTCTTCATTCTGATAATTTTGTCTTATATAATTCCAGACTAGAGTTCAGCAACCATCAATCACCACAGAATCTGCCAATACCCAATCTGCTGGTAAGGTCCTCACCATCTTCCTTCCTTTTAAGGACCATTCTCTTCATTGGCATTTATCCCCTACTTGTTACTTGCAGAGGAAACATTGGTGAACCAGACTGTGGGGAGTTCCTCTCCTCAACATGCTTCAAACCAAGCTTCACCAAGGAGCTAGCCATCCTCTCCTCAAGCAGAAGCTCCAACTTCAACAGAGATTCAACCATCCCCTTCTCAAATAGAAGTTCCAGTTTCACCAAGGATGGATCCACATCCTCTTCAGCCAAAAGCCTCAAACTTACCAAGTACTCCACCAGCTTCTCCTCAGTTAGAAGCTTCAGCTTTACCAGGGACCCCTCAAGCTTCTCCTCAAATGACAATCCAGGAAACCCCTCTTGAGCCTGAAAAACCCCTTTCTCCAACTCAAGAGGCTAGGAATGAGGTAAGCATAAACATCTGCCCCTTTTATTTCCATTTAATAAACCATCCTTAATTCGGCAATTCTTCCTTTTCAGAACCAGGCTGCATCACCACCAAGCTTTTCCTTCACTGTGGATAATTTAACTGCCAAAAAAGGAGATGAGGCATCTTCAAATCAAGCTTTGTCAGAGGATAATCGGGCAAAACTAAGAGAAATCTTCTCTCTGTTGCAAAGGGACATCCAGGATCAAGTCAGAGATGTTGATCGTCTGGAGGAAGTGCTTGAATCAATCAATCAAGAACTCCCCGATGATATCAAAGCTTCCCTTGAGCCTATCTCCCAGCTGGACAATCACTTTGCAGCAGTAAGGCGAGCTTTGAAGAATCAATCTTCCCGACCGGTCCTTGAACAAAAGAGAGCCAAAGCCAAGCAATTCGTGAAAGATTCACAAGCCCAAATCCAAAGCAACAAGGAATTGCTGACTGAACTGCAGCCTGCACTTGAGTTGAAAATTGCCAGGAAAGCTGCACTAGAAGCTGAATTGAAGAACCTGACAACTGAAATTGAGGCTGATAAGAAGAAGATAGCCGAACTTCCCGGATTAACAGAGAAAATCCAAAAGGAAGCTTCAGCAGCCCTGATTGAATCAAACCAGCTCAAAACAAAGCTCTCTCGCCTAATGTTCGTGAAGCTGATCGAACTTGGAGAACATCAACAAAATGATATCAGATGCTTCTAATGTAATCTCAAAGTATTTAAACATTTGATTGTATCAAACAATTTGTAGCCGAATATTCTATCGTCCTTGTAATTTTGTTTACCATAAACTTCACTTTCCACTTTCTGTCTTGCCCTGCGAGTAACCTCAGACGATTCATTCGGTAACTTTGGCCAAACAGTACTAGACCCGAATAGCGATCCGACCGCAACTCAGCCGAATCAGTCAAACCGAATAGGAATCTCAAACGACCCAGCGACGGTTCGGCTTAGAAAGTCTTTCCACTTCCCAAATTTCTTGGGATATGCGCCACGATCTCTGGCCACGATCTCTTCGCTAGGCCTATAAATAAAAACACTTGGGTGGCTTTAATCTTTCACCAAGTCCTCTGTCTTTAAGCCTCTGCCAACCCAAGTTCTTTGTTTCCAACACCGGCACCTCAAGAACTCCCATGGCAAGCGGTAAGGCAATGTGGCCACCGACGAGGCGGAAGGAAGTCGCACTTCTACTTAATTCCTTATTTTTAGATTCGTTTTCATCTTGATAATCTCTTCTGCGTTTTCCCTTTCTAGGCTCATCCAATGGAACCCCGCTCCTGCGCCGGCCACAACTCCGGCCATGCCAGGCGACTCCTCGGGATCTTCCAGCCATCCTTACTCTCCTTCGCGCTACACCGAGTGCGACGCCCTCCGGTTCAAGGAGGAGCGCGATGAAACCCGTCGCGAGTTGGAGGACGTCTCCAAAAAGGCCGGAATCGCCGAGCTCGAATGGGAGCACCAGCGCAAGCAGCTGCTGGAGGCCATCGACGGTAAAATCTTGTGATTTGTTTTAGATTAACTCAACTTCAAAGTAACCGCCATTGCCTCGCAATTCTGTGCAGCCGTGTGACGCCGAGCTCAATCTGGCTAAAGAGTCGTGAAGCAAGCTCGGACAAGGTGAATGCCCCCGGGGACACACCGGCAGATCGCCTTGGCGCGGTAGACGACCGCATCGACGAGGTGGCCCTCCATGGCATCCGCTTGGGTACCACCCTAGGCCTGGCCGCCATGGCGACGCACACCGGCGTCGACTACTCCACCGTCACGGCTTCAAGGCGGCGCGCCGGAGGACATCGACGACATCGAGGTCACCCTGGAGCGTGTCGATGGCCACGGCGACGCCATTGCCGATTCCGTTTCATCCCGATCATGGCTGAAATGACTTTTGACTAGTTTGTACTAGGGATGTTGGAATTCCGGCAATAAATAATGAAATTTATCTCCTGCATTTGCGTTGTGATGATCCTTGACTTGTGCATAGCAGATTTTCTGTTTTGAATGAATTGAGACTTTTATCTTAGCCGAACACGTGCTCCTCGCCCCTTGGCAAATCCGCAGAAAATCCTCGTTCGGGAGCCATGAGCACTGTTCAATAAAAAACCCTTCGCATTCGGAGAGAAAACCCTGCCGTTTGGTATTTCCATCAAAGCACACCAGCCAGTCATCACTCCCAATGCGTCCTCACATCTAATAAAATAGCCCCCTTGGTGCTCTGCAAATCCACTCGCATACACTTCCATCACCTCACGTCTTTTCTTCTTGCTCCAGAGGAAAAAACCCCAAGGCCATGGCAGACAAGGGAAAAAAGCCAATCGAGGAAGACAGTGTTCCACCAAAGAAACGCACCATTCAAGAGTAAGTTTTCCTTCAATCCTTTCTTTTGCTCTTGATTGCAATTTCATGGTTTACCCTTCCTCTCTTCTTTCTGCTTCTCAGCCTTGACTTACTCCCAGAAGAGATCTTTGGAACTGAAGAAATTCCCGAGTACATCCTCTCCGATTCCTCCGCTGAAGAAGAAGATGCCACGCCGGAACAGAAGACTAACCACCTGCTGCGCCGCCGCATTCGGCATCTAGAACACAACCTGCGGGACATCACCGCCCGCTGCAGTGCCGAACGCGAACGCCGCATGAACTTGGAGGCATTGGTGGGGGGTAAGATCTTCAACCTTATTTGATTTTCATGTTTAAGTTTCAGATCTCACATTCAACGAGCGCTCCCTTCCTTCAGATGTCTCTGACAGGTACAACAACTTGAAAGCTTCCTGGGATAGCTTGATGGAAGCTGCAAATCATGGCAACCCTCGAAGCTTCTACACCGCCGTCACGGTGGTTCTGGAACAGCTGAAAAAGGAAGATCTGAAGAGGAAAAACGTGGAATCAAAGAAATGAAGCATACTTTTGCTTCTTCCTCCAGGCCTTCTGCTTCCCACAGGCTTTCTCTTGTAAATTTGGGCATTCGGGTTGCTAAATAAGGAACCTGCAAGAAACATTTGTAATGTAGAACCTTTTTTATGCTAAGGGCAATACACTTCAGTATTGGCCATCTCTTTGCTAGAATTTAGTTATGAAGGCGGCTCCCTTCCCGAACGCCGGCTGTCTCTATATTTCTGATGCTTGTAATCCTGGTGCTTATAATCAATGATCAACTTCAATACTAGGATAATATTTCTTCAAGTATCTCCCATTTATAGCAGCAGTAAACTCTTCTCCTAGTAAAGTTTTCAATATGTAATGCATTTCGGTGCACACATCGACTACCCGAAAAGGACCTTCCCAATTCGGGGACCATTTTGCGACGTATCTGTACTTAGTTCCAATCGGCAGTAATGCTTTCCAAACCAAATCTCCTTCTACAAATTGCTTAACTTTTACCTTCTTGTTGTAATATTTAGCAACTCGCATCTTGTTCTTCTCAATATTCTCCAAGGCCTTAAGACGAATCATATGCAAATCTTCTAACTCGTCCATCATTAAGCCACTATAATCTTTGGAACTTAAATCTTTTTGCAAAATTACTCTCCTCGAGTCTAATTGTATTTCCCATGGCAAAACAGCATGGTGCCCATAAACCAACTCATAAGGAGATGTTTTTTAGCTCCATGAGGGGCCATTCGGTAAGCCCACAAGGCTTCATTGAGTACCGAATGCCATCTTCTTGGCTTCTGATCAATCTTCTTTTGTATAATCTTGATCATGATTTTGTTAGAAGCCTCTGCCTGGCCATTAGCCTGGGCATAATAAGGAGAAGAATTCAATAATTTGATTCCCATGCTTTCAGCAAACTCTCTGAACTCTGCAGATACGAATTGAGCTCCTTGATCGGTTGTAATCGTTTGAGGAATCCCAAATCTGTAGATGATGTGTTCTTTAACAAATTCAACCATGTTTTCTGATGTTACTTTCTTCAATGGAATTGCCTCAACCCATTTGGTGAAATAATCCATCGCCAAAAGCACAAACTTATCCCCCTTGCTAGATGGAGGATTTATTTGGCCAATCAAATCGATACCCCATCCTCTGAATGGCCATGGCTTGATAATAGGATTTAAAGCTGATGCTGGAACCCTTTGGATATTCCCGAACTTCTGACAATCTTGACACCCTTTGTAATACTCAAAACAATCCTCCAATATCGTATTAACATCCAGCACGATAACCCACTTCATTCATTATAAGCCGATTGATGAGCTCCATATCCCATCATGCACTTCACTCATCATTTTCTTTGCTTCTTCTTGACCCAAGCATTGTAACAACACCCCATCTAATGACTTGTAAAATAAACGCCCATCAAGAAGAACAAACTTTATAGCCTTATACCTGAGCTTCCTAGAAACCTTTCGGGATGGATTTTCCAAATAATCAACAATTTCTTTTCTCCAATCATCTTCGCTAAGATCACTCCCGAAAGCACACACTCCATAGCAAACACTTCTTGGCTTTTCTATAACCCGAAGCACTTTGAGCCAACCTGTTTGCCTCTTCATTGTGTTCCCTAGGAATATGTTGTAGAATTCAACGAAAACTTTTCAAAATTTCCTTGCACTCCTCGTAGTAATTCCTCAGGATATCACTTCTACATTCGTATTGGCCATTCAATTGTTTTATAACCAGCTCGAATCTCCATAAATTTCAACTGAAATAGCCTTTGCTTCTTTCAAATATTGAAGCCCTCTAAGCAATGCTTCATATTCGCTTGATTATTTGTGATAGGTTGAATAGGATAGCAAATTCAAACATCTCACCTCTGGGTGAAATTAATAAAATTCCTACTCCACCACCTTTGCCACATGAGGATCCATCAAAGAACAAAGCCCAAGGAGTAATTTCAAGCAAATCAATTGATGGATCACGATGTTCACTAATGAAATCGGCAATAATGACCTTTATAGCTTTTGCCGATTCAAACTTCAATTCAAACTCGAGATAAAGCCAAAATCCACTTTGCCAATCCTTCCATTCAAAATTGGCATAGATAACATATGTTTAATTACATCAAACTTGAATATACAACGCATTCGGCATTCAACAAGTAGTCTTGAAACTTTGTATGAGTAATAAACACACAAGCAAAGCTTCTCCATGTAGAATACCTTGTTTCGGGATCAAGCAATTTCCGGCTAAGGTACGCAACTACTCTTTCCTTTCCTTCAAATTATTGTATAAGGGCCGATCCAATAGTTTGGGTATCGGTGCCACGTCAACTTGAAAGGCTTGTTCAAGCTGTGGAGGCACCAACATGGTGGTTCCTTCATGTCCGCTTGATCTCATTGAAAGCCTTTTGTTGTTCGTCACCCCATACAAACTTCTGATCCTTCTTGATCCTCAACAGTGGAGAGAAAGGCAACACCTTTTGTGACAAATTTGAAATGAACCTTCTCACAAAATTGATCTTGCCAAGCAATGATTGCAACTCTTTGAGATTAGTTGGAGGAACAACTTCATCAATAGCCTTCATGATTTTCTTGCCAACTTCTATTCCTCCTTCATGCACCAAAAATCCCAAGAATTCTCCAGCTGAAACCCCAAATGCACACTTGTTCGGCTTCATCTTAAGCCCATGCTTTCGGGTGCACTCTAGAGTTTTCCTCACATCGTTCAAGTGTGATTCATGATTCAAAGATTTGATCATGACATCATCAATGTATATCTCAACAATTTTGCCGATCAACTCATGAAAAATATAATTCATGGCCCTTTGATAAGTTGCACCAGCATTTTTCAACCCAAATGTCATGACAATCCACTCAAAAGGCCTATATGTCCAGGACATCTGAAGGCTGTCTTTGATATATCTTCTGTTGCCATAAAAATTTGATTGTACCCTGCATTGCCATCCATGAAACTAATAACTTTGTGTCCAGCAGCGGCATCAACCAACAAATCAGCAACAGGCATTGGATATCCATCCATGGGTGTAGCTCTGTTTAGATCTCTAAAATCTATGCAAACTCTCATCTTCCCGTTCTTCTTGTAGCAGGGGACAATGTTGAGATCCATTCCATATCTGCATGGCCGAATGAAATTTGCATCAAGTCAATCTCTCAATTTCCTTTTTCACATCGGCCAATACTTCATCCTTGTAGATCTTTCGGGGAGGCTGCTTGTATGGTTTAAAACCAGACTTGATTGGCAATCGATGCTCAACAATGGAACGATCCAAACCAGGCATCTCCGAATAATCCCAAGCGAAGCAATCTTTATATTCTTTAACAACTTGATCAACTCTCGAAACTTGAATTCCAAGTTATAGCGATAAATGTCGGCCTTGGCTTATCACCATCTCAATATCAATTTCTTCCAATCTAATTTGTATGAATCCATCCCCAACTTTCCATCAGTTCCATCAATTGGATTATCCATTAAAAATTACTATGAGCGCATTTGCTTGAATCGGTGTTGATCATTTCTGATGGTTCACAGGACCTTCACCCAGTCCTTTCACGAGAGCAATCTATGCCTTGATACTCCCGGAAGGCTGGTTCCACATTGCTACGCTTATTGAATCATCTGCTGGACCACCTCTATATTCATCTACCCATTGAACAAGCTGTTGATGCATGGTAGATGGGATGCAACAATTTGCATGGAATCCAGTCCGCCCAAGCTAGCTATAAGCTCCTTTGCCCTCAATGACAAAGAAGGTCGTGAGCAAAGTTTTGGACCCGATCATCAGTCCACATGTGCACCCCTTGGTATCGAAGGATTCCGGCAAAATCATTGATTATGCTTGTTGGCGTCGTCAAAATGGGGCCCATGCCAAGCTTCACGAAGGTGGTGTATGGCATCACGTTGACCAGCTCCACCATCAACAAACATCTTGGTCAATGGCTTGCCATTGACGTATCCTCTCAAATCTGACGGCCTCATGTCGATTCTTGGCGGTTTGTCAAAGGTTGCTTTGGCCAACACTTGCGCCATCAAAGTTGCTCATCCTCATTGATATCGGCGGCGTCTTCTGCACAACTTGGATTAGCTGGAGCCATGAATTCATTCGGCAAAAAGCATACCATGCATGGGGAGCGCGACGATCCATCAGCTTGTCTTTGGGCGCCACACTGTTTCCTCTTGATCCCCTTTCAACTCAATTCCGGTTCCTCAAGCGTTGAACTCTTCTCTTTTGGCTTCTCCTCAAGCTAGGTGGGCACCATTGTCCTTCTTGCCGGATATACTCTCCTCGCTCTTCTTCTGATCGACCCATTTTTGATCAGCTTTCTCTTGGGTGATCAACTTCATTTATTTTTACGCCGACCGTCAACTGGGATGTATCCTTCCAATTCTTTCATGGACGGATCGGTGATTGGCGATTTCCACGCCTATACTCGGTGTACTTCGCTGCACTCGGGGCAATTGTTCATGTGGGAGAAGCTTCAACCCTCATTCGGCAATGTGCGAAGAATCCCCAATGCGCGCGCTGTTCCGTGCATGTTCTTCTAGTTTCTCTCTGCTCTTCAAACCTCAAACCTCTTCTCCTCCTCGTGTTTTTGGTAGCGTTCTTTCTCTGCTGCTGCCACTTGTTAAGGAGAATCGTGTAAGTCACCACAGGCTTGGTAGGGAGGATTCCCCAATCTTCAACTGGCTCGGGATGCGAGGCAGCTTATGGACTGTTCCATTGTTACTTGTCGTGTGGGATCAACTGATCCATCTTGCTTTGCTCTAGCTGAAGTTAAGACCTTCACTTTTCCTTTTTCCTCGGCGGTCAACCATATTGTGAGAAACCCCACCATGTTACGAGGAAAGGGTGGCCATCCAGACTTCATCTTGTTGTCAAACTTCAAATGAGTGACCTTCTGGATAGCCTTTGGATCCTCATCACGAAAACCACGCAATCATTGATGGGGTGAGAGTTTCTGTCATGAAATCCACGTTCTTTCTCTTTAACTCCATCGGGCGAAGCATAGAATGCCCTTGAGGCAACTTGACCTTCCTTCCTAAGGAACTCAAAGAGCTATCGGCTTTGGTCACATCAAAGTCATATGTGCCCTTGGCTTGTTTGATCCATCGCTGATTCATGGTTAATGGCTCTTTGCCCCACATGATCTCAGCGGCTATCTCTCATCATCAAATTCCTTCCACTTGATCGGCTCTTTTCGAGGAATTGTAGATGTCGGCTATATCGTTTTGCAAACACTGGTCTTTCTTGAACCCATAAGCTTGATTGCTCATTAATGACAATCTGAGACAAAGACCTAGGTTATCAAACTCCATGCCAAACAGCTTTTCCCATAGCGGCAACATACCACTGTGCAACCATATCGATGCCAATTGATCATCTGGCAAATTCAAAGAGAAGCACATGCTTTCTCCTCGAACCTCTGAGAAACTCTGGCGTTTCATTGTGTCTGCCTCATGGTGGTTAGATCAATTAGCTTTTTTCCTCACCGTGAAGTAATGAGCATGAAACTTTTGCTCCAAATCCTTCAGTGAAAGATTGAGGTGGCAAAGAAGCAAACCATGTGAAGCGAACTGTCAATGACAAGGAAATATCTAACCACAGATGCCTCATCGGTGAAGCTTCCCAAAGCTGCATAAATATCGCAATATGCTCCACGGTGCTCGTATCATCATCTTGCCCGAGAACTTGTGAAATTCCGGGGAGGTTTCACCCTTGGCGGCATCACCACTGTAGTACCATTCACGGGAAAGGAGGTGTATATTTGTCCCGCATTTTAGGTTTAAGGCCGAATTGATTTTGCAACACAATCGGCCATTTTACACCAGAATATCATCTTCCTGCATTCCCTGGCTATGCACCATACCATACCGGGTTTGGGAAAGCATCAATGGCATAGTCCATGAACGTGCCATCCCCACCATACATATTCTTTTGCAGCTGTTGTTGGTGGGCTATTCTTGTAAGTGGAAGGGGCTCAGCGAGCCGAATGCCAAATCTCCATATGTAGGGCTGTATGGGCTGTTGGTTGGACGGTTGACTTGTTGCGTGAGGTGGTTGGATTGGTTGACTCTCCAGCTTTGCGGGAGGTTGGACTGGTTGACCCCAAGCTTTGGAGGAGGTTGGCGGTGGCTCTGCGGAGGCGGTTGGTTGGTGCAGCGTTGATAGCACTGTTTCCCAATCTCGAAGATGAGGAGGATACTCGATTAAGCATCCTCTCCATACGGGCCAAAGATGCCACCATCATCTGCTTGAACATTCAGAAAGCGGTATTGTGATGCCTACCGCTATCTATAGTCTCGAAAGCTTCAAGCCTCCTTCTCTTGCAGAGTTGTATCGAGGTTCCCCGAGAACTGGCATGTCGGACTTGAGATGCACACCACTTCTGTTCTTGCCAAATGACATTAAAGCACTTCGCTGAATTGATCAATGGCATCCTTCAATTGCACTTGTTGTTCGGAGAGTCATCATGGTGACATCCATGGCGTCATGAATGTCGAGCATCTTGATCAACTAGATTGTGTCCCACCGGCGTGCCAAAAAGTGTGTTGGCGCAAAATCAGCACCGCCGCCAAGCACACATCAAGCGAACAAAGCGCTTAACACGTGCGGATCCAAGCGTGCGATCAATTTTCACTGAAACTTAACAAAGGATGAAAAGTAGTTAAATAAAACTTGGAACTTGCTTGGGTGGTACCAGACAGTTCCATATTTCTGACGGCCAAAAAGCCAATAAAATGACATATAGCTACATGAAAATAGCTATCGCATGATAAGCATAAAATCATTCGGAGCTTTAAACATGAAAAACATGATAACATAGTGAATGGATGACATGAATCTTCAATAAACAAGCATGATAGATCGTCTTTGTTTAAGCATGCAGCGTGATGAATAAATAACAATAAAAATAAATGGCATAGGCCAAAAGCACTAGTCTACGCATGTCTAAATCCACCGCATGATACAACTTGTTTGAAATCACACCACCACAAAAGATTAATCCACCGCATGATACAATCTAAATATGGAAAGCTAAAAGCATATGTTATTTAAAAGCATAAACTTATAAGCACGTTTACTCATGGAAAGCATGCCGAATCTGTCTGCCGAATCGGGTTCCATGGAGAAGGAACAAAGCATTGCCAAAGATGATAAATCTATCAGTTGAATCAAAATCTAATCCATAGGATGATTAGCTCTAAAACAACCCAAAACACTGCATCTAGCATGATACGGTTCTCAAGATCTAAACAAGATTAACAAGCTTGAACCACAACACGTGACAATCTAGATTGATTCGGTTCGGCTATTAGAAACACGTGATCCATGCCACACATGGGTTTGAAGATATGAACATGCAACATAAGGATCGTAAAACAAGATAAAAGCGATTCAAATCAATCTAAATTGGGCAAAGAGTGTTACATGAATTTAAACATAAAGTAAAACTCAAAGCAACACGGTAACTTAATGAATCTATTAGATCTTGCCAAATCTAATAGAGCCGATAACTAGCTCCAAGCTAGATCTTAGCCTACCGCATGACTCATGATCTAACAAGAAACCCTCTTGAACCAAGCTTAAATCCACCGCATGATACTAAGCATGGTAACAAGACTACTTGCATCACGATCTAAATCCACCGCATGATACTAGACATGATACAAGGTTGCGGTACTACGGAGGTCGATGGATCGATGGCTCCTCTCGAAGAACTCGACGACTCGACTAAAGGACTCGAAGGTTTGGCGTAAAGCGGTTGTTGTGAAATGTTCGATACCATTACATACATCAAGGGTTCATATTTATACCCTTGTCCTAACATGACTCCTAATCACTACGAGTACAACATTTAATACCTAAATTAATGCTCCGGTGCCAATGTCCATCTTACACGTCATCAATTCGTCCCTTCTTTATATCCGGCCACGTCCATCACGTATTTCCTAACACTTTCTCTTTAAGCACAAAACAGCCCTTCCGTCGAATGAAGACATACGACCGCAAGCATCTTAACCGAATCCTCGAGGTGATTTTCCCGCCGAATGGCATTTCGCTACCAATCTCGGCCCACAAGTCAATCCCTTTCTGTACCAATTTTTGGTGTTAACATCGACATCACCCACATGCTCACCAAGAGCACCTCGCCCTTCTACAAGATCGCCCCCGAGAACGGGCTATTCCAATCGGGCCTGCTGTCCCGCCAGCCACCTCTGGGAGACAAGGAAAATCCACTGCACCGAGTACGCCAAGTTCAAGTCGCATGACTTCGAGACGCCCTACCATGCCATCCTCCGCAGACTGCCCTATCGCCAAGTTCATGGCGGCTCACCACACCTACTTGGTACTCAAGATGCCAAGTCCTGGTACCTTTGCTGCAAGGACTTGAAGATATCCTTCGACTCACAACACGTGCCGTGGAACCTCGTAGCCCACTAATCAAGTCCCCAACGAATGATACGCCTAAAATTCACTACCGCCCAAGAAGCTTGCCCCAAGTGAACCTGACATTCCACAGAAGTCGGACAACGCCAATGCCCACCGAGGAGGTGCAAATCAAGACAATCTCGACAGCGACAGCAAAGCAAGACTACCACCATCGGGGCGGCCTCGACCCGAATAGAAGACGCCGCTGTCGGCTTCCTCAAGGGCTAGCGAGACATCTTGGCGTGGAAGCCGGCCGGACATGCCGGTGCCCGGGCTGATTGAGCACTCACTCAACGTCGACCTAAAGCTACCCCGGCGACAACACCTCCGCCGTTTCGCCGACGGCAGACGGAAGCCATCAGAAGGAACTCGCCAAACTACCGTGGCCGGCTTCATCGGAGAAGTCTTCCATCACAGTGGCTAGCCAACCCGTCCTCGTCGCAAGAAGAACTCGAGCAGTGAAGGATGTGCGTCGACTACAGACCTCAACAAGCACGCCCCAAGGACCCCTTCGGGTTGCGCGATTGACCAAGTCATCGACTCCACGGCGGGCTGCGACCTGCTCTGCTTCCTCGACTGCTACTCCGGGTACCACCAGATCGCTATCAAGGAAGAAGACCAGGAGAAGACCGCGTTCATCACCCCGTTTGGCGCGTACTGCTACACGACCATGTCTTTCGGGTTGAAGAACGCCGGCGCTACCTACCGAGTGACTATCTAGGCCCTGTTCAAGAGCGACTCAACAAGAATGTCGAAGCCTATGTGGATGACGTGGTCGTCAAGACCAGAAACTCCGACACGCTCATCGCCGATCTTGAAGAGACTTTCGCATCCTTGCGAGAGTACCGCTCGAAGCTCAACCCGAACAAGTGCGTTTTCGGCGTACCGTCGGGCAAACTACTAGGCTTCATCATCAGCCATCGCGGCATCAAAGCCAACCCCGAGAAGATCTCCGCCATCACCAGCATGAAAGCTCCCACGTGCATCAAAGACGTGCAGAAGCTAACCGGGTGCATGGCGGCCCTGAACAGATTCATCTCGAAGCTCGGAGAACGGGGGCTCCCCTTCTTCAAATTACTTAAGCACCAAGAGAAGTTCGCGTGGACTCCAGAGGCAGACCAAGCCCTTGCTCAGCTCAAGGACTTCTTATCCAAGCCACCAGTCCTCACGGCTCCTCGCAAAAGTGAGCTCTTGCTCTACCTCCGCGACTACTCATGTGGTCGATCGCCATCATCGTCGGCGGCGGGGAAGGCGGCACCACGCCTACCGGTCAGCGCCCGGTCTGGCCCGTCGTGAGCACACTATCAACCGATGCGAAGCTATGTGCGGTGCTCATCACCTCGCGGAAGCTACGACACTACTTCCAGGAGTACTCGATCTCCGTCGTCACCGACTACCCGCTCGGCGACATCTTGCGGAACCAAGATGCTACTGGAAGGATCTCGAAGTGGGCAGTCGAACTCGGCGCCCTCAACATCGACTTCAAGCCACGAACAGCCATCAAGTCGCAGGCACTAGTCGACTTCTTGGCAGAGTGGCGGGAAAATCAGCTACCTACTCAAACCGGCGCCCGAGCCTTTGGGTGATGTGCCGACAACTCGCTCAAGCTTAAAGGCACAGGTGCAGGGGTACTCTTGATTTCTCCAATGGGCGAACAACTCAAGTAAGTCCTGCAGATCTTCTGGAAGGTCTCAAACAACGAAGCCGGTCACGAAACTACCTGCCGGGCTCCATCGCAGCTTCACTTTGGGCATCAGCGGCTACTAGTCTCTGGCGACTCACGGTGGTCATCAACCAAGTCAACAAGTCACGGGTACCGCAACAAGGAGATCATGGCGCCCTCGCCTAGAAGTCCGCAAGCTCGAGAACAAGTTCTACGGTCTCGAGTTCCATTACGTCGTCCGCGACAACAACGTTCTGGTGGATGTCTGTCAGCTTGGGTCTACTCGCTCAAGTACCAGCGGTGGTGTTTTAGATCCACGAGCTTCACGCGCCATCCATCCGGGAACGGTGCCACCGACCCGATCCGGCACATCCCTAGCTGGCGGAGGTCATGATGATAGGCGTGGTGGTGAGGCAACCCGACTACATCCGCGAGCAGAAGGTTCCCTCGGACAAGAACTTGGCAGAGCAACTCATCCGCCGCGCCAAGTCCTACGTCCTAGTCGGAGACAAGCTTACAGGCGGGGCGCATCTTCTGGAGTACTCATGAAGTGCGTTCCCCGAGAAGAAGGCAAGGGCATCTTGGAGGAGATCCACAAAGGCGTCTGCGGCAACCACGCGTCTTCACGCACGCTGGTCAGCAAGGCCTTCCGATGAGCTTTCTCCGCCCAGCTGCAGGCGTCTTTGAAGAACTCGTCGGCAAGGTGCCAAGGGTGCCAATACTTCGCCAAGCAACAACACGTCCCGGCCTACAAGCTAGTTACTATACCACCAACCTGGCCTTTCGCCTGCTGGGGGGTCGACATGATTGGGCCTCTCCCAACTGCGCCAGGTGGATTCAACAGAGTCCTGGTGGCCATCGACAAGTTCACCAAGTGGATCGAGGTCAAGCCGGTCACATGCCCAAGGCCGGCAGTAGCACCGACTTCTTGGATGAACTCGTGCATCGCTACGGACTACCCCATCGCATCATCACATACCTGGGCTCCAACTTCAACAACCACCAGTTCTGGGAGTACTGCGAGAACAGCGGGATCGACGTTCAGTATGTCTCAGTCACCCATCCACGGGCCAACGGACAAGTCGAGCGTGCCAATGGCATGGTACTCGACGCTCTCAAGAAGCGGCTACACGACGCTGCCAACACCAAAGGAGGCAAGTGGATCAAGGAACTACCCAATGCACTCTGGGGGCTGCGTACTCAACCCTCCAAGCCAACGGGACAATCGCCATACTTCCTGGTCTACGGCTCTGAAGCAATCCTCCCTGCAGATGTCATGTGGGATTCGCCGGCAGTAGAACAATACGACGAAGGCATATCTGAAGATAGCAGATGAGTTGACATCGACGAACTCGAAGAAGCTCGCTGCGCCGCCCTCGTCCAATCAGCAAGGTACCTTGAGGGTATCCGACACTACCATGATCGCAACATTAAGGAACGCTCCTTCAACGTTGGTGATCTCGTCCTCCGCCGTATCCAGAACACGGAAGGACTACACAAGCTCAGCTCGCCATGGGAAGGTCCCTTCACAGTTGCAAAGGTGACTGGACCAGGCTCATACCGCCTCCCGGACTCTGGGCGAAGATATCGACAACTCGTGGAACATCGACCAGCTCTGTCGATTCTACGCCTAGTCTCTCGACTACCCTGGGGGCTCAAGTCTGCACGACTATTCCAAGACCCCTTCGCTGTAAGCGGCCTTCGGGTCCAGGCACTAGTCTCCGGACTACTCTATTCCAGATCCGGCGTTATGACTACTAAGCGATCTTGGGCTGCTCGGGCGTCAAAGGACTCGGCGGTCATCAACTGCGGACCATGTGCTTCCTGAGAATCGACCCTACCACGGCTACTAACGGATCTCTAGGCATGCGGCCATGCGCCCTAGCACTACTCAGCCGTAGGCGGCCTTCGGGTCCTGGCGACTACACTTGTAACAACGGCCCTGGCCATCCAGGTGTACTTCTTCCAGTAATAAAGTTTGATTATCTATCAACTAACTTACTGTGTTTCCCTTGACGGGTCTACTGGTGAGTACCACTACTCGTGACAACTCCACGATGGGCACTCCGCATACATATCTCGCGGCAACGAGTACTCATTCATGCAAGTTTTCTCATTCATATTTAAACAAGTTCATTACAACTTTGTTTATCTACAACTATTGCTACAAGCTAACCCTATAGGACTACTGGAGGTTCAGCTTTCCGGCGACTTGTTCAGCTATTGGCGCCATCTGCTCCAGGAGCTCCGCGTACTGCTCATCAATACAGTTGGCGGCTAGTCCACCCGCGACTACGTCCACCAGAGCCTTGGGAAATGCGACTTCATGTCTTGTCGTATGGACCTCCACAGGCCACTACCTCGGTGGGTACCGGGACCGACTACTCGGTGGGCCCACAGGACTACCGACTTGCGGCTGCACGGCACAAGGACTCTGAGGAGAAGTACTCGGATAGGAAGGCACATGTCCCTTTGTATAGAGGACTCCTAGGCGTGTACTCGACTAGTACTCTCTCCACGAACCGACTTGTAACCGCCTCCCGGACTATATAAGGCGGCGGGGACCCCTCTAGAGCATCTCATCTCACGGCTTAAGATTGCATCATCTTGTAATCGCAACCAATCAATCGAGCTACAGCGGCATACGGGGCGTAGGGTATTACGCACCTCGCGGCGAACACCTGTCTAAATTGTGTGCCACGTGTCTCTTCCTTGATTACCGATCTCGGCGAGGCCACATTCATCTACTTGTGTACTCCCTTAGTAGGTTGCGGTCTAAAACACCGGCGGTGGCGCGCCGGGTAGGGGCTCTCGAGATCACATGGCGAACTCGGCGGCTTCCCGTCTACATCAAGCCAACCGTCGCCTTCAACCGCGGCGACACCTTCTTCGGTGCACAGGTCTGCTGGCGGCGCGGGATCCTTCCAACGCCGCCTCACCATGCCGCCCAACCCGAGAGGCCGGCCTCGTGACACTTCGAAGTAGTCACGGCGAACTCGTCGTCAAATTCGGCGAAATTTAGCTTTTTCGACCAACACGCCCGACTTGAGCTTGGGATCCGCCTCCAACTCGAGCTCGACGTCCCGTGGGCCATCGTATGCGAGCCGGCTACTCGCCATCGATGTGGACTCCCCACCCACCGGCGCTTCACGTGGCCCCATAGCGTCGGCGGGGCCCACGAAGGCTCCCACTCGCGCGGGAGGAGCTCGGCCGTGCGACTCGGACTCCGACACCGCCCCCGGCCACGCCTCGGACTCCAACCCCCTCTTCGGCTTCTACTCGGACTCTGCGTACGAGTTCGACTTCGGGTCGGACCCTGAGGAGTCCGAGTCCGAGGACAACTCTACAGAGCAACCCCTGTCAGGTCCAGCTGCCGGCTTGGTTATAACATCTACACCCGGGAGATTGTCTCTTGGCGGACCGCAAGCCCTTGAGACCTGACAGGAGGAAACTCACGCTGCGTCGCCTACCTCGACTCACTTCCCTTCCAGGAGGGAACACCACTTGCTCCAGCTGGGGAGAACACTCCTACAGAAGTGGCAACCAGCGACTCCAGCCTTGGCTCTCCCGACCGGCAAGTCTTCATGACTACCAACGAGACGCCAGGGCCCTCAGGCGCGGTCCCCGACTAGTACCTCGAGGACATCTCCGCGGACGAGTTGTCCGCCGCGCCCACGACCGACCGCCGCCAACGAGCGCGGGCGTGAGCGCGCGAGCGTAACGAACGGCGCCGTCGTCTCCGCGACTCCCTCCCCATCCGCAACCTCGCGGAAGCACTCGACCAAGTCGAGAGCTGGGTACACACTACCCCAGAGCAATGCCTCATGTCTATCACTACGATAGCACGTCAGGCCCAGGGGATGCGCGTGGGACAAGTCATCGCCAAGCTCGCGGAATATGCCTACTTCATGCGAGTCAACACCAGGGTTGCTCAACCACCTCCCGTCAGGAACCGTGACAACGAAGCAACAAGTCGCAGTGCGGACATCGGTCGTAACCGTACTCGAGCTGAGTTACCGGCCAATCCCAACCGTACTCGCGCAACGGCTGGCGGACCCTCCCAAGGTGGCAACAGCGCCGCAGCTGCTGGCGGCGATCAGGAGATCGTCCCTCATCGCGACCCTGGCGGCGGAGGCAGCGACGGCGGAAGCTCCAACCATGGAGCCAACAGGAGGGCCGGTGGCGGGGCGTCGCGGTGGTGAGGCCGCGAACAGCCACGCCTCCGGAGCCTCACGCAGGCGGCTTCGACGCGCGCGGAAGATTGAAGAACTACGGCGCAAGAAGGCCTCCCGTCAGCGACAGCGGCGGCTTCCCGCCTTCTCTGGCGACCTAACCTCCTCCTCCCGGAGAAATTCAAGCCTCAGGAATCACCATCTGACCGAAGCAAGATCCTGTCTGATGGCTCGGATGCTCGCCCTCTCCATCGAGGCTGGAGGCAACAACGACACCAAGTGTCTCTACTTCCCCTGCATGCGGACGGGCAGCTTACATGGCTCGAGTCACTTGAGAAGTACTCGATCGACAAGTGGGACCAGGCGAAGGCGAGTTCACCGGCAACTTCACGGGCGCTATGGGCGCTCGGTACTCGCATGGACCTAGCTATGGTGAAGCGGGAACAAGGCGAGACCTTCGCAAGTACATGCGGCGTTTCTTCGATAAGCGCGCCCACGGTGGTCGATGTCTCGACAAAGTCATCGACCTCTTCCAAACGGTCTCTACCACCGTCGCACCTCGAACTTAGGCCGTCGCCGCCCAAGCTCCATCACCCACCTCAAGGACATGATCACGTCTGGGCGATGAAGAAGACAAGGCCAATGCAATGCGGCGCCATCCGTGGCAAGGCAAAGAGAACACGGGCGGCGGCGGCTGCAACGGGAACCAAGGCGGTGCGCAGCAACAACTACTCGGGTCCCAAGCATAGCGCAAGCCGGAACAACACGCGGCTATCCGGCGCCTGCGAAGAGAACTCGAAGAAGACCTCCGGCGGCTTCAAAGACTTGCTTTGAAGGAGAAGTGCGTGGCATCGGGCGGCAACCACACCACCGGCGTGCTACCAACTCGAGGCGAGCACTCAAGGATACTCGAGCCACGGCACCCTCATGACAAGAAAGGCAAGAAGAAGAGCGATGAACGCAATGGCGACTTCCGGGGAACCCGACAAGGCGGTTAACGTCCTCTTTGGCGGACTACCCGGCGAGCGGGAACAAAAGGCTACCGTCGAGAAGTCATGAGCATTGAACCGGCGGTCCAGACCCTCTCGGTGGTCGGAGGTACCCAATACCTTCTCCCGCGCGGATCAATGGACTAGCTTCTCGAACAGTGGTTCCCACATCTGAAGCCGGTGGTCGCGGGCTCCAAGCTCAACAAGGTCCTCATCGGCGGTGGGGCGGGCTTAACGTCCTTTTCACCAAGACCTTGAAGAAGATGAAGCTCGACATCACCCACATGCTCACCAAGAGCACCTCGCCCTCTCGGCATCGTCCCGAACGCGGCTATTCAGCAGGCTCGGTGGTCCCGCCGATTACCTTTGGGAATCTCGGGACAACTATCGTGCAGTACATCAAGTTCAGTTCGCGGACTTGAGACATCCTACCATGCCATCCTCGGCGGGGCCGGCCATCGCCAAGTTCATGGCGGTACCCACCTACTTGGTACTCAAGATGCCAAGTCCAGCAGTGTACTCTCGTTGCAAGGGACTTGAAGATATCGCCGCTGCGACCACGGAAGCTATGGAGATCGCCTCCACAAATCAAGTACCCAATGCAATGATGGAGATCTCGCTGCGTCGAAGAAGCTTGCCCCAAGTGAACTCGACATCCCGAGAGAAGTCGGACAAAGCTAACAAGCCTCGGCCGGTGAGGAGGTTACGGTCAAGACAATTGACCTCGGGACGGTGGCTGCAGCAAGACCACCACCATCGGGGCGGGTCTCGACCCCAAATAGGGGCAGCTCATCAACTTCCTCACGGGCTAACGCGACATCTTGGCGTGGAAACCAGCGGACATGCGGGGGTGCCCGGGGAGTTGATTGAGCATTCACTCAACGTCGATCCTAAAGCTACCCGGCGACAACACCTCCGCCCGCTTGACGGCGAGCGGGGCGCCATCAAGAAGGAACTCGCCAAACTACTCGCGGTTGGCTTCGCCGGAGAAGTCTTCCATCACGAGTGGCTCGCCAACCCGTCCTCGTCGCCAAGAAGAACTTCGAGCGAGTGGAGGATGTGCGTCGACTACCGAAACCTCAACAAGCACGCCCCAAGGACCCCGGGTTGCGCGAATTGACCAAGTCATCGACTCCACGGCGGGCTGCGACAGCCTGCTTCCTCGGCGCTACTCGGGTACCACCGGATCGCGATCAGGAAGAAGACCGAGGAGAAGACCGCGTTCATCACCCGTTTGGCGGCGTCGCTACGACCATGTCGCCTTCGGGTTGAAGAACGCGGTGCTACATACCAACGAGCTATCCGGGCACTGCTTCAGAGGCAACTCAACAAGACGTCGAAGCCTCGTGGATGGCGTGGTCGTCAAGACCGAAACTCTAGCCGCTCATCGGCGACCTTGAAAAGACTTTCGCATCCTGCGCGAGTACGGGGAAGCTCAACCCGAACAAGTCGTCTTGGCGTGCCATCGGGCAAACTACTCGGCTTCATCATCGACCATCGCGGCATCGAAGCCAATCGAGAAGATCTCCGCCATCACCGGCATGAAAGCCCCACGTGCATCAAAGGCGTGCAGAAGCTAACCGGGTGCATGGCGGTACTGACAATTTATCTCGAAGCTTGGAAGCAGGGGCTCCCCTTCTTCAAATTACTCAAGCACCAAGAGAAGTTCGTGTGGACTCGAGGCGGACCAAGCCCTTGCCCAGCTCAAGGACTTCCTATCGAAGCCACCCGATCCTCACGGCTCCTCGTAAAGCGGCGACTCTTGCTCTTCCTCGCGACTACTCATGTGGTCGATCGCCATCATCGTCGGCGGCGGGAAAGGCGGCCATGCCTATCGGTCCAGCGCCCGGTCTACGCCGTCGGCGAGGTCTATCGAGTCCAAGGCACGCTACCGGCCCGATGCGAAGCTTACATGCGCGGTGCTCATCACCTCGCGGAAGCTACGACACTACTTCGAGTACTCGATTTCCGTCGTCGCGACTACCCGCTCGGCGACATCTTGCGGAACCAAGATATGCTCTTGGAAGAATCTCCAAGTGGGCGGTCGAACTCGGCGCCCTCAACATCGACTTCAAGCCACGCCTGACCATCAAGTCGGGCGCTGTCGACTTCATGGCGGAGTGGCGGGAGAATCGACTACCTACTCCAACCGGCGCCCGAGCCTTTGGGTGATGTACTCGACGGCTCACTCAACCTCGAGGGCACAGTGCGAGTACTCTTGATCTCTCAATGGGCGAACAACTCAAGTATGCGTCCTGCGGATCTTTGGAAGGTCTCAAACACGAAGCCGAGTCTGAAGCTCTGCTACGGGCTCGCCTCGCGGCTTCACGGCATCAGCGGCTACTAGTCTCTGGCGACTCACGGTGGTCATCAACCAAGTCAACAAGTCACAGGACCGCAACAAGGAGAACATGGGCGCCTCACGCCTGAAGTCCGCTCGAGAACAAGTTCTATGGTCTCGAGTTCCACCACGTCATCCGCGACAACAACGTTGCGGCGACGTCTGTCGAGCTTGGTTCTACTCGCTCAAGTACCGGTGGTGTCTTAGATCCCACGAGCTTCACGCGCCATCCATCCGAGTCGGCGCCACCGACCCGTCAGCGCATCCCGGTGGTCGGGAGGTCATGATGATCGATGTGGTGGAGGCAGCCCTTCATCGACTACCTCGGCGGTGACGAAGGTTCCCTCGGACAAGAACTTGGCGAGCAACTCATCCGCGCCAAGTCCTCGTCCTCGTCGGAGATAAGCTCTCTGGTAGGCGCATCTTCAGTACTCATGAAGTGCGTTCCCGGACAAGAAGGCAAGGACATCTTGGAGGAGATCCATAAAGGTGTCTGCGGCAACCACGCGTCTCGCCTACGGTCGCAAGGCCTTGGCGAGCTTTCTATTGGCCTGACTGCGGGCGGCAGAAGAACTCGTCGAGAAGGTGCCAAGGGTGCCAATACTTCGCCAAGCAACACGTCCCGGCCTACAAGCTAGTCACCATACAGCCAACACGGCCTTTCGCCTCTTGGGGCTCGACATGATTGGGCCACTTACCAAGCTGCGCCGGTGGATTCAGCAAGTATTGGTGGCCATCGACAAGTTCACCAAGTGGATCGAGGTCAAGCGGTCACATGCCCCAAAGGCGGCCAGTACTCAACTTCTGGATGAACTCGTACATCGCTACGGACTACCCCCATCGCATCATCACGGACACGGGCTCCAACTTCAACAATCACCGGTTAAGAATTGCGAGAAAGCGGATCGACGTCGATATGTCTCGATTGCCCATCCTCGGGCCAATGGACAAGTCGGCGCGCCAATGGGATGGTGCTCGGCGGCTCTCAAAAGCGGCTACACGGCACGCCAACTCCAAAGGAGGCAAGTGGATCAAGGAACTACCCAATGCTCTCACGGGGCTCGTACTCAACCCTCCAAGCCAGCAGGCAATCTCCATACTTCACGGTCTCTGGCTCGAGCAATTCTCCCTATGCGATGTCATGTGGGATTCACGGCGGTGGAGCAATGATGACGAGCATCTCGAAGGCACAAGCGAGTTGACATCGGCCGGACTCGAAGAAGCTCGGCATTGTCCGCCCTCGTCCAATCGGCAAGGTACCTGAGGGTATCCGGCGCTACCACGATCGCATAGCGTTAAGGAGCGCTCCTTCAACATTGGTGATCTCGTCCTCCGTCGCATCGAACACGGAAGGACTACACAAGCTCGGCTCGCCACAGGAAGGTCCCTTCACAATTGCAAAGGTGACCGGGGCCAGGGCTCTACCGCCTCCGGGCGCTTGAAGGCGAAGACATCAACAACTCGTGGAACATCGACCAACTCTGCCGATTCTCGCCTAGTCTACACGACTACTGCGGGGCTCCGGTCTATCGACTACTCAAGACCCCTTCGCCGTAGCGGCCTCCGGGTCCGAGCACCGTCTCGGACTACTCCACTCCGGGATCCATCCCAGCGGCTACTAACGGATCTTAGGCTGCGGACGGCGACAAAGGACTCGGCGGCGGTCTCGAGAGACCATGTACTTCTAGATCCGGCCCTGCGGCTACTAACGGATCTAGTCTTTGTGTGCGCCCTAGCACTACTCGCGTAGGCGACCTCACGGGTCTGGCGACTACTGCAGTAACAACGGCCACGCCATCCAGTGTACTTCTTCAGTAATAAAGTTTGATTATCTATCAACTACTTTACTGTCTCCTTCCTCAAGCGGGACTCTTGGCGATCGATTACTCACGGCGACTCCATGATGGGACTCCGCACTCACGGATCGCGATAGCAGTACTCATTCATGGAAGTTTCTTTCATTCATACTTAAACAAGTTCATTACAACTGTTTATGTACAACTACTGCTACGAGCTAACTATTACAGGACTACTGGAGATTGAGCTTCTCGGCGACTTGTTCAGCAATGGGCGCCATCTGCTCCAGCAGCTCCGCGTACTGCTCGTCGGTGCAGTTGGCGGCTAGTCCGCCGGCGACTACGTCGACTGGGGCCTTTGGGAATGCGACTTCATGAAGGCGAGACACGGTTGGGGATTGACTTAGCCGGTGCTTGGCGTGGGTCGCCCGGTGGGGCTTCCTTCAGCCGGTCCACTAGTGAGGCTATCTTCGGTCCCCCGGGGTGAGGCACCAGCAGCCTCGCGATGGGAAGCGCGGCCTCCTCGAGTTCCTTCAGCTGGGCCCGCGGCTTCGCGATCCTCGTTCGGTTTACGCAGGATTTGTAGCGATTGGCGAGTCACGATCCGATGCAATACGGAGCTCCATGTGCTTGTCGCACTCGTAAGCAAGCTCCTTATAATCATACTCCAGTACCTTGCGGGCCTCTTGCTCCCGGTAGAAGAGGTTCTTCATGTCGGTCTCTGAAGCCCTCAGCTGGTCGACGCGGGTCTCAAACTCTGCAATCAACAAGGCACAGCGGGTCAGACTACTTCAAGGCACTACCGATAAGTACTCAGCGCGACAACAGCGTACCTTTGTTCTTGTTGCGGAGAGTCTTGTTCTTCCGCACGAGCTCGTCGCTCTTCGCCTGCATATCTTGGATGTCATTGTGATCTTTGGGCGGCGGTGTCGGCTCGGCGCATCACGGCGTGCTTAGGGACTTCACAAGCTGTTCCTCAAGGCTTCCGCCCGGAGTACTGTGTCACCGTACCCTTGAAGCATGTCGGACTTCTGCCGGGACCTCTCCGCGACGTCCTGCAACAGGCAACACATATCAATTGGGTACTCAACGCTAAAGGATTGACTACTCAAAGGTGTCGACTACTCACCTTCATCCATTGCTCGGCCTGGCGCACTGCCTCCAGGTGACGAGCTACCGTAGCTGGGTCGACAAGATCATCCACCAACAGCTCGATCCCGCCACGACTACTCGTCGCGGCTCCGGACATTGGTGCCGAGCGGATTGGCTCCGCGTCCTGGATCTCCGGCGAGCGGACGACTACCTCCAGAGCGGGTTCTGGCAGCGTGTCGTCGCCCTCTCCTCCAGTCGTCGCGGCGGCTTCTCCGACGGCCACCTCCATCGGCTCGGGGGCTCCTCTGGCAGCTCCCTGAGCCTCTGGTGTCACATCCTCAACGGGCACCGCCGATGGGATATCGCTTCCCTCGGCTTCAGCACCTGTCATCAAACGACAACTGGATCAAGCATACCCGGCGGCTATGACTACTCTTCGGGGTTACTTGCACCTGAGCAAAGTACTCGCCGTCTACGACGCTGGCCTCGGGCAAGGTAGCCTCCACTACTCGTCGCGGCTCCGGACATTGGTGCCAAGACTTGATTGGGATGGACTTCGCCAAATGCTTGACATACGTTGCCAGGCGACCGGGAGCTTCTCTCAAACGGTCAACCAATGGAGCAATCTTCGGCCCGCCCGGATGAGGCACCAGTAGCCTCGTAATGGGAAGTGCGGCTTCTTCAAGTTCCTTGAGCTGTGCCCACAACTTCTCGCAGTCTTCGTTCAACTTCTGCAGGGATTTGTAGCAGTTGACGAGGTCACGGTCCGAGGCAATTCGGAGCTCCATGTGCTTATCGAACTCGTAAGCCAACTGCTTATAATCATATTCAAGTACCTCGCGGGCTTCCTTCTCCCGGTAGAAGAGGTTCTTCATGTCGACTTCTGAGGCCTTCAGTTGCTCGACCCGGGTCTCAAGCTCTGCAATCAACAAGCAAGGCGGGGTTAGACTACTGCAAGGTACTTCCAATGGGTACTCGACAAGACAGCAGCGTACCTTTGTTCTTATTGCGGAGCGACTTGTTCTTGCGCACCAGTTCGTCGCTCTTCGCCTGCATGTCCTGGACTTCATTATGGTACTGGGCGAAGGCGCCGTCAAGCTTCGACTGGAGCATGGCGGAGTGCTTCCTGGCCTTCGCGAGTTCTTCCTCAATGCTTACGCGAGCCTTTGTATCGCCATAGCCTTGGAGCATCTTAGATTTCTGTCGGGATCTCCCCACGACATCCTGCAGCAGACAACAACTATCACTCGGGTATTCAGCAGTTATGGTAGATTGACTACTCAAAGGGTAACTTACCTTCATCCTTTGCTTTCGGGCCATCGCCTCAAGTTAGTTGGACTTTTGTATCTTATCCATTGGTACTAACCCCCATGGTATAACAAGTTCACTTGTGCATGTCGGTTTTGGAGTTTAGTGTTTATGTAGGGTTTTAGCGTTGAAAGCAAGACTTCCGGGATATGTTCATTAAGCACCTCATGACAAGACCTTGAAGCCCGGTACAAGTGAAGCAATGAAGTGAACACGACTCCAAGAAGCCCAAGGACCCAACCCGAGAAGATGACAAACTCAGGGACCTAACGGAAAAAGTCTTTGAATCTTGCGAGATAAGGAGCTTCGTCCAATTCAGAGAGAAACCGACGACAAGGGCCCACATGCAAAAGGGGAGAGGATCTAGAAGACTCGGGAAGCAACACCGGGCGAAGGAGGCCACGGACTGGGCCGAGATGGGCCCAGGCTGGTCGGCCCAGGCCGGCCGGCCCAGCCTGTTTCGGGGCCCAGTCGGCCTCCCCTTTGACCTAGATGCATCTCGGACTATTTATAGCCCCCTGACCGAGAGCCACGCATCAACTAATTCATCATCCGCCGCCGAGGAGCCGAGAAGCTTGAGGGACACCATCTCGGAGATGAGGGTCGTGCTAGTTGTCTAGGGTTTCCCTAGCCGACGTGGGAACCTTGCATGGAAGACCACGTCGGAGCTCCGGAGCAAGGATCAAGATCGAGGTAGGATCCCGGTGGTGATCTTGTTCATGTAATCATTCATGGTGAAGTTTTTATAGTGAATCCGATTTCTAGCGATCAAGTGCCTTCTCGATGATTTTGTTTTCTTCTTGGTTTTGCTTCTTCTACGATCTATACTAAGATAGATTACATAGGGAACTCTTGTAGCCGCGGTGGCTAGAGGTGCATACCGGATCGACCAAGTGATTTCAACTTGTTCTTATCGAACTCGCCCTAGACTACGCATGAATAGGGATACGTTGTGACGAGCGGGGTTCCGGCGGGCGTTTTCGGAGTCGGACCGGAGGCCACGATTTAAAGATGCTTTTAATGAGATTCGCTTTTCTATATTCATCTATCTTGTTTGGAGCTACAACATAAGCATGATCTAGACTCTCTAGATTGGTTATCTTTTGCTTTCTCTTGCTACCTCTTTAGTAGATTAGATTAGATGTGTTTTCTTTATGAGTTAGTAGATTAGATGCAATTTGGTTCTTCATTAGATAGCTTTCTTTGCTTTACTAGATTGAATCCTTGCGTTGCACATTGTTCCACGGATTCGATACCTTGGGTTCACCACTCGAGGGAAGAAGGGTCCCTTGACTACGATGGGGGATTTGTCCGCTTGCAAATCCATATGAACTTTGATACGATAATCTACCGTCAACAAGCCCCTTTTTAGAACAAGCAATCAAGATCCGATCTAGTATCGCTTATCTTTTAGTTTTTCTTTTGATTTTCTTTTGCATCTCTTAAGTTTGATCATCCTCAAAAAGAAAAAAAATCAATCTAATCTAGTTTTGATTAACCCTAATTTTTCTTTTGTTAGATTTTTATTTTTGCTAACCCTAACCGGAGATGGTTGGCTACCTCTCCAAGAAACCCAAAACTTTTTGTGGATGATCCAGGAAAACTTTACAGGCAAAGGAGACGTGCAACACAAGCTAAAGGGTTGGAAACCCTAGATCCAAAAGCCGAAGTGGAAGGACCGCCGGAATCTCCAAGGGAATCACCACCTCCAAGTCCAAAGGAAGATCAACCTCAACCGCCACCATGGGAGAACAACTACAACCGGAGCGCAAGATCGAGCTATGCACCCCGGACATCGTTGATCTACCTATCATAAACCTTCAAGGCAGCAGGAAGGCGTTCAAGATCAAGGTCTCAACTATCCGCATGACGATTGCGAGAGCTTTGGAGCGTTTCAATGAATACATACGAGACGGATTCCTTGAGTGGCATATCGGTTTACTTAAGAGGAGGATGGAGAAGATGGAGATAGAGAAAGAAGCTCAACACCTAAAGGCTGCCAAGGCAAGATCCACATGCGAGGAGTGTGTGGAGTATGACCATGTCCAAGGTAAACCCGATTTAATGCAAGTTCGTCCATTCAAGATTTGGTTCCTCTTTGTACACAATTCAAGGACTTCATGGACGAGCAAGCTAAGATCAACAAGGACGCCGTCACTAAGTTCGAGGCTATGGAGAAAATATTGAAGAATTTAGATGGCAAGGCGACGGAGGTCGGAAGCTCTATACGTGAAGTGTTCATCATGATGAAGATGTTAGAAAGCATAAGTGGGACAACTTGCCGATGGGTAACAAGAAGAATTTCGAGATAACTCCAAGGTCCCAAGGCGGCGAAGGCTACTCAAACTCATTCGGAGAGATGAAGGATCACACTAGACCATGAAGATCACGAGAAGGACGGAGTTTGAGATCGAGCCACTACATGAAGGAAGTTGTTGCATCCGTCAAGACCAAAGGACAAAGCCGACTGTGAAGACCAAAAATATGACTAAGCGAAGAATAAGCCCGTGCCCAAGATGGTGCGGAAGTGGGTACCAAGATTGCAACGCCCCGCAAAGGCGTTGATCCGAAGTAATCAAGTGAAGAAGTCTAGCCATGGACTATAAATGAGCGCTAGGCGGAGGCAACCCGTTCGTCGAGTCAAGAATAAGCTACCGGAGGACAACCCGATTCCAAGATTTTCAAGTCTTTTTAATAAGTTGGTTTTAGAATTTTACTATAAAACATTAGACTTAGAATGGTTGAACAATATTAGAGTTATAAATTCTTGGTTGAATATTTTTCTTGATCATAAACCCTTTACATGAACCATCCTATGTTGTTTGCTTCTTTTTCGAGAAACCACAACCAAAAAAATTCAGAACCTATCTCAGCCTTTCATCCTCTTTATGATGTTATGGTTGACTTGTTTTACACGCTAAAAACACACGATTAGAGCCACGCCTTGTATCTAGATGTTATTTAAATTTCAGCACGTGGTAGGACTCGCGTGGACCTAGAAACTTAATTTTTGGTTGGTTTAAAAATCCATATCCTTGGTTTCTCTAGAGTTAGAATTTTTCTAAGCCTCATTTAATTTTATTTTATTCAAAATCTCTCTTATCTAATAAAAATTAGAACCTAAATCTATGCCCCCATGATCAAGCCAGGAAAAGCTTGCTCTCAACTAATGAAGGCAAACAATACCGGTGAGACCAACATAAAAGTAGTCGGAAAATATTTTCGACTTACATTTGTTTTTAATGCTTTAAAACCTTCTCTAAATTTATGCTTGAGCTCTCCCATAGCTCTGAATTTATTTTTAATTTTCGAAATTAGAGGAGTGCTTAGCATTAAAACATACATAGACGGAGGCAATCTAGTCAACCTAACCATACATGCACCATGATACATCACAGGATGCCCCCCCCCAACATCTTTTATCAAACCACATGCAAGTACAAGCATGGGGGGGCAGCCAAGGCTTTGTTTTGTAGGAATATCATGGAGGCATGTGAGGCAAGGGAGTATGGAAGTGAGTCAAAGCGAAAACATCAAGTGGAAGGAGCAATAATGCAAGCGAAGGAGTGGACGAGAATGTTTGGAAGGTGCACGCGGTCACGAAGCAAAAGTGCGCTAGAGAAGAACCGAGCCAAGAGGAGGAAAGAGGTAAGTCTTCCATCCAACTCTTTGTTCGTGTGCTCTAGTTTGTAGTGCGGAACCACCTTAGACTTAGCCATCCACCTCGTTTGTTTCGTGCAAACAAAACACATCCTAATTCCACTCAAAGTCCAGACTCCAAAATAATATTTGTGTACCTTGTTACCGGTTGAAAACCCCGGATATATATTTGTGAGAGAGAGCGCTGCAATCATGGAAGAAAACTACAAGCCTTTTCACCAAAGAAGAAGGGATCATCGTCGTCTAAGCCATCATCGACAACCTCTTCGAGGAGGCACTCGGTTTCTGAGTCTCCTCGGAGTATGAAGGAGGACACAGCACCACCGAGGAGTAACCACACTCTTCTCCTTGGTGGCATGAGGGCCACACGAAACTCGTTTATGAGGTTCACCAAACCTCAAGGACATATGGAGGAGCCGCCCGTCCAACCTCACCGCTCGACACGATCATCCGCTCCACCTCCACACGCTCCGTGGTATTCCAATGGGTTTATCATCACGACGGAGGAGGAGAAGAAGCTCGCTCGCCTGAGTAGAGGCTTGTAGCGAACGTCGACTTTGACGACCAAGCTCTCCAAATATTGGGTTTTCCTACGGGACATCGAGGTTGGGTGCAATTCTCTAACGGAGTGTCGGCAAACACCCACAAGGAATTCGCCTAGGAAATTCTCATGACCATGGAGCATATCCTTGATGAAGGAGTGCTGAGTCTCTCATTCCGTTTGGAGAGAGCCATTCGCACCAGGAAGCACCCACAAGTGGAGAAGAAGACACAGTCGGAAGGGTAACCATGATCAATGGTGCTATGTCTAGCACCTTGATGGGGTAATCTCCTTTCTTCCATGGGTTGTAATCGATCTTGAGATGTAATCATACTTTGTTGGATTATCTATCTATCATCTTGTGTTGAAAATACTTTAATGCTTAAGGTTAGCCACCATGCCGTAAAGGGAGTAAAGGTCTCAATGCTTCCTTGGATCCATTCAACACGTCGTATCCATCATAGGTCTAGTCATGAATACCTTCGCGTATGTACGAGAGGAGGGAAAGGGCGAAACCGTGGTCACGACCCCCGAAAGATTAGATTGGTTTTCATGTTCGAAACGATTGCATGTTCTAGTATCGTAGACCCATGGGCGAGTGTCACCTATCTTGATTGAACAAGCGGTTCCCTATGAATTAGGGAATAACTTGGTTTTCAAAAAGGGAGCCCCGGAACAAGTAGATGTGCATGGAGGCACATGGGAAGGTTTTTGGAGTATGATCGCGGGAGAAGCGTAGCAACAAAGAAATTTTATCCGGAACCCCATCATCCAAGTGTTTCACTCATATGTGCAAAAGGATTTTGGGGAGAATGAGAGAGACAAAGATAACCAACACGGAGTTGAATTGGCTTTACTCGGCTTTGATTGCCAGGCAGCCAATCGACCCCACTCACCTCATGATCAACCGGTGGTGTTGTAAGCAACATCGGGTTCGAGAGATATTGGCTCGGGGTGTTACCTCTCCATGTTGGCTATCTCTTTAAGACCGGGTATTACAAGGAACTTGAAGCATCTCCTAGCCGGGACTTCCCTAGGATTTGATTATATGAAGAAAAGCAAATATATAAGTGAAGATGAGAGAGGAGGCTTCAAAGTGGCCAAAGTAAATTTGCCCCTATCGGATGGAAGATTAAGACTTTTTCTTGAGGGGAAAGAAGATTGGTTAGAGGAAGGACTTCTTGTGCCGACAAAGAAAAAAAATAGAAGGTTCTTCCACGGCCCAAGAAGGAGGTGCGCAACAAAATTATGTGCCACCAATTGTAGGAATTCGGTTATTCTGATTGTGTACCAATGCAAGCATGGGGGAGTGGAGCAGCCATGCCCCCACCAAATTTTGCGGTGCCTAACGTAGCCTTTGTGAAGCCATATGCACATCTTCCTCAACCACAACAAAGTGGCCATCATTGGAGGATACCCTGCAAGAAACATGCAAATTATTGCAGCCATCCAAACCTATGCAAACCAAATGGGTGAAGGAAATGCAAACATCTCTTATGAGCTTTGACACCTTCACCTAGCACCGTCGGACAATTCATAGGAGGAGTAGTGCATTCCTATTATGAGCAAGGGTGCAACAACTAAAACTATCAATATCAACCACCGGCGGAAGATTAGAGAGAGGAGGAGATTTAGTTATCTTTCCTTTACCCTCTTTTCTTTATTTTTCAGCTTGTTTGCGCCTTTGTATGCGTAGTATTTTCAGCTTTTACTTTAATTTTTAGTTTTTACTTTAATTTTCAGCATGTGTGTTAGTTTTTATTTTCATCATGAATAATGTCACCACCTAGTTTTTACCTTTGGTAAAGTTATGAAAGTTTGTGCCATGATGATATATGATTATAATTTCCTCTTTGTTTATCTTTGTAATTGTTTTATGCATGATTAAGCTAATGCTCTCTTAAAATACAAATCTGAATTTATCTAAATGCTAGCTTAATCTTTAGCGGAGGTTATGATAAAAATAAAGACCCATAGTCTTTTATGTGCTCTCAAGTTTTAGATGGATTAAAGATGATTTATTTTTGTTCTTAAAAGTAATGCTAACCTTGTTATAAATACCACTTGAATGTTGCTCTACCTATCCAGAGCCATATATATATTTGAGTGCAAAAACTTAGTATACAAGGTTTATTTTTGGGTGAGTTATTTCAGGCCTTGATTTCTCTGGCCCGAGACTAAGAAGCTAGTCATTCCGTTTTTGCGTATCTATCTTATTGCTAGCCTCTTATCCGTGCATTGTGTATCCCCACATCGGAGATCCCACAAACCTCGCCGGATATCCATCCTTAAAACCAAATATCATCTTTTGTGTTTACCTCCTTGACCACAACCTATCGTTGAGTATGGATCATCAATTCAAGGAAGATAGCATAACGATGCCATTATTGAAGATTTCAAGTATCTCTCCAAAGGAAAAGTATTTCCGGTACCTACCTTATCTCTATCACCTCTTTGCCTGAGGACGAGCAACATCTAAGCATGGGGGAGGAGGTAGGTACAATGCAATTTTAGAGTTCAAGGGGAGCAAATAAAAAAAAATTTGATGAGAAAGAAAAAGAGAAAAAAAATAAGAAAAATAAAGAAAGAACAAAAATATGAGTATGAGAAAAAGAGGAGAAAAGAAAAAAATATGAGTATGTATGATATAAAAATGAACTCCCCGGTTCTCTAAAGTGCATTAGGAATTTCAAGGTTTCAAGATTAAAAGATCCATACTCATTTTCCAACCATGTGCAATCCGATAACGAGGACTTCCTTTGTGCCTCGGGATCACTCTTTGCCATTTGCACATGTCCACCTATCTCAAGCGTGTGTATTTTTCTCTTTCCCCTCCTTGATTTAACATTATCTTCCAATGACCTTTTTGACGAGTCTCGGTAAGACCATGAGAAGCTTGTCTTGTTTTGACAACATCTCATTTATAATATCTTGGTAGGACTAAACTTTCCCAAAAAGCTCCATATAAAGCCTACCACATATATATGTGTTATGAGAGGGAAAGGAGTAGAATAAATAGGCTTGAGAGACAAGAGATGAGAGTTCTTGAGCAAGATGCAAGGTGGTTTAAATTTGTGAACTTGGTTTAGCTCTTTTTCATCTTGTTCTTTATTTCAAAATTTCTGAGATCCATTTGAATTTTGGGAACATGTTAATACTTGTGGGATAAGCTTAATTAAATATCTACCCTCCGTAGGGATGAAGGCTAGTACATTATGGAACTTTAACGAATTAAACTTTTGAGAGCATTATATTTTCTCATGTATGATCAAGTGCAAGGTTTAAACAATGAAGGGCAACGATGATATCCATCGAAGGCTTACTCGAGGACGAGCAAGGTTTAAGCATGGGGGAGCTGTTGACGGTGAAATTCCGTCAACCTAGCCATGAGTTTACCTTCGGTGTTGGCATGACTTTTGTATCTTATCCATTGGTACTAACCCCCGTGGTATAACAAGTTCACTTGTGCATGTCGGTTTTGGAGTTTAGTGTTTATCACGGGGTTTTAGCGTTGAAAGCAAGACTTAGGGATAAGTTCATTAAGCACCTCATGACAAGACCTTGAAGCCCGGTACAAGTCAAGCAATGAAGTGAACACGACTCCAAGAAGCCCAAGGACCCAACCCGAGAAGATGACAAACTCCGGGGACCTAGCCAGAAAAGTGCTGAATCTTGCGAGATAAGGAGCTTCGTCCAATTCGGAGAGAAACCGACGACAAGGGCCCACATGCAAAAGGGGAGAGGATCTAGAAGACTCGGGAAGCAACACCGGGCGAAGGAGGCCACGGACTGGGCCGAGATGGGCCGGTCAGCCGTGACCGGGCCACCCGGCTTTTTGGGGCCCAGTCGGCCTCCCCTTTGACCTAGATGCATCTCGGACTATTTATAGCCCCCTGACCGAGAGCCACGCATCAACTAATTCGTCATCCGCCGCCGAGGAGCCGAGAAGCTTGAGGGACACCATCTCAGAGATGAGGGTCGTGCTAGTTGTCTAGGGTTTCCCTAGCCGACGTGGGAACCTTGCATGGAAGACCACGTTGGAGCTCCGGAGCAAGGATCAAGATCGAGGTAGGATCCCGGTGGTGATCTTGTTCATGTAATCATTCATGGTGAAGTTTTTATAGTGAATCCGATTTCTAGCGATCAAGTGCCTTCTCGATGATTTTGTTTTCTTCTTGGTTTTGCTTCTTCTACGATCTATACTTAAGATAGATTACATAGGGTGCTCTTGTAGCCGCGGTGGCTAGAGGTGCATACCGGACCGACCAAGTGATTTCAACTTGTTCTTATCGAACTCGCCCTAGACTACCCGCATGAATAGGGATACGTTGTGACAGAACGGGGGTTCCGAAAGGCGGGCGTTTTCGGAGTCGGACCGGAGGCCACGATTTAAAGATGCTTTTAATGAGATTCGCTTTTCTATCTTCATCTATCTTGTTTGGAGCTACAACATAAGCATGATCTAGACTCTCTAGATCGGTTATCTCTTGCTTTCTCTTGCTACCTCTTTAGTAGATTAGATTAGATGTGTTTTCTTTATGAGTTAGTAGATTAGATGCAATTTGGTTCTTCATTAGATAGCTTTCTTTGCTTTACTAGATTGAATCCTTGCGTTGCACATTGTTCCACGGATTCGATACCTTGGGTTCACCACTCGAGGGAAGAAGGGTCCCTTGACTACGACGGGGGATTTGTCCGCTTGCAAATCCATATGAACTTTGATACGATAATCTACCGTCAACACGCGCTACTGCCGTCGGGTCGACGAGATCGTCCGCCAGAAGTTCGATCCCACCACGACTAGTCGTGGCGGCCCCGGACATCGGCGCCGAACGGATTGGCTCCACGTCCTGAATCTCCGGTGAACGGGCGACTACTTCCGAGCTTGAATGCGTGCCGTGGCGCTTCTCTTGACCATCAGCGGGGCTCCTCCGGCTGGCTACCTCCGCCCGGCTCGGATTTGCGCTCACGGATCTCTCGGGTCTCCGGCACCAAGCCTTCAAAGGGCACAGCCTCGGGGATGGCGTTTCCCTCGGCTTCGGCTCCTGTCAACAGAAGACACATGGGATTAGTTTCCCGGGGGCTACGACTACTCTTCAAGGAAGACTGCGCCTGCGCAGTGTACTCACCTTCTACTATGCTGGCCTCCGGCAGCGTAGCCTCCCAGCGGCGCCCGCGGTCTCGGCAGGGGAAGGGGCCCGGACTCCTGGTGGCTGGCGTGGAACATTCTTGACCCTTTGCACGCGCCTTTGGGTTCATCTCCCTCCCGGGACAAAGTGCATGGTAGTTTCACGCACGATATACAATTGGTTGTCAACCAAGTGCGACTACCAACCTACATGTACTACTCGGGGAAGATCTTCACTTACAAAAGCTTGTGGGACAATAGTCACGGTCGAGGCGCCAAGTATGCTGGCGATGTCGACAAGTCCGGCTTCCGCAGGCGCCTCTTCTTCGGCTTGATTGCTGGTTCCTCTGCGACCTGCTGCTCGCTTGACTTGTCATGGCGCTGCGGCTTCTCACTCCCCCATCGATCGCCGCCGTCCCCCATGGTCTGAGGTGGAAGGCGGAATCTCCTGCAAGCACTTGAAATTTTCTCGTCAGCATACAATTGCAAGTCAAGAACTCAACTACTCTACTCGAGGAGTTTACCTCTTGAGACGTGGTCTCAGTGACTTTCCGTTTCTTGGCAATGCGCTTGCGTGCCACGTTGCGCGGCCTCCTTGGCGGCGCAGGCAAACTAGCCTCCAAACTAGTCGGAGGATCTTGGATGAGAGGAACATTGGGCGATCAGGCGGTGAATCTCGATGCACTGGGCTGCTCGCGTCTCCTCGTCTTCCTCATCTGATGTGTCCTCAACGATGACGGTGTCATCACCTTCGCCGACTTCGCGGCGCTCCTTAGCTTTGCCTTTCCCCTCTTCTGGGATTTCCACAAGTCGGGGAGGCGAAGCCGGCTCAGAGACAAACTTTACTATGTCATCCTGCAACAAGCACATTGGGTGAGCACGACTACTACTACATAATCGATACTGATATCGAGTTCTCTCTGACATCGTTCGGCGGATGAGCGGCGGAGTACTCGGGGACCGGACAGGGTGTGTACGCCGGCATGTCCTTGAAGATCCCTTGACCTATCGATGATGTCATCATCATCAATCTCGCCGCCGGGCATCCGCGAGTCGCCTCGCATGTCTTGGTAGTAGAGGGTTTCATGAGCCATCGGCCGGTTGCACCCTCCTCTTCATGAAGCTGAATGCCACATGCTCGGCCCTCAGCCCGGCTTCCCTTAAAGCTTTGATCTTCACCAGCAGTTCGGGTAGTTGGATACCCTCTTGCATTGTCGGCTCCGTATTCCACGTCGGTGCTTGGGCTTCAGCCGGGCTTGACTCGGGTGGTGGTTGGTGATGTAGAACCACTTCGACTTCCAGTCCTGGTTGGAGTTGATCAACTTGTACGCCAAGTACTGCTCGGCGGCGTCTTCGCGCATTTGGATGCCGACCCCTCTGACTACTCGCGGGTCGTTGGCGCTTGGCTGGGGCTTCACGCGGAAGAACTTCCGGAAAAGTACCCAGTGGGGCTTGATGCCCAAGAACGCTTCGCAAAAATGGACGAAGACAGAAGTGTGGAAGATGCCATTGGGGTTGAGATTGAGGTACTCAATACCGTAATACTCAAGAAGTCCCTTGAAGAAGTTGCTTGCTGGGAGGGCCAACCCGCGCTCCACGAATCGCGTGAACATGGGGATCTCATCGGGATTCTTCTCCATCGGGTATGGATCTCCGCGGCGATGCGTACATGTCGCTTCCTTCTCCGGAGAAATCTGTTGCCAGCAGGACCTCAGTCTTCGCTTTTGATTTCTTCCACTCCTTGTTGGGATTCGGGCGTGGGGGAGACACTGGCGGTGTTGACCCTCCGGCGGATCCAGCAGCCTCCTCCTGGGATCTCTTCTTCCCACCGACGGTCTTCATGCTCTTGGATGGTGAGGGCTTCATTCTCCAAGTACAGCGGGTTTTCACTCGCATTCGCTCGAGGGCTACGGCGGTGGCAACTGGCGGCAGCGCGCGTGGATCTACGATCTACAGCGCTGTGGCAGTGTGCACTGGCGGCGGATCTTTTGCTCGATCTACTTGGAATGGCTGCAAGTGCGGGGTGTGAAAAACCCCAAGGGTTTCGGCTTCTATTTATAAGTCAACCGGCGGCGCTGCAACGGCCAGATGGATATGTATCGGCGGTGACTCGGGCCGACGCCCTTCCTTCAACTTCGATGGTCGCGCTCCATCTCGGGGGCTCGGCTACGTCTACTCAATTCCCTGGGTGGCAACAAGATTCAAGAGCAACTCAGGACACATTCTACAATCAAGATGACCCTTCAATTCGAGAGGAAGTACTCGACTCAAGGCTCGGGGGCTCCGTGCCACGTGTCCTTCGGTTTTTTCTCCGGATTTTACGGGATAATCTTGCCAGAACTTCAGATTGACCCTCAGCCAGAGTCTACAACTCAACCTAAGGCTCGGGACTACTCCATATGGAGTGCGATTTTGCAATCGCACTTCCATATAAATCTCGACTTCAAGACAATGCGAGTATTATTGAAGACCTTCAAGAGGAGAACTCGAGGACGCTTGGGAACTACTCGAGAAGACTTCAAGACTACTCAAGGATCAGCTGGAGTAGCTTCCAGCCTCGGGATGCTTCAAGTACTCTTGAGGACTTTTGGCTTGTAGTACTCGGGGACGCTGTCGGTGTTTTAGACCGGCAACCTACCAAGGGGAGTACCCGAGGTAGATAAATGTGGCCTCGCAGAGATCGGTAACTCGAAGGAAGGGACACGTGGCACATAATTTAGACAGGTTCGGGCCGCGAGGTGCGTAATACCCTACGTCCTGTATGCTGCGTGGCTCTGGATTGATAGGGTGCGATTACAAGATGATGCGTAATCTGGTGATCGAGTATGATCTGAGAGAGAGAGGGGTCCCTGCCTCACCTTATAAAGCCCGGGAGGCAGGGTTACAAGTCGGTTTAGGGAGAGAGTACTAGTCGAGTACGTCTAGGAGTCCTCTACACAGTGCGGGATATGTATAGCTTCCTATCCGAGTACTTCTCCACCGTGGTCCTTGCGCTTCACGCCATCAGGTGCCGTGCAGCACAAGTCGGGTAGTCCCAGGGGCCCACCGAGTAGTCGGTCCTGGTACCCACCGAGGTAGTGGGCCTAGGGAGGTCCATACGACAAGCCCCCGAGTACATTGTAGTCGAGCAGGATAGTTTCGAGTAGTCATGACGGCCTTGACAAGTAGTTCTCAGGCGTCCCCGAGTACTACAAGCTAAAAGTCCTCAAGAATACTTGAAGCATCCCGAGGCTGGAAGGTACTCCAGCTGATCCTTGAGTAGTCTTGAAGTCTTCTCGAGTAGTTCCCAAGCGTCCTCGAGTTCTCCTCTTGAAGGTCTTCAATGATACCCGTGTTGTCTTGAAGTCGAAATCGATATGGAAGTGCGATTGCAAAATCGCACTCAATATGGAGTAGCCCCCGAGCCTTAGGTTGAGTTGTAGACTCTGGCTGAGGGTCCGTCTGAAGTTCTTGCAAGATTATCCCGTAAAATCCGGAGAAAAAACCGAAGGACACATGGCACGGAGCCCCCGAGCCTTGAGTCGAGTACTTCCTCTCGAATTGAAGGGTCATCTTGAATGTAGAAGGTGTCCTGAGTTGCTCTTGAATCTTGTTGCCACCCAGAGAGTTGATTAGATGTAGCCGAGCCCACGAGTGAGGCATCGACTCTGAAGTTCAATGCGCGCCACAGAATCACCGTGTTGAGACTTATCCAACCGGCCGTTGAGGAGCTGCCTGTTTGACTTATAAATAGAAGCCAAAACCCTTAGGGTTTTCACCCCACACACTTGCAGCCATTCGGAGCACATCTTGCCTAGAATCCGCCGCCAGTGCACACTGCCACCTCAGTGTAGATCGTAGATCCAAGCGCGCCGCCGCCGGTAGCCACCGCCGTCACCCCCGAGCGAATGCGAGTGAAGACCCGGTGCACTTGGAGAATGAAGCCCTCGCCGTCCAAGAGCTTGAAGACCGCCGGCGGGAAGAAGAGATCCCGGGAGGAAGCCGCTGGATCTGCCGGAGGATCAACACCGCCGATGTCTCCGCCGCGCCTGAATCCCAACCAAGAGTGGAAAAAGTCGAAGGCGAAGATTGAGGATCTGCTGGCGCTGCTGAACAGCGGATTTCTTCGGGAGAAGGAAGTCGACATGTGGCGCGCCGCCGCGGGAGATCCGTACCCAATGGAGAAGAATCCGGATGAGATCCCGATGTTCACGCGGTTCATGGAGCGCGGATTGGCGCTCCCGGCGAGCAAGTTCTTCAAGGGGCTATTGGAGTACTACGGTATTGAGTACCTCAATATCAACCCCAATGGTATCTTCCACACCTCCGTCTTCGTTCACTTTTGTGAAGCTTTCTTGGGCATCAAGCGCCACTGGGTACTCTTCCGGAAGTTCTTCCGCATGAAGCCCCAGCCAAGCGCCAACAACCCCCGGGTAGTCGGAGGAGCCGGCATCCAGATGCGAGAAGACGCCGCGGAGCAATACCTGGCGTACAAGTTGATCGACTCCAACCAAGATTGGAAGTCGAAATGGTTCTACATCACCAACCACCACCCGGAGCTGCCAAAGCCCAGCGGGAGCGCCAGCACCACTGGTGGAACACCGAGCCGACGATGCAGGAGGGTATCCAACTACCCGAACTGCTAGCGAAGATCAGGGCTTTGAGAGAAGCCGGGCTGAGGGTCGAGCATGTGGCCTTCAGCTTCATGAAGAGGAGGGTGCAGCCGCTGATGGCTCGCGACACTCGGCTACCGACACCGCCGGCGGCGATGACTTCGTCACGGATGCGCGAGATCGATGACGGCGATATCATCGAGTGGGTAGGATCTTCAAGGACATGCCGCGTGCACACGCCTGTCGATCTCCGGTACTCCGGCGCACCAAACGAGGTCGATAGCCATGCCGGTCGATCGATTATGTAGTAGTAGCCGTGCTCACCCAATGTGCTTCTTGCAGGATGACATAGTGAAGTTTGTCTCGACCGCCGCCTCGACTTGTCGAAATCAGGTGGGAAGGGCAGCCAAAAGAGCGCCGTGAGGTCGGCGAAGGAGACGACACTGTTGTCGTCGAAGACACATCGGACGAAGATGACGAGGAGACACTTCAAGAGCGGTTCCAGCTGCGGTCGAGATTCAGCCACCCTAGACTACCCAATGTCCCTCTCATCCGAGATCCGCCGACTAGCTTGGAGGCTAGTCTGCATGCGCCGCCAAGGAAGCCGCGCAACGTGGCACGCAAGCATGTGACCAAGAAGCTGAAGGTCACCGAGACCACGTCTCAGGAGGTAAACTCTCCGAATAGAGTAGTCGAGTACTTGTCTCGATGTTGCGTATGCTGACGACAAAATTCCGTTGCTTTGGGGAGATTCCGCCTTCCCACTGGTGATCAAGGGGCGAAGGCGACTTGGACGATGGGGATCCGGAGCCGACCGCAGCCCCCACCGTGGAAGAACTCGTGTCGCAATTGACACGTGCCCCGATCGAGGGGAGAACGGGCAGCTGCCTCGCTCAAGAGCCGGTGACTCAAGCCGGAGAGGAGGTCTGCACTGGACTAGTCGACATCGCCAAGATACTTGGCGCTAACCGTGACAAGGTCGGTCGAGCACGTGGTGAAGATCTTTCCCGAGTAGTACATGTGGTTTGGTAGTCGTACTTGGTTGACAACCATTGGTGTACTCTGCAAGAAATCCACGGACTTGACCTGGGACGAGGATGAACCGGGCCGATGGTGAAGAGGAGTCGCGCCACCGGCAGTCCGCTCCGCCTCCCAAGGAGGAGAGGCACCGGCCGTGAGGCTACGCTCTTGGGAGGCCAGCGTTGTAGAAGGTGAGTACGCAGTCACCCTTGAGGAGTAGTCGTAGCCGTCTTGGGAGACTAATCCAAATGTCTTCTGCTGACAGGGGCTGGAGCCGAGGGAAGCATCATCCCCGAGGCGGTGCCCGTTGAAGGCTTTGCGCCGAGCCAGAGCGAGGCCCGAGCCGGCAGAGGTAGCAAGCGGGGAAGCCCCCGTGATGGCCGCAGAGGAGCGCGACGATATACTGCCAGAATCAGCTATGGAAGTGGTCGTCCGCTCACAAGAGATTCAAGATGCGGAGCCGATCCGTTCGGCACCGATGCCTGGAGCCGCCACGAGTAGTCGTGGTGGGATAGAACTCCTGGCAGACGATCTCGTCGACCCGGCCCGTGGCCTTGAAGGCGTGCGGGCGGCGGTGGATGAAGGTGAGTTATCTGCACCCTTGAGTAGTCAATCCTTCAATGTAGAGTACCCAAATGACGTTTGTTGTCTGCTGCAGGATGTCGTTGAGAGATCCCGACAGAAATCTGACATGCTCCAGGGCTATGGCGACACAGTGCTCCGGGCGGAGGCCTTGGAGGAACAACTCGTAAAGGCCCGGAAGCACTCCGCCATGCTCCAGTCAAAACTTGACGGCGCCTTACGATATCGAAAGTCCAGGACATGCAGGCGAAGAGCGACGAGCTTGTGCGGAAGAACAAGTCACTCCGCAACAAGAATAAAGGTACGCTGCTGTCTTGCCGAGTACCCATTGGAAGTACTGTTGACGGATAAAAGACGTATCCCTCTACGATCCGCAAGCGTACGAACCCCACACCTTTTTCACCACGGGATTCCCAAGGTTATTGTCAATCCACGGAGCAAGGGGATTACAAGCGTTCAATCTACTTCTACGCACTAGCTACTCAAACCCTAACTACAATTATACTAGAAAACAACTAAACTACACTAGAGAGAACGATAAGCAATCAAGATAGGAGACACTCGCCCATGGGTCTACGATCATGCAATCACTTAAAGACATTAAACCAATCTAATCTATCGGGGGTTGTGACCACGCGTTTCGCTCTTTCCTCCTCTCGCATCACTACTACGAAGGTATTCATGACTAGACCTATGATGGACACGGCGCATTGAATGGATACAAGGAAGCATTGGAGCTCTACTCCCTTTACGGCATGGTAGCTAACCTTAAGCATTAAAGTATATTCAACACAAGATGATAGATAGATAATCCGACAAAGTATGATTACATCTCAAGATCGATTACAACCCATGGACGAATAAGAAGATTACCCCATCAAAGTGCTGGACATAGCACCGTTGATCATGGTTTCCCTTCCGACGGTGTCTTCCTTCTTCTCCACGTGAGGGAGCTTCCTTCGAGGTGGTTAATCTCCCTTCGGAGATCCTCCTCCTCTCTCTCTAGCTTGTGGATGGCCTCCTGGTGCGAATGGCTCTCTCCCTGTTGAATGGCGGCGCCTCCACGGTTTTAGGGTTGAAGATCCTTTGGGTGCAAGGAAAGGGGGGCCGAACCGACCTCCGGGGTGGGCTGGGCCGGCCGGCCTGGGCCGGCCGGCCTGGGCCGACCGGCCCAGGCCCATCTCGGCCCGGTTCGGTCGCCCCTTCGCTCCCGTGGGTCCTCAGGTGATTATGCACTTTGCCCCCTCCACTTGCATGATTTTGACGATGTCATCCTCGCATCCAAGATGGAGGTTCTCCGCGCATGAAGTTCGGTCTTTTACGCTTCAATCCCCGGGGGTGTTCCTTTGTAACACTTCGGTCCTTGCCACCATTGGAAGTGATTTCATCAAGCTCATGAACACGAACAAGACTCCGTAAATGCTCCTTTGAACTTGTTGCGAATCAGTCCTTTATGTCCATGTTTTCCTACATAAACACAACACTTCCAAATGCATGCACATAGATGAACTTGCTATATGATTAGTGTGCCTAGTGGCGGGTTACTTCCATAATCAAATCCAAACCAAAGTGTAATGAACATGCTTGGTGTACCAAAATACACCGTCAACATCTCCCCCACGCTTAGCTCTTGCTCGTCCTCGAGCAAGTACTCGTAAAAGAACTTCGTCCAAGCGTTGTAATCGGGTACCGCTAATCCTTCTTCACAAGTTAGTCAATCCTTCCATCTTTAATACATAAACATAAAGTAATGATCATCAAACATAAACATGGGCGTTTAGAATTTTTACCACGTCAAGATTTACCCCACAATTCAAACTCTTCACTCGAAGCCTTCAATCTCAGCCATGCTTACTTCTTTGCTTCCATCGGAGGGTTTTTATGATTTTCAAAACAAAATTCCTGCAATAAGTATTAGACAAAAACCTTTCTCCAAGCTCTCTCAAGTCACTCATATGAGGTGGCTATCCTGACCAAATTTTATAAAACTCTTACCTCCCACAAATCTCTCATATAACATGTAAAGTGGAGCTATAGGTAGGGCTAGTGCAATCAACACAAATGTTGTCAAACTAAGAACTTCCTCTAATGGTTGTTTACCTTTCTAAGCCAATGATCATGAGAATTAACCATATGTAGGGATATCAAGGATAAGAAGATTTAGAATGGTGGACATGTGCAAGGGCAAAAGAAAATTATGACTACAAGGCACCGATGACGTCCTCGTTGTCGGATTGCACATGGTTGGAAAAAGAGTGAAAGTTTCGTCTCTCAACAACGTGACATCCTTCCTTACACTTTATTTTTCTTTTCTTTCACTTGATTCATCCCTCTCATATCTTTATTGCTACCTCCTCTTTTCTTTATTTCTTTTTCTTTATTCTTTCATTCACATTTTTTTTTCTTTCTTTCTTTCTTTCTTTCTTTCTTTTCCATACTCATACTTTTCTCTTTATTTTTCCCTCTCTTGACAACTTTTCAAAGCTCTCAACTCCTCTCTTTCTTGCATGCATACAATCTGAAATTTTAAATAAACCATGCTAGAGACGAGATGAAACTTTGAGAGTAGGTTGTGTTCAAGGAATGCGATGTACAAAAGAGATGTATAGGGTTGGGTATGGAATTCGGCGATGTACGAGACTTCCAATGTGAAAGTCACGTTACCGAATGTATGACGAGGCTAGCAACAAAAGATAAGCAAAAGAACATGATCATTGCTCGAAATTAAAACTCATAAGAGAGAAGGGTCCTAGCCCAACTCATCGTGCTAATCACACTTATGGTGGAGCAAAAAAAATAAATTTGGCTTTGTATAGGAATTTTTTTTCTTACTCTCAACTTGGAAAAAGAGGTTTTGCTAACCTTTATTACAAGGTTTTTTAGATAATTTTCAGAATTGAAATCCTCCAACTTTTAGCATTGAACATAGCACAACCAACATGTGAAGCTCAAGATCGAAGTGTGGTATGGGTACTTTTAGTAATAGCAATTCCACTAAGCACCACGGTAAACGTTTTTCAAACCACACACTTGTGTTCATATATCAAGAATCGAAGATAAACAAACAAGTGAATAAAGATAAGCATCACACAAGACACAAAAATATATAAAGACTCTTTTTATTTGGTTTTCTTTGAGTCAACACTAATTTAAGACACTTGCAAAAATTTAAAAACACACTCAAAAACTAAAGACTCATTAAACTCTAAGACTCTCACTCGAAGATTAAACCGAACCTAAACTTGAAGCTCAAAAGCTAAGGCTAGCTAGCTAGCTCTCCCCCACGCTAAAAACATACGACGCCCTCGTCAGATCTTACAAAATTCTAAGGGAAAACTAGACCTAGTGGTACTTCCTGCAACTATTGCACCACTTGCCTCTCATGTTTCCAACCATGCCAAAAAGTTTGCGCACGTTACGGTTTAGGAACTTGTAGTCGTCTTCGACTACGCGCTCCATGTCCTCCATACGCTGCGCTTCCATGGCTTGGAAACATTCGTCGACTGTAGCGTAGAGATCCGCGATGGAGTGACGGCAAGCCGCACAACACATCGGATGCAATCCGAAAGGGTCATCGCCATTGTCTCCGCCATCATCACCGCCGTCGTCGCCACCTCCATTGTTGCCGCCGTCGTTGCCGCCGCCGTTGGGGCCTTCGGGAGTCCTCTCCTTGGGCTCCTCATCCCAAATGTAAAGATCGTTATCATCTCTTCCGGTGGCCGCCCACGAGCTCGGGCTGCGATCGTCGGAGTAGTCGCTACCCCCATAGTCCTTTGGCTCGGGCGACGCCTCCTTGTAGTCTTTCCGCTTCATGCCACGGATGCGTGCCGACCTTCGAACGGGAGGAGGGATGTTCTCCTTCTTGACGGAGTTGCGAGATGCGATAGCTCCGGTCGGGACACGCCCTCCGCAACGGATGCGGGCGGTCCTCTTGATCTCGACGGGTAGCTTGAGCTCGCATCGCTTCGCTTCCTCCATTGATGGCTTCCTGGCTTCTTGCTTCAACTCTAAGCTTCTCAGGGACACAATGGCTGCTGCAAGGGTGCAAAATAATGCTTGAAGGGGTTGATTCCCGAGCTCCCAATTCGGCCAAATAATTAGTCCGAAGAGGGAAGCCCTGGGAACCTCATTTTCCTTTTCTAAGCTTCCCTTAAAATTTTCTGACCAAAGAAGGAAGTTGAAAAGGAGCAATTCGGGCAAAAATCGGGGACGTCCGCCGCCGGGACCCTACCGGGCGGCCCGGGCGGGCCGCCCACTGCCTCGCGGGCGGGCCGGTTTTTCGTGCACCGCCCTTTTTCGCCTCCTTAGCCCATGGGAAAAAGTTGGCCCAAAAATCTTCGAGAAACTCCGAGAAAATTAAAGAAAAACTATTTACAAAATCCATGCCTTGTTTTTCGTCCTAGGCCGGACGTTCGGGCTCTTCTTCCATGGTGAAGACATCAACATGGTGAAGGGGTACAATGTCGGGTTCGTAGTAAACCTTAAGCCGTTGACCATTCACCATATATTGATCGCCCTTCATATCCATAATGGTTACCGCTCCGTTAGAGAGCACGGAATGTACAACATAAGGTCCGTCCCACTTGCTTTGCAATTTCCCCTTTCCGAAGGTTTTAAACCTCGAATTGTAGAGGAGGACCTTATCTCCTTCTTTAAACTCTTTCTTTTTCAATCTTTTATCGTACCACCTTTTGATTCTCTCCTTGTATATGCTTGCATTTTCATACACCTTCAACCTCATCTCCTCTAGCTCGCTTATTTGGATTCTTCGTTTCACCACCGCGGCATCGAGATCAAGGTTCATCTCTTTAATCGCCCAATAGGCTTTATGTTCCAACTCAACCGGAAGGTGGCAAGCCTTTCCATAGATGAATTGATAAGGGGTCATACCTATCGGTGTTTTGAACGCCGTTCGATAAGCCCATAAAGCTCCGTCTAACTTCTTTGACCAATCCTTGCCTCCCTTCTCTATGGTTTTGTTGAGGATGCTTTTTAATTGCCTATTTGACGTTTCCGCTTGTCCGTTGGTTTGTGGATGATAGGCCGTAGAGACCCTATGTTCGATTCCCAACTTGGACAAGCACTTTTTGAAATTCTTCCCGGTGAAGTGAGTTCCTCCATCACTTATCAAGATTCTCGGTGTACCGAAACGAGGAAAAATCACGTTCTTGATCATAGTTATGGACTCCTCCGTGGAAGCTTTACGACATGGCATGGCCTCTACCCACTTGGATAAATAATCAACCATGACTAGGATGTACTCATATCCACATGAGTTTTTAAAAGGCCCCATGAAGTCTATCCCCCATACATCGAATATATCGATTTGTAGGTTGTATTTCAAAGGTATAGAATTTCTCTGAGAGATGTTTCTGGTTCTTTGGCATTCGGGGCATGATGCAACATATCTTTTAGTATCTTCATGCATCTCCGGCCAATAGAATCCGCTCGACCATACTTTTGCTTGGGTTCGAAAATGGCTATAGTGTCCACCGTACTCCGCCGAGTGGCACTTTCTCAAAATCTCTACCCTTTCTTCTCTTGGCACACATCTTCTCATCACTCCATCATTGCCAAGTTTGAAGAGGTATGGTGCATCCCAAAAGTATTTCCTACTTTCGGAGATTATCTTCTTTTGAGAATTTTTATCTAGATGATCGAGAGGCATCTTTCGAATCGCTCGTATGATATCGATCATCCAAGTGTCTTTATCGAGCACTCGATAGAGGTGGCCATCTCTCATCTTATCTTCTATGGGCTCTTTATCATCTTGTCCACGATTCATCCTAGACAAATGATCGGCCACAACATTCTCCACCCCCTTTTTATCACGAATTTCAACATCAAATTCTTGGAGAAGAAGGATCCAACGAATCAAATGTGGTTTAGCTTCCTTCTTAGCCAAGTGATACTTGATGGCTGCGTGATCGGTGTAAACAATAACCTTCGAGTTCACGATGTAAGATCTGAATTTTTCAAAAGCGAATACCACTGCTAGCAACTCCTTTTCCGTAGTGGCATAATTTAATTGTGGCCCACTAAGAGTTTTGCTAGCATTAAACAGCGTGAACTCGACCTACCTTTCTTTGACCCAAAACTTGCGTCACACATGATCTCGAAAGGTTGGCTCCAATCCAGAGGTTGAATGATGGGAGCACTCACCAATGCACTTTTCAAGGTCTGGAATGCCGCTAGGCACTTCTCATCAAAGTCAAAAGCCACATCCTTTTGAAGGAGATGTGTTAAAGGCTTAGTGATCTTTGAGAAGTCCTTAATAAATCTTCTATAAAATCCGGCATGGCCTAGAAAGCTCCTTAAGGACTTAACATCCGTAGGAGGTGGGAGTTGCTCAACCGTCTCTACCTTAGCCTTGTCCACTTCAATTCCTCTCTCGGATATAACATGTCCGAGCACTATGCCTTGCTTAACCATGAAGTGGCACTTTTCCCAATTTAACACCAAGTCTACCTCCGCGCACCTCGTGAGGACCTTTTCCAAGTTTGCCAAGCAATCCATGAACGTCTTCCCATAAACGGAAAAATCATCCATAAACACCTCAACAATTTCTTTGATGAATTCTGAGAACACGGCCATCATGCAACGTTGAAAAGAGGCCGGAGCGTTGCATAGGCCGAAGGGCATCCTTCTATATGCAAATGTTCCATAAGGGCATGTAAACGTTGTTTTGTGTTGATCATCCGGGTGAATGGGAATTTGCATGAACCCCGAGTACCCATCGAGAAAGCAAAAATAAGCGTGGTTTGCTAACCTCTCGAGCATCTCGTCAATGAACGGTAGGGGGAAGTGATCTTTCTTCGTCGCCTTGTTAAGCTTACGATAATCGATACACATCCGCCACCCAATCACGGTTCTTTGCGGTATCAATTCGTTCTTCTCATTCTTCACCACGGTCAAACCTCCTTTCTTTGGTACGCAATGTACCGGGCTCACCCACTCGCTATGCGGAACCGGGTAGATGATTCCGGCATCAAGTAACTTGATGACCTCTTCTTTACTACCTCTCGCATGGCATGGGTTAGCCTCCTTTGGTGGTCCACTACGGGCTTACATTGGTCTTCCATTGGTATACGATGAGTGCAAAAGGCTGGGCTAATACCTTTGAGATCATTAATCGAATATCCAATCACCTTCCTATGTTTTTTCAATAAAATCAGCAACTTCTCATTTTCTTCGGGACTCAACTCGTCGCTCACGATGACTGGATAAGTTTTGTCTGGGCCCAAAAATTCATATTTTAATCCTTTGAGCAAAGGTTTAAGGTCTACCTCGGGCGCTTGTGGCTCCTCGGGTTTAATCTCTCCTATATCTTCGAATTTTCCTTCCTCCACGCTTCCATCATGTGGTTCCAAGCCTTTTGTTGCTTCTTCTAGTTCTTCATCTTGTTGATTACTAATTTGATTTTCCATCGCTCTTTGCAGCGGGTCTCTAAGGGTTTCAACAAAACAAAGGCTATCTATCTCCTCTACTTCTTCGTCTTCGGGAGGAAAGGGTGTAAGGTGTTTAGAAACACGAAGAAAGTTATATGTGTACTTTGTTCCATTAAGGTTCATTGTTACTTTGCCTTCTCCGGCATCCAACACGGCATCAACCAACTTAAAAAAGGGCTTACCTAGGATTATGTGATCATGATTACTATGGTAAGCATCAATAACAAAGAAATCGGTTGGTATACATTTTCCAGAGATTTTTACTTTCATGTTGCAAGCAATACCTAGAGGTTTGATAGTTCTACCATCTCCCATAATTAATTTCGTTGTTGTTGGAGCTAAGTCTAGGTTGTGGTCTTGAACTTTATCGTAAATTTTAGAAGATAGGACACTTACTTGTGCTCCGATGTCGCATAAAGCTTTGCATTGAACTCCGTTGATCTCGCAACTCAAGCGTGGTGCCATCTTCTCTTCTTCTTCGGATCCTATCGCGTAAACTTCGGCGAGGCGAGCGTATGGTGATGCTTCGGGATTGATCCCCATGATTCTCTTCACCTCGGCTATGTGTTCCGGATCCACTTCGTCATCTCCAAAGAGCTTTTGAAAGATCTCACCGGTGGTTTCAAGGTTGTATGAATTTTCCGCTTTCTTTTCCGGTGGGAAGTCCACTTCCAATGCTCTTGCCATTCCCTCTTGATTAGGGAACGGTCTTCTCTTGTCGAATACTTCTCCGTAATCGATGGGAACCCAATCCATTGGTTCGAACTCCCTTAGTGGCTTCGCGCTTGACATGCTTCTCTTGTTTGTCTCATTTGATACGGCGAAGTCAACGCTCGGGGTAGTTCTTGACTTGATGTGTTCTTCTTTAAGCTTTTCCAGGATTGGTTCCTCTTTTGTGACTTCCGGGGTTGCCTCTTTAGAAAATTCAGCACACTTCTCGTTCCTTGAATTATATTCCGGCTCTTCCGCAAGTCTTGTTTCCCAATCTCTTCGCATGGTAGCCGCTTTACTAATTTTTTGTAGAAGTTGGGCGGCTTCCGTGAGTGTTTTCTCCATGAGATCCCCACCTGCACACATTTGGACGTGTTGCATGCAACTAGGGGTTAGGGAGAAGAAAAATGTATGCAAGAGTACGTCACCGGAGAAGCCGAGTTTGGTCCTTGTTCGATTAACTCATTAAACTTATCCCAGGCTTGGTCTATCCCTTCCTCTTCTCCTTGCATGAAAGTGATCACTTGCCTCCTTAGATGTTGAACCTTGCTAATTGGAAAGAACTTCTCGCAAAACTTCTTTGTCAACTTGTTCCAATTGCCTTCAACTTCAAAGGACGCAAACGAGTACCATGTCTTTGCATTACCGGCAAGTGAGTAGGGAAAGAGATTCCATTTGAACCATTCATCGGGAACTCCTTCTTGACGCACCGTGTTGCATAGCGTCGTGAAATTCCTTATGTGTCTATATGGGTTCTCCGTAACCATCCCTTCAAACGGGTTTGCCGCCACCATCTCGATGATCTTGGATTTAATTTCATACTTGGTCGCTTCGAGCTTCGAATCCGACTCTTGTACTTTTATGTCTTCACATCGAGGGCTAGCGTAATCCCTTAGCGATTTCTCCAGTTCTTCCACGGGTTGATTGACGAACGCCATCTAGACAATAAGATAAAAACAAAAACAAAAACAAAACAAAGTGGTTTTCTAGGTAATATGTGTTAGATAAAACAAATAAAAGATAAACTAAATATAAAACTAAGTTAAATGCAAATCAAACGATGTAAACTAGCTTGCTCCCCGGCAACGGCGCCAGAAAAAGGGGCTTGTTGACGGATAAAAGACGTATCCCTCTACGATCCAAGCGTACGGACCCACACCTTTTCACCACGGATTCCCAAGGTTCTTGTCAATCCATGGAGCAAGGGGATTACAAGCGTTCAATCTACTTCTACGCACTAGCTACTCAAACCCTAACTACAATTATACTAGAAAACAACTAAACTACACTAGATAGAACGATAAGCAATCAAGATAGGAGACACTCGCCCATGGGTCTACGATCATGCAATCACTTAAAGACATTAAACCAATCTAATCTATCGGGGGTTGTGACCACGGTTTCGCCCTTTCCCTCCTCTCGTCTTGTCACTCGCCGAAGGTATTCATGACTAGACCTATGATGGACACGGCGTATTGAATGGATCCAATGAAGCATTGGAGCTCTACTCCCTTTACGGCATGGTAGCTAACCTTAAGCATTAAAGTATATTCAACACAAGATGATAGATAGATAATCCGACAAAGTATGATTACATCTAAAGATCGATTACAACCCATGGACGAATAAGAAGATTACCCCATCAAAGTGCTGGACATAGCACCGTTGATCATGGTTTCCCTTCCGACGGTGTCTTCCTTCTTCTCCACGTGAGGGTGCTTCCTTCGAGGTGGTTAATCTCCCTCCGGAGATCCTCCTCCTCTATCTCTAGCCTGTGGATGGCCTCCTGGTGCAAATGGCTCTCTCCCTGTTGAATGGCGGCGCCTCCACGGTTTTAGGGTTGAAGATCCTTCGGGTGCAAGGAAAGGGGGCCGAGCACCTCACGGGGTGGGGTCGGCCAGCCGGCCGGCGCTCAGCCCATCTCGCCGGTTCGGTCGCCCCTTCGCTCCCGTGGGTCCTCAGGTGATTATGCATTTTGCCCCCTCCACTTGCATGATTTTGACGATGTCATCCTCGCGTCCAAGATGGAGGTTCTCCGCGCATGAAGTTCGGTCTTTTACGCTTCAATCCCCGGGGGTGTTCCTTTGTAACACTTCGGTCCTTGCCACCATTGGAAGTGATTTCATCAAGCTCATGAACACGAACAAGACTCCGTAAATGCTCCTTTGAACTTGTTGCGAATCCGTCCTTTATGTCCATGTTTTCCTACATAAACACAACACTTCCAAATGCATGCACATAGATGAACTTGCTATATGATTAGTGTGCCTAGTGGCGGGTTACTTCCATAATCAAATCCAAACCAAAGTGTAATGAACATGCTTGGTGTACCAAAATACACCGTCAACAAGTACCTTGTAGTAGTCTGACCCGCCTTGCTTGTTGATTGCAGAGCTTGAGACCCGTGTCGAGCAACTGAAGGCTTCAGAAGTCGACATGAAGAACCTCTTCTATTGGGAGAAGGAGGCCCGCGAGGTACTTGAATATGATTATAAGCAGTTGGCTTACGAGTGCGACAAGCACATGGAGCTTCGTATTACGTCGGATCATGACCTCGTCAACTGCTACAAATCTCTGCAGAAGCTGAACGAGGACTGCAAGAACTTGCGAGCCCAGCTGAAAGAACTCGAAGAAGCCGCACTTCCCATTGCGAGGCTGCTGGTGCCTCATCCAGGCGGGCCGAAGATAGCTCCGCTGGTGGACCGGTTGAAGGAAGCTCCTAGTCGTCTGGTGACGTACGTCAAGCACTTGGCGAAGTCGATCCCCAATCAGATCTTGGCGTACATGAAGTCGTACTTCCCGAAGGCTCCAGTAGATGTAGTCGCCGGTGGACTAGCCGCGAACTGCACTGATGAGCAGTACGCGGAGCTCCTAGAGTAGATGGCGCCAATTGTTGAACAGGTCGCCGAAAAGCTGAACCTTCAGTAGTCCTGTAGGGTTAGCTTGTAGTAGTGATTGTATAAACAGAGTTGTACTAAACTTGTTTAATTATGAATGAGAAAAGCTTCCATAAATGAGTACTCGTTGCCGCGATATGTGTTTGCGGAGTCCCATCATGGAGTTGTCACGAGTAGTGGTACTCGCCAATAGACCCGTTGAGCGAAGCACAGTAAATTAGTTGATTGAAAATCCAACTTTATTACTAAAGAAGTACACCTGGATGGCCAGGGCCGTTGTTACAAGAGTAGTCGCCTGGACCCGGAGGCCGCCTACGGCTGAGTAGTGCTAGGGCTCTTGGCCGCTTACAGCTAGAGATCCGTTAGTAGCCGTATAGGCTGGATCTAGAAGTACATGGTCTCTTGATAGACCGCTGCTGGAGTCCTTTGACGCTCTGAGCAGCCCAAGATCCGTTAGTAGCCGTTAACGCTGGATCTTGGAGTAGAGTAGTCCGGAGACTAGTGCCTGGACCCGGAGGCCGCTTACGGCGAAGGGGTCTTGGAGTAGTCGTATAGACTTGAGCCCCCAGGGAAGTCGTGTAGACTAGGCGTAGAATCGACAGAGCTGGTCGATGTTCCACGAATTGCTGACTTCTTCGCCTTCGGGAGTTTGGAGGCAGTATGAGCCTGGCCCGGTCACCTTTGCAACTGTGAAGGGACCTTCCCATGGCGAGCTGAGCTTGTGAAGTCCCTCCGTGTTCTGGATACGGCGGAGGACGAGATCACCAACGTTGAGGGAGCGTTCCTTGACGTTGCGATCGTGGTAGCGTCGGATACGCTCGAGGTACCGTGCTGATTGGACGAGGGCGGCGCAGCGAGCTTCTTCGAGCCCGTCGATGTCAACTCGTCTGCTATCTTCAGATATGCCTTCGTCGTATTGCTCCACTGCCGGCGAATCCCACATGACGTCGGCAGGGAGGATTGCTTCGGAGCCGTAGACCAGGAAGTATGGCGATTGCCCCGTTGGCTTGGAGGGTTGAGTACGCAGCCCCCAGAGTGCATTGGGTAATTCCTTGATCCACTTGCCTCCTTTGGTGTTGGCAGCGTCGTGTAGCCGCTTCTTGAGAGCGTCGAGTACCATCCCATTAGCACGCTCGACTTGTCCGTTGGCCCGTGGATGGGCGACTGAGACATACCGGACGTCGATCCCGCTGTTCTCGCGACTCCCGGCGGTGATTATTGAAGTTGGAGCCGAGGTCTGTGATGATGCGATGGGGTAGTCCGTAGCGATGCACAAGTTCATCCAGGAAGTCGAGTACTCTGTCGGCCTTGGGGCATGTGACCGGCTTGACCTCGATCCACTTGGTGAACTTGTCGATGGCCACCAAAACTCTGTTGAAACCTCCTGGCGCTGTCGGGAGAGGCCCAATCATGTCGAGCCCCCAGCAGGCGAAAGGCCAGGTTGGTGGTATGGTGACTAGCTTGTAGGCCGGGACGTGTTGTTGCTTGGCGAAGTATTGGCACCCTTGGCACCTTCTGACGAGTTCTTCGGCGTCGCCCAGAGCTTTGGGCCAATAGAAAGCCCGTCCAAAGGCCTTGCTGACCAGCGTACGTGAAGACGCGTGGTTGCCGCAGATGCCTTTATGGATCTCCTCCAAGATGTCCTTGCCTTCTTCTCGGGGAACGCACTTCATGAGTACTCTAGAAGACGCTCCCCGCCTGTAGAGCTTGTCGCCGACTAGGACATAGGACTTGGCACGACGGATGAGTTGCTCAGCCACGTTCTTGTCCGAGGGAACCTTCTGCTCGCGGATGTAGTCGATGAAGGGTTGTCGCCAGTCCACGTCTATCATCATGACCTCGCCAGCGAGGATGTCTTGGTCGTGGTCGGTGGCGCCGGCTCAGGATGGATGGCGCGTGAAGCTCGTGGGACTAAGACACCCCGGTACTTGAGCGAGTAGAACCAAGCTTGAGACGTCCCACAACATTGTTGTCGCGGACGACGTGGTGGAACTCGAGACCATAGAACTTGTTCTCGAGCTTGCGGACTTCTAGGCAGTAGGCGTCCATGTTCTCCTTGTTGCGGTCCCAGGACTTGTTGACTTGGTTGATGACCACTGCGGAGTCGCCGTAGACTAGTAGCCGCTTGATGCCTAGTGAAGCTGCGAGGCGGAGCCCGTGTAGCAGAGCTTCGTACTCGGCTTCGTTGTTTGAGACCTTCCAAGATCTGCGGGGCGTGCATTGAGTTGTTCGCCTGCTGGAGAAATCAGAGTACCCACTGCACGCCTTCAAGCTTGAGCGAGCCGTCGAAGTACATCACCCAGTGCTCTGGGCGCTCGGTTGGAGTAGGTAGCTGATTTTCCCGCCACTCTGCCATGAAGTCGACTAGTGCCTGCGACTTGATGGCTGTTCATGGCTTGAAGTCGATGTTGAGGGCGCCGAGTTCGACTGCCCACTTGGAGATTCTTCCAGTAGCATCTTGGTTCCGCAGGATGTCGCCGAGCGGGTAGTCGGTGACGACGGAGATCGAGTACTCCTGGAAGTAGTGTCGTAGCTTCCGCGAGGTGATGAGCACCACATACATAGCTTCATCGGTTGGTAGCGCCTTGGATTCTCGACAGACCTCGCCGACGGCGTAGACCGGGCGCTGACCGGGTAGGCGTGGTCGCCTTCCCCGCCGCTCGGACGATGATGGCGATCGACCACATGAGTAGTCGCAGCGAGATAGAGCAGTAGCTGCTCACTTTTGCGAGGAGCCGTGAGGACTGGTGGCTTGGATAAGAAGTCCTTGAGCTGGCCAAGGGCTTGGTCTGCCTCTAGAGTCCACGCGAACTTCTCTTGATGCTTGAGTAATTTGAAGAAGGGGAGCCCCCGTTCTCCAAGCTTCGAGATAAATCTGTTGAGAGCCGCCATGCACCCGGTTAGCTTCTGCATGTCTTTGATGCACGTGGGAGCCTTCATGCTGGTGATGGCGGAGATCTTCTCGGGATTGGCTTCGATGCGCGATGGTGATGATGAAGCCGAGTAGTTTGCCCGATGGTGCGCCAAGACGCGCGCGGTGGGTTGAGCTTGGTCTCTTCAAGATCGGCGATAAGCGTGTCGGAGTTTCTGGTCTTGACAACCACGTCATCCACATAGGCTTCGGCGTTCTTGTTGAGCAGCTCTTTGAAGCAGGCCTGGATAGCTCGTTGGTATGTGGCGCGTTCTTCAACCCGAAGACATGGTCGTAGCAAGACGCCAAACGGGTGATGAACGCGGTCTTCTCTGGTCTTCTTCCTTGATAGCGATCTGGTGGTACCCGGGAGTAGCGATCGAGGAAGCGAGTCACACTGACTTGGTCAATCCGCGGCAACCCGGAAGGGGTCCTTGGGCGGTGCTTGTTGAGGTCGGTGTAGTCGACGACATCCTCCACTGCTCGAGTTCTTGCGGACGAGGATGGGGTTGGCTAGCCACTCAGGATGGAAGACTTCTCTGATGAAGCCGGCCGCGAGTAGTTTGGCGAGTTCCTTCTTGATGGCATCCCGTCTATCGTCGGCGAAACGGCGGAGGTGTTGTCGCTTCGAGGTAGCTTTAGGATCGACGTTGGGCGAGTGCTCGATCACCGCACAGGCACCCCGGCATGTCCACCTTCCACGAAGATGTCTCTTGCTAGCCGAGGAAGTCGACGAGCGCGTCTTCCTATTTCGGGTCGAGGCCCGCCCCGATGGTGGTGGTCTTGCTGCTGTCGCCTGTCCCGAGGACGATTGTCTTGACCTGCACCTGATCAGGTGGCTGAGGCTTGTTGGCGTTGTCCGACTTCTCTGGGATGTCGAGTTCACTTGAGGCAAGCTTTTTGGACGTAGCATAGATTTCCATCATTGCGTTGGGTACTTGATTCGTGGATGCAATTTCCACAGCTTCTGTGTCGCAGTCGTGCGATATCTTCAAGTCCCCTTGTAGCGAGAGTACACCGGCTGGACTTGGCATCTTGAGTACCAAGTAGGTGTAGTGGGGTACCGCCATGAACTTGGCGATAGCTGGTCTGCCAAGGATGGCATGGTAGGAAGTCTCAAAGTCCGCGACTTCGAACTTGACGTACTCGGTACGGTAGTTGTCTCTTGTTTCCCCGAAGGTGACTGGCAGGACCACTGAGCCCAGTGGAATAGCTGCGTTCCCAGGGACGATGCCGTAGAAAGGCGAGGTGCTCTTGGTGAGCATGTGGGTGATGTCGAGCTTCATCTTCATCAAGGTCTTGGTGAAAAGGATGTTGAGCCCGCTCCCACCGTCGATGAGGACCTTGTTGAGTTTGGAGCCTGCGACCACCGGCTTCAGGACGAGTGGGAACCGCCCTGGTTCAGAGAAGCTTGTCCATTGATCCGCGCGGGAGAAGGTGATGGGAACCTCCGACCACCTGAGAGGTGTTGGGACCGCTGGTTCAATGTTCATGACTTCTCGTCGTGTAGCTTTCTGGACCCGTCTGCTGGGTAGTCCGCCGAAGAGGACGTTCACCGTCTTGTCGGGTTCCTGGAAGTCGTCGTTGCCTTCGTCGGCTTTTTTCTTGCCCTTCTTGTCGTGAGGGTGCCGTGGCTCTGGAGTGTCCTTGAGTGCTCGCCAGAGTTGGTAGCACTGCTCGGTGGTGTGGTTGCCGCCCGGATGCCACGCACTTCTCCTTGACAAGTCCTTGAAGCGCCGGAGGTCTTCTTCGAGTTGTCTTTCGCAGGGCGCTGGATAGCCGCGACAGTGTTGTTTGGCTTGCGCTTGCGATTAGGACCCGAGTAGTTGCTGTTGCGACCGCCTTGGTTCCCGTTGTTGTTGTTGTTGCCGCCCGTGTTCTGCTTGCTCTTGCCACGGATGGCGTCGTACTTGGCGTTGGCCTTGTCTTCTTCATCAGCCCAGGAGGTGATCATGTCCTTGAGGTGGGTGATGGAGTCAGCGACGATCAAGTCTTCGAAGGTGCGACAGTGATAGAGACCGTCTTGGAAGAGGTCGATGACCTCCTTGTCGGTGACGTCGACTACGGTAGCGCGCTTGTCGAAGAAGCGCCGCATGTACTTGCGGAGGGTCTCGCCTTGTTCCTGCTTCACCATTGCAAGGTCCATGCGAGTACCCGAGCGGCCCCATCATAGCGCCCGGTTCTTTGGTGAACTGTTCCTTGAGCTGGTTCCACTTGTCGATCGAGTACTTCTCGAGTGACTCGAGCCATGTAAGTGGAGCTTGATCCAGGCAGAAGGGGAAGTAGAGGCACTTCATATCGTTATTGCCACCAGCGTTCTCGATGGAGAGGGCGTAGCATCTGAGCCACTGTATGGGGTCTTGCTTCGCGTCGTACTTGGTGATCCCCAGAGGTTTGAATTTATCTGGGAGGAGTAGGTTGCGAAGCCGAGGAGAGAAGGCGGGGAAGCCGTCATTGTCGCCTACCGTGGCGGACTTCTTCCGTCGCAGTTCTTCAATTTTCTAGCGGGCGTCGAAGCCGCCATGTGAGGCTCCGGAGACGTGGCTGTTCGCGTGGCCTCGGTCGCCGCGATCGCCTCCGCCACCGGCCCTCCTACCAGCTCCGTGGTTGGAGCTCCCGCCGCCACTACCTCCGCCGCCAGGGTCGCGATGAGGGACGACCTCGCGATCACCGCCAGCGGTGCCAGTGCTGTTGCCACCCTGAGAGGGTCCGCCGGCCGTTGCCCGAGTACGGTTGGGATTAACCGGTAGCTCCGCTCGAGTACGGTTACGTCCGTTGTCAGCTGCGCTGCGGCTTGTGGCTTCTTTGTCGTGCTGGCGATTCCTGACGGGAGGTACTTGAGCGACTCTATTGTCGACTCGCATGAAGTAGGCGTCCTCTGTGAGCTTGGCGATGACCTCTCCCGCGCGCATCCCCTGAGCTTGGCGTGCTATTGCTGTGATAGACATGAGGCATTGCTCCGGGGTAGTGTGCACCCGACTCTCGACTTGGTCGAGAGCCTCTGCGAGGTTCCGGATGGGTAGGTTGTCTCGGAGACGTCGACGTCGTTCGTTCCGCTTCCTGTTGCGTTCACGTCGGGCAGTCCTGTTCTCATCGGTTTCATCCGCGGGTGTGTTGGCAGACAGCTCGTCTGCGGAGATATCCTCGAGATATCGGTCGCCAGCTGTCCCTGAGGGTCCCGGCGTGTCGCCAGCAGCCATGAAGACTTGGCGATCGGGGTTGCCAAGACTGGAGTCGGAGCTCGCCACCTCTGTTGGAGTGTACTCCTCAACTGGAGCGAGCGGTGTTCCCTCCTGGAAGGGAAGTTAGTCGGTAGGCCGTGAGCGTGAGTTCCCGCCGCCAGTCGCGGGCTTACGGCCTGCCAGACGAATCTCCCGGCGGCCGTAGATGTTATAACCAGGCCAGAAGCCGGTCCTGACAGAGGTTGCTCTGTAGTGTTGTCCTCGGACTCGGGCTCCTCAGGGTCCGACCCGAAGTCGAACTCGTAGGCAGAGTCCGAGTAGAAGCCGAAGAGGGGGTTGGAGTCCGAGGTGTAGCCGGGGGCGGTGTTGGGGTCCGAGTCGTACTCGGGTACGATCTCCTTGCCGGCCCGGCACGTAGTGGGAGCCTTCGCGTGGGCCCTGCTGACGTTGCGAGGGCCACGTGTGAAGCGCTTGTGGAGTGGGGGGTTCGCATGCGATGGCTGAGTAGCCGGCTCGCATACGATAGCCCACGGGGATGTCGAGTTCGAGTTGGAGGCGGATCCAAGCTCGAAGTCGGCGTGTTGGTTGAAGAGCGAAATTTCGCCAAATTTTCCGGCGAGTTCGCCCGTGACTACTTCGGGAAGCGTCACGAGCTCGGTCTCCGGGTTGGGCGTCATGGTGAGGCGACGCTGGAAGGATCCGGTGCCGTCAGCAGTGCAGACCCAAGAGCCGAAGACGAAAGTGTCGCCGCGGTTGAAGGCGACAGTTGGCTTGATGAAGACTGAAGCCGTCGAGTTCGCCATGAGATCTTCGAGATCCCTACTGGCGCGCCTGTCGGTGTTTAGACCGGCAACCTACCAGGGAGTACAGGGTAGATGAATGGCCTCGCCGAGATCGGTAACTCGAAGGAAGAGACACGTGGCACACAATTTAGAGCGAGGTTCGAGGCGCGTAATACCCTCGTCACTGTAGCATGGCTGGATTGATAGGGTGCGATTACAAGATGATGCGTAATCTGGTGATCGAGTATGATCTGAGAGCGAGAGGGGTCCCCGCCGCCGGGAGGCGGCAGGTTACAAGTCGGTTTAGGAAGTACTGCCCAGGAGTCCTCTACGCGGACATGTATAACTTCTATCCGAGTACTTCTCCACGTGGTCCTTGCGCTTCACGCCATCGGTGCGCAAGCAAGTCGGGTAGTCGAGGGCCACCGAGTAGTCGGTCTGGTACCCGAGGTAGTGGGCCCAGGGGAGGTCCATACGGCACGCTGAGGACTACTCGTCAAGGCCATCAAGACTACTCGAAACCTATCACCGCCGACTACAAAGTACTCGGGGGCTTGTCGTATGGACCTTCATGGGCCCACTACCTCGGTGGGTACCAGGACCGACTACTCGGTGGGCCCCTGGGACTACTCGGCTTGTGCCGCACGGCACCTGATGGCGTGAGGCGCAAGGACTACGGTGGAGAAGTACTCGGATAGGAAGCTATACGTGTCCTGTACTGTGTAGAGAACTCCTAGACGTACCCGACTAGTACTCTCTCCCCAAACCGACTTGTAACCCTGCCTCCCGGACTATATAAGGTGAGGTAGGGACCCCTCTCTCTTTCATACGCATCATCTTGTAAACACACCCAATCAATCCAGAGCTACGCAGCATACAGGACGTAGGGTATTACGCACCTCGCGGCCCGAACCTGTCTAAATTGTGTGCCACGTGTCTCTTCCTTCGAGTTACCAATCTCGGCGAGGTCACATTCATCTACCTCGGGTACTCCCCTTGGTAGGTTGCCGGTCTAAAACACCGACACCCTCTTCCCCCTAACAGCTCTAGCGCCAGCCCAGGTGTGGTCCCGGTCGTACGTCTACGGGTCAGGTGCCCTGACGACCCGTGGTGCTAGCTAGTCGGGAGACGGTGTCGCCATGGCCGCCTGCGACGAGCCTGCAGCATCCGGTGTCGCTCTGCCGGACGGTGTCGCTCCGTCGCCCGCCGGTGACGCTCCGACGCCCGCCGGTGTCACTCCTCTGCCCGCCGGTGTCGCTCTGCCGCCCATGGTCGCTCCGCCGGTCCCCAACTGTGATGGCTGAGTCAAAACCGGTGGTGGTTGTGTGAACTGTGACGCGGCTAGCTCGTCGGCCTGCTGCGGGGTGCCCTCCATGGTCGCCAGAACGTCGTCGACCCGAAACTCATCCCAGGCCAGCTGGTCCTCGGTGCCCATGTCGAAACCACTAGGCTGAGCCTGGAACTGGAACAGAGGCGGAGTGGACGACGAAGGAATATCTGTCGCCCGAAGCTGAAGCGGCGGCGACGGCGGCTGCTGTCGAGGCTAGACTGTCGGAATAGGCGGCGGTCGCCCTGTACGATTAGAATATAGTATAATCACAAACCCAAAACAATTGCGTCCATTAGTTGAAAATAAGGTCTACTGAAAGTACTTGCGCCGGGTGCAGCAAACGGCCGCTGCACGTGGGCCGGCGGGCCCTGCGCCTGTGGGTGGTGATGTACCCTCGGAGCCGAGAACCCGCCGGCAAAGGTAGCAGGCGTCTGCTGCAAAGACGCTGTGGAGGCGGAGCTCGAGGACGACGCTGGGTGGCGCGGAAGGAGAGGAATCTCTACGGCCCCGGCGTAGTTCACGACGGCGGAATACCTCATGGCGCGAGCGAGGATCCTCTCGTACGTGCTGCGGTGCTCCTGAGGCCCCCAGGTGTGCACTGCCCGATCGCGTCCGATGCGAGCCGCGCGACCTCAGCCAGCGCGTCGTGCTGCGCACAAAATTAGAAACACATGTTTTAATGAAAAGTCATATGAATGTATTATGTTTGCAGTATTGTAGCTTACCGTGTGGCGGTCTGTCCCGGCACCGGTAGGTCGCGTCAAGACTGTCGTGGTCCCAAGACGTGGCGGTGGAGCGGTAGCAGGCACGTACGTCACCCGCGTCCGCATCCTCGGTAGGTACCACTGAAGGTAGGCTACCCAGGCGGCGGCGTCGTGAAGGCGGTGCTCGGTGACGACGCTACGCTGCAGCACCGCGGGACGCCCACTGCCACGCACGCGTACTGTCAAGAACGAGCCGCGCAGCCACGCCACGCCGTCCACCTAGCATAGAACATGAAACATAAAATTATTGTCAACTGAATATTCGTAACGGAAAATACTTAGAACTCAAATGGTAGCTCACCTGCGCGCTAGGCGCGACGTGGCGCAATGGGTACCAGAAGCAGCCCGGAAGAGGCCGAACCGCCTCATCACCCGGTGGACGGCGTACTCGACGTAGTCGCCGGGCGACCAGCCGCGTCGCGCCAGCCGCAAGAGGGCTGGTCTCGGGAGCACAGGACGAGAGCCCCTGTGGCGCGGGCGATGGACATCCACCAAAAGTTAAGTGAATTGAACTACGAAGTCATAACGCCAAGAATCACGTAAAGGGAGGTCATTACCCCGAGACACCACAGGAACCCATGGTGGGAGGTCCACTGGGTCGTCGTGCCGCCTCGTACTCCGAGAGGTCCGTCCTGGGCCGACCGATGTCAAACCGCTCATGGATCCACATCTGGAGCAGGAGAGGGCACCCTAGGAGGATCGCCTCCCTACTCGTCGGCCTCGTCACTGCCGAACACACAGAGGTAGGCGCAGAGCAGCTGCCCGGTGATCCGGGGCATCTGCCGAGGTGCGTCTGATCCTCGAGCCTGTGGGATCATGCACCGCGACACGGAGTCTCCGTCGACTCGCAGAACAGCACCCACCCGAACAGCCAGAGCAGGTAGACCTCAAGAAACATGTCTGACGTCTGGTCGTCGACATCGTCCGCCATGTAGTCAGCCTGCAAACACACAAAGGTCCGTCATCACATTCGTTTAAATGCATACAAACATTGAAAATAAGAGCTAGAATCACGTGACGCCCGAATCTGGATCCAAGTCCAGGTGGGCCCGTGGGTGTCGACGAAGGGCAGCTACGGCACCGGCGCAATCGTTCGAGGAACGTTCATGAACCGAGCAAGGAAGTCACCGCCACGTCAGCGGGGATGTCGATCGGCCCCATCGCCTCGCCAGCACACGGCAGTCCTCCCAACATCGCGGCGTCCTCCAGACTGAGAGTCATCTCGCCGACGGGGAGGTGGAACTTGTGCGTCTCTGGTCACCACCGGTCCATGAACGCGGCGATCAGCGGGGCGTCGAAGTTGAACTGCGTCACGCTGCTCGGGAACCTCACCGTAGCTCGTCCCCTCGACCAACCGCGTGGAGTAGTCTGCGGTCAGCGTGCTGAAAAATAATAATTTACTTAAAACAATTACTATTTTAAAGAAAAGGAAAAAATAATAAATATGAATAACGTGCCTTGAATCCACCGGTGTATCGGCGACAACGCGGGTTGTCCAAGAACGTGTCAGCGGCGGACCGAGAACAGCCGACACGTACGAGCGGTGCTGCCGGTCCACCGCCTCGTCGAACAACTATGGCCGTACGTAGTCCAGCGGTGCAGCCATAACTGCAAAAACATAATTTAATCAATTTAATCAAATTATGTCAACTATAACGATTTCCTAGAAGTTTAAAACAAATTTAAACGAATTATGTGAATTTAAATAATTTTCTACTAATTTTAGAGTAATTTAATCAAATTATGTCAACTATAACCATTTCCTAGAAGTTTAAAACGAATTTAAACGAATTATGTGAATTTAAATAATTTTCTACGAATTTTATAGCAATTTAATCAAATTATGTCAACTATAACGATTTCCTAGAAGTTTAAAACGAATTTAAATGATTATGTGAATTTAAAAAATTTTCTACGAATTTTAGAGCAATTTAATCAAATTATGTCAACTATAACGATTTCCTAGAAGTTTAAAACGAATTTAAACGAATTATGTGAATTTAAATAATTTTCTACGAATTTTATAGCAATTTCATCAAATTATGTCAACTATAACCATTTCCTAGAAGTTCAAAACGAATTTAAACGAATTATGTGAATTTAAATAATTTTCTACAAATTTTAGAGCAATTTAATCAAATTATGTCAACTATAACCATTTCCTAGAAGTTTAAAACGAATTAAAACAAACTATGTAATTTTAAACATACCTAAGTTAACTAAACTAAATTTAACTAAACTAGGTTAACTAAATTAAATTTCTAAACTAAACTAATTTAACTAAACTAACTAACTAATCTAAGTTAACTAAACTAATTAACTAATATAACTAAACTAACTAACTAAACTAGACTAAATTTAGAAAACATACCTCAGAAGCGCTCCGAAGAGGTTGAAAGCCGAAGATTTGAAGGGAGGAGTGAGGGAGGAGGGTGGCGGGCTGGGGCGCTGCCCTTACATAGCCGGCCACCGCCGCGTGGCCCCGTGGCGCTAGGATTTCTTGACGCCGTGGCCGCGGGCGTTGGTACCGCCCCACCTGCTTACCGCCGACCGCTGGCGGCTCGCCGCCACATTTGTCGAAATTTTTGACTCGACCTATTATTTTTCGAAAATCATGACAAATTAAATATAAAAAAATTCAAAGCATTATGCCGCCGCTGCCGGAGCTGATGGAGGAGCTCCTCCGCATCCCTGCCTTAGAGCCGGTGCCCCTCTTCCGCACCGCACAAGGTCTCCAGGGGCTCCTATATGCCTTCCGGAAGGTGAATAAGCAAGCTAACTTCCAGCCCATCAAAGCCCACCTAAATTTCATTATTCTTTTTCTCCGGCCAGCCTGCCTTTCTTTTCCACCGGCTGATGTTCCAACATTTTTCTGTTCCAACATCTTTCGGGAATGTTGATTTTTTTCAACGTGTTTTTTTTCAACATTTTGCAAAATGTTCCAACATTTTTCGGAAATGTTGATTTTTCAACGCGTTTTCTTCAACATTTTGCAAAATGTTCCAACATTTTTCGGAAATGTTGATTTTTCAACGTGTTTTCTTCGACATTTGCAAAATGTTTCAACATTTTATAAAAATGTTGAAAAATTTTCCTCTTTCTTCTCCATCGTCGGCAGCGGTACGCCCAGCCGAGGCGAATCGCGACCGGCAGCGGCCGCCGGGCCGGCCATGGCGGATCTCGACGCGCACAGCCATGGCCGGCGGCGTGGCGGAGCTCGATGCGCACCGGGGCGGCTGCGGGCGGGCTGGCGAGGAGGCGGGCGCTGGTGGTGCGGGCGGAGGAGGCTGGCGGTGCGCTGGCGGAGCCCGCACAGGGGCAGCGGCGCGGGGTGTCCAGGAGAAGGAGGAGGTGTGGGGAAGAGAGAGAGTTAGGGTTAGTGGTGAATCCAACAACTGTGGTTGGTTGCACGAATCTTAAAGACCTATTTTAGATCCTACTACTACAACAGGCACCATATCCAGTCTAGGTTATGTTGAAGAAAAGAAGCATAATGAAGAAGAAACTACAGCAGATCCTAGTTCCAGGCACAGACGATGCAGAAGCAGAAAATAAGAAGCAAAATGGAGACATCACCACCACAGGCTCTGCTTCAGACAAAACAGAAGTGGCACAGACCACAGATGACGTCGAAGAAATAGGAAAAACTGAAGATGCAGCCTCAAAGGAGATCAGCACCATCGAAAGCACGGAGGATCTGAAGGTAACTGCTGATCAGAACGATGAGATTGCCGACAAGGAAATGGTCATGGACTCGGACAAGAACCACGTCCCGCTGAAGGTCCTCCTCGCCGACAAGAACGTGGAAACCAAGGAGAAGGAGAAGAAGGCAAGCACCAAGGACCGGGTGCTGCCATTCAGGCGAAGTTCGTGTGAATACTGTATATCTTCCGGAAGATATATAGGATTCCGGTCTCCCAACCCCCGATTCATGAGCGAGCATGCAGAGGGCCCATGACCGGCCCGTTACGCGTCAGGTTCCACGGCCCTTTAGCTTGACACATCATAAAACACTAGGGATGGATTCGGATGTCTGGAAATCCGAATTATCCGTATTCGTATCCGCTAAAAACGTTAATATGGATATCCGTATTCGTACTCGTTTTTAATATGGATGTCAGATGGATGTATTCGAATTCGATTTTCAATGTTATCCGTATCCGACATTATCCGAATTATCCGACAAAAATCCGACATATCCGACATTATTAGTATCCGAAAAAATAAAGTACCCATAGAAACCATCTAAAATTTATTTATATTACTAAATACTAATTACAAATGATGTTAATTTTAATATTGCTACTAAAATAATTGTTTAAACCATTTTAACTATTAAAAATTATATATATGACAACTAACTAATTATACTAACCTAATATTACTAAATTATATAATGATATTTTTAATTAATTTTGATGTGTCTAATCATAGTAATTTTAAAAAACATTATATTATTTAGAAAATATATAAATTATATTTAAATATATTTATGTACTTATTTTTACTAATAAAATATGTTTATATATTTACAAAATTACTTATTTTATATTTATTATGATATATTAATTAATTAATTAATTAATTAATATATTATTTGTAATAAGATATCTATTATGTATAATTATCATAATTTACATTCTACTTACAACATGATTTAATCAATTATAAAATCATCGACAAATGAAATTGATACTAATTATGACTCTATGCTATAAATCGAGTACGTATTCGAATGCGAATCCGAATTCGAAATATCCGTTTTGCATTCGTATTCGATAATATTCGTATTCGTATCCGAATTCGAAATAAATTGTGGTAAATAGTGACATCCGAATTCGTATCCGTGCGTATCCGATCCGAATCCATGCCTAGAAAACACCACGCGCGACTTTTCCTTTCCCCCCAGGCCTCCGAGGTCCGAACCAAACAAAACCAAACCCTCGGCCCTAGCTCCCTCGCCGGCTGGCGTCCAAAGCATTATGCCGCCGCCGCCGGAGCTGATGGAGGAGCTCGTCGAGGAGATCCTCCTCCGCATCCCTGCCGACGACCCGGCGACCCTTTTCCGCGCCGCACTCGTCTGCAGGTCGTGGCGCCGCCTCGTCTCGGACCCCCGCTTCCGCCGCCGGTTCCGCGAGCTCCACCGCGCGCCGCCCCTGCTCGGTTTCCTCTGCAACAACAGCGGAAATTGCCGCAGCCACCAAGGCCCATGCGTGTCCCGGTTCGTCCCGACCTCCTCGTTCCTCGTCCCGCCCGACCGCGCCGCCGGCCGATGCTGGCGCGCGCTCGAAGCCCGCCACGGCCGCGTCCTCCTCCAGTTCCGCAGCAAGTGGAACTTCCGCGCCTTCGGGCCTACCGACCTCGTCGTGTGGGACCCCGTGACGGACGACCGGTGGAAGGTTCCCCCTTCGCGCCGGATCTGGATCTCCTGGAACGCGGCCGTGCTCTGCGCGCCGCGCGGTGGCGCCGCCTGCGACCACCTCGACTGCCGCGGCGGGCCGTTCATCGTCGTCTCCTTGGGCACCGACGGCGGCGCGATGTACCTGTGCGTGTACTCGTCGGAGGATGGCTCGTGGAGCAAGCCGGCCCGTGTCACTTCGGTCTTCGCGGACTATGTCGATATGGAGCCCACTGCACTTGCAGGGAACACTCTCTACTTCCACATCGATTATCGCAGAAGGGTCATTGGGTATGATCTGGACACTAGAGAAACATCTGTGGTTGACCTACCTCCATTTCAGGAGCACGAAGAAGATATTACGCTTATGACGCTGGAGGATGGTGGCCTGGGGGCCGCGATCGCTATGCGGTTTGGGGCTGCTGAGCTCTCTCTCTGGTCAATGGAGGCAAGGCGCAACGGAGACATGGGATGGACAAAATTCAGGGTCATTGATCTCGAGAAGCTGCTCTCTGTTGAGGCACGCCCCATCTGTTACAGTGTTGGCTTTGCCCATGGTGTTGGAGTCTTCACTTTGGGGACTTCTGAGGGGTTATTTAGTTTTCATCTAGCATCTGGCCAGGTAAGGAAGGTTTTGGAGGCAGAGGTGTGCAAGGAGGGCCATGGCCTCTGCAGTGTTGTTCCCTATATCAGCTTCTGCACTCCAGGTTCAGGTTTGCTTAATTTATGACTTGCCAATGCTTAGCACTTGTGATGATGTTTTTTTTTAGTAAGCGAAGCATGGACGGTATTATGATAGCATCAGTGTTATCTGCTTATACATATGCCACACACAAATGATGGTTTGTGTTCATGACTTTAGAACCTACTAAAGTCATTACTCGGCACCTGAGATATCTATAGCCCTGTGTGTTTTAGCTGCGTGTCACTTAGTTCTGATTCAGTCAGTGTCATTTAATAATGTAATGCTGTGCTGCTTTACGCAAAGAATTGTGTTTCTCTGGAGATTTTAAGTCCATATTCTCTAAATGATTTTTTTGGCTAGTGTGGCTATTAACTTATTGACATGTGGATAATAATAATTCTTTAATGCTTGTATACATTTTCTATTATCAACAACTTGCTGGTTGGTCCTGTGTTTGGTCAGGTACCAAATTTTCATGAAGGGCATTCCCTCAAAAAAGAATCAGTCGATTCCTCAATCACATGCTATTTTCTAATCTATATGTGAAATTGGAATGTCATAGTTATATAAAACTGTTAACTGTGAAACTGCTATGCAACAAGTTTTCTTATGAACCTTAAATGAAATCAGCTGGATACATGTTTCTCTTCGTCTTTTGTAGGTTTGGATCCAGGCGGGCTTGCTGCTGGGAAGAAGAAGAAGAAGAAGAAGCGCAAAAGGAGACATTATTAACACTAGGTTTAACACTTTTCCAACAATTCAAAGAGTAGGCTACTTATGATGATATGAGTTCCAAACTAAAAGAGGGGGATTCTTGGTCAAATAGGAATCCAGCCTTGGCTTATAAATTGGTTCTGCTTGTGGGTTTGCTTTTCTTGTTGCTGGTTTTTTACAAATGTTCATTATGGATAGATTGGTTTTGAACCGGATAATGATTTTTTTTCAACGTGTATTTCTGCAGGACTGGGAACGGTGAATTTCTACAAATGTGTATTTTCAATGTGTATTTCTACAGGTGCCACGCACAAATGACTGCATTGTAACGGTGAATAGTAAAAGCACCATAATGAGACAACTCATAGCGGCAGCGGGTTATATGGTCTTACTTAAATGTGCTGTATTTTGCTCAATGGTCAACGACGTGAATTTCTTGTGGGCTTGTGGCCTTGTCCAGTCCTCGGCTTCTTTTTTTCTTTTGGCTCAAGGCTCAAGTGCTTGACAGACATAAGATGCAGAGTAAATCAGGTCATGCTTGTTACTGTGTTTTGTTCGAGAGGCATTTTCTTAAACCTTGATGGCTTATTATCGCTGTGAAGAGAAGTTGTGCTAGTGCAGTTGGTTAGTCTTCTTGGGGAGCCAGGGTTCAACACCCCACCCCACCCCCACCCCCCGCGTCTGGGTAGTAAGCTAGTAACCTCCGAGCTAGTAGCCTCCTCAATGTAAATTAAATTTGATCACAACGTTTTATCATTCGTCTTATTCAGAATATTTATTTCTTTTGTTTTCAATCTCTAAGTTTAGCAACCCTTTATTCTAAACATGCTCTTATATTTTATAAAGAGAAAAATCCATTTTCAACAATTTAACTTTTATCAAATTTTGGTTTTGACCATTGAACTCCAAAAATACATGATTTTGGAGTTCGATGTCAAAATCACATTTTTTTCCTTAAAAAACAACATGCGAACCGTTTTGCTTTGTAGCGTGCTCACTTATTTGAAGCAGTGCATCCACTGTCAGAGAGACCCACCTCGTCTCGTTCTGGTTGAAATCCAATCGATCCCCTCCTGTCGCAATCGTCGGCGCCACCGCATTTTCAAAATTTGTCAATGCCTGCAGCACTGGGACGGGTCTCTACAGGTGATGGATTAAACGGCGCCTCAAGTCCTGGACCTCGCGGTAGTGGTGAGTATTGTTAGCATCATTGTGGGACAACTCTATCATTAGGATGGTATTATTGTATTATTTAAAGGTGCTGCATTTTGTAGGACATCTCTTAAATATGTTTCATCATTGTTTTGTGGAGTTCTTCTTGTCTTGTCTGTAATTATAAGCTAGTAAACTAACCAAGACTTTTTCTCCAAAAACAATAACCTTTCTGAATTACCCTAGTCAATGTGCACTCCTGAACCTATTGTGCAATGGTAGGTTGTGACAAATATGGTTCGTACTTCGCAGAGTACAAAATACCTATTGTCCATTTGAATCCTTCCTAATTTTGGATTAGTTCAACCTTGATATCTTAGGGCTTGAACATGAGAATTGGGTTAGAAAGGAATTTCCACGTCCAATAACCAAAGATCTTGTTGATTTTTGGGTAAGCGTCCGTCATGAGAATCTTTAGGCACAGTTCGCAATGTACGAATGTTTCATGGATGATTATATATGGTACATACAGGAATCCTTCAACATTCTTTTCTGTCTTTCTGAATCCAGTAGAAGGTACATGGAAAAGGCTTAAAGGGTAGCTGCAGGCAGACATTGATAGGATTATAGGAGTTTAGGACAGAAACAAGATCGCATATCTGAAAGTTTCAGGAGAATCATCTGTAGGCCATAATGTTTAGGAACATTATATGTGTGTATTGATTCCTGAAGTGTCATTCACACTGTCTATCAGTTGCAATGGTGTTGCTGCAGCAGCACTGCTGCAGGGGCAGATGGATGCATGACTCTTGTATATGATTCTGTTTTTTCATATGTAGTTGAACATTCCTACCATGTATTACTATATTTGTCATCATAACCTCTCTGCTTCTACCATTGCACCTTCGTTTTTCCAAGACAATGATCCATTGAATGTTTTCTTAGGTTGATGTTGAACAAAAAAGAATGGTTCTGTAGAATATGAAAAATAAATTTGAAGAATTTGTCTAGTAAGCTCTTGCTTCTCTAATTTGCCTTACTGAGCCAATGCTCAGAAATCATCATAATATGAATTGATATATGCAAGCAACAGCACATGTAGACTATATTTTGGAGAGAGAAAACCTGTGAATCCATTGAATTTTGCTCATTTGATTCGAATTGTTTTCTGTTAATCCCTGCTCATTAATCTTATCGATGGTTAGAATATAATATGAATGTTTTTTTTTGAACAGACGGCAAAAGCTTTACCGGATTTTTATTCGAAAAAAAACCAACTAGAAACACCACTCATCCGCACCCACTAACTCTGAACCACCCCAACTGGGGAAAAAACTATATGTACTGACTAAGGAAAAAAACAAAGAGCCAACACCACTTGCTATCCTGCTTCGTCTGTGGGAGCTTCATGGGGTTTGGCCAACTGGACTTGTTGGATGTCTTCCTTGATAAGAAAAGCAACATCATCGACAGGTTTATCTTCATGGTTGAAAACTCATCCATTGCGCTCTTTCCAAATGTTCCACCAGAAATAAATGATGAGGCCATCAAAGAGAGCTTTGTTCTGTTTGTCGATTAGGATCCGACACTTCTTCCACCATTTGTGGATTGAAGGCGATGTACTGCGGGGGTAAGTGTTGGAGAGAAAACCATCCTCATAGCCTATCCCAAACTGCTTTTGTGTAAGGGCAGTTCTTGCAAAGGTGTGTAGGCGTTTCTGTTTCCAAGTTGCAAAGCTTGCACATGGGTCATTCGGCCATCCCGCTTTTCAAGTTACCGGTTAAAATTCTCCTATGCAGGAGAATCCATGTAAAGATCCGGCATTTGGGTTCCGTTCTAGCTTTCCAGATCGGGGTGATGCTCAACTTCTTCAATTGGCCTTGGAATTGGATGCGGTATGCACTCTTTGTTGAATATTCCCTATTTGTCGTCCACCTCCATGATATTTCATCTTCAACATTAGCGTTCCTTGGAAGTAGATTCATGTCTTCCCAAAGTTGCACATACTCTCTAATTTCCTCCCCTGTTTCAAGTAGGTAAACTTGCGCAATCCAGTATTTATCATGTAGGGCCCTATGAACCGAGAAGTTTTTCCTCTTTGATCGTTTGAATAGGAGAGGGGCCAGATTTCTAGGGGACTCCCCGTTCACCCAAGCTGAATGCTAGAAGTTGGCTTTCTTCCCATTACCCACTAACACTGTTGTTGAAGCATAGAACAAGTTGGATACTGTTGCTAGAGGATACTGTTGTTCCCGTCTGTCTCCTGCCCGAAGTGTTGTTCAACTTGTTCTAGTGGATACTGTTGGATACTCTCCGTTCACCCAAGCTGAATGCCAGAAGTTGGCTTTCTTATTAGTGTCTGTGTGCAGATCAATGATGAGCTGGGGCACGTCTTCCAAACTAGGAAAGGCTTACGGCAGGGAGACCCTCTTTCTCCTATTCTTTTCAATTTGGTGGCAGATATGTTAGCAGTGCTTATTGAGAGAGCTAAAAGTCAGGGCTTTATTGAGGGTCTAGTACCACACTTAGTGGATGATGGTTTGCCATCTTGCAATATGCAAATGACACCATTTTGTTTATTGAGGATGATCTGGTGAAAGCAAAAGGTCTGAGACTAGTACTCAGCGCTTTCGAAAAGCTTTCCGGTCTGAAAATCAATTTTCATAAGAGTGAACTATTTTGTTTTGGGAAAGCGAAGAATAAAACCGAAGAGTATATTCGGCTTTTCGGGTGCAAGGAGGGCGAATTCCCTTTCAGATACCTGGGAATCCCGATGAGCCCTAGAAAGCTCTCCAACGGGGATTGGAGAATGGTCGAAGAAAGATTTCAGAAAAAACTGAGTAGTTGGAAAGGGAAGATGTTATCATCAGGAGGAAGGCTAATCCTAATCAACTCGGTCCTTTCTAGCTTGCCAATGTATATGATGTCTTTCTTCAGGATACCTAAAGGTGTTTTGGAGAAATTAGATTATTACAGATCTAGGTTCTTTTGGCAGTGTGATGAGCACAAGAAGAAGCATAGGCTAGCAAAGTGGAGTATCCTCCACAAGCCTAGAAGTGCGGGGGTCTGGGAATTATCGATTTGGATATCCAAAATAAATGTCTATTGAGTAAATGGGTTTTCAAGTTGCTGAATGAAGATGGTGTTTGGCAACAGATATTAAGAAAGATGTACCTTAAGGGCAAGACTTTATCGCAAGTTGAGAGACGAAAAGGAGACTCTCACTTCTGGGCTGGATTAATGGAAGTCAAGAATTTGGTGCTCGAAAGGGGTAGGTTTCAGGTGCTTGATGGGTCCAAGACTAGGTTCTAGGAGGACCTCTGGTTAGGAAGAGAGCCTTTTAGCGTTAAATACCCAGCTCTGTATAACTTAGTCAAGAAGAAAAACTTGTCAGTGGCCCAAGTACTAAGTACGACATCACTTAACGTCTCTTTCAGGAGGGTGTTAGTCGGGGTTAACTGGGACAATTGGTTCAACATAGTTGGAAGTGTTCTGGAAGTAAACCTTAGTAACCTTAGAGACACCTTTCGTTGCACAGCTAGTAAGAAATTCTCAGTTAAGGATATGTACGATAATTTGGTTCTGAGATCCGGAACGCCGATCGAGTGTGGGGCTTGGAAAGCTAAGATACCGTTGAAGATTAAAATCTTCCTTTGGTACCTTAAAAATGGAGTGGTGTTAACCAAAGATGATCTGGTGAAAAGAAAGTGGAAAGGATGTACTAAGTGTTGTTTCTGTAATATGTCCGAGTCTATCCGACATTTGTTTTTTGATTGCCCCATGGCCAAGCTTGTGTGGGGGATAGTGAGTCTCACCTTTGGGATTAGGAAGCCAAATAGTGTTGAGCATCTTTTTGGTCCATGGCTTCGAAGTTTTTCGAAAAAGCAAAGGAACCTAGTTTTGGTCGGGGTGGCGGCTTTTTGTTGGGCCATTTGGATCAGTAGAAATGATATCATGTTTCATAAATCACATTATGTATCTATTTTGCAGGTGATGTTTAGGGGGACCCACTGGATCAGGAGTTGGGCCATCCTCTCAAAGGAGGAGGAGAGGAACATTTTGAAGGAAGGTTGCCGATTGGTGGAGATTGTGGCGTTGGAGATCTTCCATAAGTCGGGGTGGAACGCCTTAAGGCGCATTGGCTTTTAGTCTATGTTGTTTGTGTCCTCCTATGCGTTGTACTGTTGAGTTGGTTTGTGGCTTATTTGTGGTCCTAGGGGACTTGTGCGTGGATGTTTGTGTGGTTTCTTGCAGCCTAGTTGCTGCGTTTTGTTGACTGTTGGCTGCAGATAATTCCTTGGAATTGTTGAGGCCGGAACCTGGTTCCTTTATTAAAAAAAATCTTATTGGTGTATGGACATGGAAGACTTGGCACTGCTATTTGTGTTAGTTTAAGACGTTTTGTGAACTTTGAATCCTCTTACGAACTTTGATGATAGTGTGTTATTTTAAAACTTGGTATCATTCATAGTTATTTGTGTGGTTTGAGTGACCTCTCTTACACTGTTTCTTAAATACGTGCAATTGACATTGAGGCCTAAAGTTGAAATTGCATCTTACAGAAACAGTATTTAAATTTGGGGAATCAGAATTTGGTTATGTATTTGTAGTGGATTTTGAAGAAGGGTCATATAATTTAATAAGAAATAAGAAGTTAATTTGGAAGTAACATTTGGTGAGAGTGAGGCTATTCAGTGTATTCACGCAAAAAATTGTATTGTATTCTACCCTGAAAATCGCAGGGTAACTAGTGCAAGTAAAAGCAGCGGAGAGCAAGAAAGTGTCATTGCTCTTCTTCGTGTCCTACTCCTCGCAGCGTAGGTGCGACCGTCGGTGGCTCAGCTCGTGGCATCGCTCCATCACCAGCCGGCGGCCACCGACCAGCCTGCGGTGCTCGGTGCCGACGTGTTGGTGTAGCACGCCAAGGCTACCAGTGTCGATCTAGTGGCGGTATCATCTTCGTCGTAGTCTTGCTCGTCGGAGGCGGCGGTTGGCGTTGGTCGCCATTCGCAACGGCGCGGGGACACGCGCGCGCCAGCTGGCACACCGCGGCCGCGAGCGATGCTTGCCGCCGGCGAGGAATGGTGCAGATAGAGGAGTGGCAGCTGCTAAGTTGTACTGTTAATTTCAGACTGCAGACTGCGGCAGAATGATTCTGAGCTTAACCATCGGTGTGCAAAAGCGTCTCGGCGACTCGGCCCAGTCAAATGGACGGTCTCAAGCATTTCCTGCTGAAATCGTTCATGCTTTGGACAGGGTTTCAAGTGCAATATCTGATGGAGCTCCAACTAGTTGATGGCTGGTCTGCAGAATCTGAACCTGGTCAGGTATTTGCAGTAGCATTCAACATTTGATTCATCAATCTAACAAGTTAATCTGAAGTTCAATTGGATGTACTGACAACCGGGTGCCAATCTGAAGTTAATCTGAAATTCAGCTTGGGTTCTGAAAATCGGAGAGAGTAATCGATGTTTGCCATGGCATATTGACTCACACTGAAGCAGAGCAGAGCAAGAAAGCATCACGCCTCTGCCTGTTGCCGTGCTCTGCTTTGTGTCCTTCGTTTTCCGCTTCGTCGTCGGCCATGGCTCGCGCTCCGAACTCCGGCGAGCCGCTCGGCTCGGCTACCCGCCTCATCCGTTGGCCGTGGTTTGTTTACTGCACGGAGGCTGTTCATCAGAGGCGGCGGCGGACCACCATCCACGACACCGCGCACGACGCGCTGAGCCTTAGCGCCGCGCGTTCCAGCGTGCAGCGAGCTACTCGGGAGCACACGCCGTGCAATGGGACGCCGCGTTCGCCGGCCGACCACCAGCCAGTAGGCGCGCACCGGCCGCCGCCTAGCTGCGCTGCTCGCGAGTAACGGCTCAGAGGCTCAGTGCGCCCGGCCGGAGCCGGAACCGGCGGCGTCGGGATGCCACGCCAGGGCTATCAGCGTCGAATTCACGGCGGCGGGCCATTCCTAAATCCTTACACCCACGGTCAGAATTAAGCAAGAGGCGTCCGATGCGAATTCTTTGTGAAGCGAAGCTGCGAAGGGGAGAGCTCCAGCCTGATCCCAGCGCTCTGCCGCATGGTGTTCGTACGGCCACGATTAAACAAGATGCTGCGAAGGGAACGGAGCGTTTCAGCGCCGCAATCGTCGTTCCAAGTGGCAAATTGGATGCGGTTTCTTCGCTCTCCTGGGCCCACTGGTTCCTGATCATGAACACCAGTACAAACTACAGTCCCTTTCTCTTCCTTTGACAACAAATTGATGCAAATTACTGATGCCAACAGTTTTGTCCCCCCTTTAATGAACGACAATCCATTAGCACAAATTACACGCCATCAACCAGTACTAGGTTCTGGAAGCACGATTATACGAACGAAAGGGGAGAGACGAATGTACGCTCAAGTTAGGCCGCTAATTAGCACACCCCATCAACTTTGTTGATTCGTGTCGTGGGTACCGAACTTAGTTATCCAAAGTTCCAAACCACGGCGCCACGCACCCAGTTACTGACCAGCTGACTGCTTTTTTCTTCCAATGGGAAGCTTGGATGTCACTGAATTCTTCTTTGGTGCCACCTGATCTCTACTCTGAGAATACCTGTGGCTGTTGAGACCAGTACCATTCAAATCAAGGGGAGATCCTCTCGTTGTATTTCTAATCCATTGTATATATGCAGATGTAGATGTAGAGCCCTTTTCAATCAAGGGGGGCAAATTCTTATGTATAATCTCTTGGGTTCACTATGAGCCCAATCTAGAACTAGAATTACTTGTGCAGGGGCGGAGCCAGGATTGCAATTTTTCTCACGTTGGGGGCGGTAGTGGTATCAAATTCAAATTTTGATCAAACTTTGAAAAATTCAGTTTTAATTTGGCTTGGTTGGGGGGGGGGGGCAGGCACCTGCCCGCCCCCCTGTCTCCGCCCCTGCTTGTGCTCCCACTGATTTTTTTTGCTTACGCAGGCTACTTTGTTTAACAAATGTCTTCTAGAATAAAGCTTCCTTTACGCACTGTTTGTGGGGAATCCATCGTGAAAATGATTAAAGAGTAATAAAGAGTAATATAATAATCCTCTCTTTATTCCTCTCTTTATTAGTGTGCCTAACTCGATTAGATGTTTCCACTGACAAGTGTCATCTTCAAGTTGTGTATCTTTCTACCTGCATATTCCTTGTCCAGTGCAGCATTAGTGGAATATTTCCAAGCTACATATTCCACATTCTTTTCCAGTCCTTTGTTAGTTATCATGCTAATGTCCATATGAATTTCCACACATGTTCTACTTTTTGACCACTTATATTCAAACGCTTAACAAAGTGTCAAGACTCTCGCTGTTAGTTGTATTAAGTATATTAAAGTCTTCTAGACAAAAACTAAGTTCCCATTTCGTCTCATGATATATGATTCTGTCCCTCAGTATATCTCTACACGCAGGAGGATAGCCATCCACCACATCCATGTGACTCAATCGAAGGTAGGTTCTTATACAGCCACTAAAACTAAACCTTTGCTAATGATCTGAAGTTCATTTCTATAGTCTTTGCTAATGTTCAATTGAATTTGTTGAGCAGGGAAGGGATATAGCACTGATGCTTCAATCCTAATGGCGGAGATTGTCAGTTCTGCTGTTGTTCAGGAGACAGTTAGCCAAGTTCTATCTGGTTTGGTTCAAAAGTATGAGGACAAAGAGGATTCAACAAATGCCAACAGAAACTTGGAGAGGCTAGAAATGGCACACATTAGGCTTGAGGCTGCTCTTGAGACATCGGAGAAGTGGAAGATCACTGATGCATCCTTGTTGCGTTGGCGCAGGAAGCTAAAGCGTGCTGCTCAGGAGTGCGACGAAACACTGCACAAATGCAAGCAGAGAATCCTGGAAGACGAACAAATGGAACATGAAGAAGTAAGGAATTCCTCCCTTCCTACCAGGATTGTGCATGCTACCAAGTCATTTGTTTCCTCCATGCTTCACCGCAATAGCAATGAGCTGAGAAGATCCATTGCTCAAAGGTTTGAGTGGTATGCGGATGGTGCTAGTGAGTTTATGAGATTTGTAGAGCTTGGTGGCACACCCCGCCATCACATGCCCTTCAACAACCTTGTTAGGAACCTTTTTGCAGGCAAGGAACTACACCATAGAATCATTGGAGGAAACAAGAATCCTTCCTTTCAGTTATTGTTGGTGCCCTTTAGCACTGAAGTGTATGGAACAGAGGCTAGCCTGGTAGTTATCCAAAATGAAGGCACACCTGAGGGTAATATCTACTTTAGTATAACAGTACAGCTTTCAGAGTGTACAGACATAGTTGGGATAGCAATTAAGTGCTTGATGTTGTTTGCTCCTCATTTCAAGTGTACAGTTGAAAAAATTAAGAAAGAAATCAGCCAACTGCTTACTGAAGATTTGACATGGACGCCATCTATCTATTCATACAAGAAAGAGCATGTCCTTCTTGGCACCCTTCAATGGCTTCGCCCAAACCCATTATGTTGCAAGCAGCAAGGTCGGCATGAGGTTCAACGTATTGGCAGCCTAGGCATGGCTGGACTATCAAATGATTGGCTGGAACCAGTTCTTAAACTAAATTTGCAGTGTCAGGTGCCATTGTCAGTGTACAACAAACAGAAGACCTTGCCATCTGAAGACATAATTTCTCTGGAAGATCCTCCATATCTGAAATCCGGAATTTTCTTTACACCCCATCGCTCTTTAAAAGACATGCTGCCTGAAAACAGATGTTCTGAAATAGTAGCGATAGTTGGCGAGGAGCAGCACTGGTTGCATACAGACATTACCTTGGAACAACTGGAAGAAATCATACTGCCAGGAGCAATAGATTATTTCCACCGGAATGCTAAAGCAACAGCGTACAAAATTATTTGGAAGTCTAAACATGGCACTGCACACATTCAGATTGAGAAGGAAAGTGTGAGAACATGGAGAAGCTTTGGGGGAGCTAGCAAAGGGAAGTTGATGAAACGACAGGATCAAGAGCTTGTTAGTTGGGCACGCCTGATCTCTCACCTGCTGGACTTGTGGGGTGTTCACGCGCCTGTCCAGCTGCGAAGCACACTCGTGGACTGGCTGCAGAAAGAGAAGGAACGTCATCAGTTAGCTGCACCGCAGTTACACCTGAAACTGGTGGAACCTTGCGACATGGATCCGTAAGGGAAGAATTCTAACTCAGTGTGCCAGCAGAAAACTTCAACAGATGTATAGTACTAGGCCCTAAGTCAGGAATTTATGCTAGTTTAACACATCACCCTTGTGAGGGGTTTTAGTGTTCTTTTTTTCATTCATTGGTGTTTGATGTTTCGGTTGATAATGTGGTGGGTATTGTAAGGAATCGGATGCTCGTTAGCCTAAGAGGGGGAGGGGGTGAATTAGGCAACTTAAGACCTTAACCTAAGGCTCACTAAATTTTACACAAAAGTTAACTAGAACATACTATCTATATGTGCAACTACGGTTGTTCTAGTGTGAAACTCCCATCCCAAAAGAAGGTTTGCAACCTATAGCCAATCCTAGCATGATACTACTCTAGAAAAGTAGAGACAAGCAAAGATTGCAATAGAGTAAATGCGGAAACGTAAAGGGGATGAGAGGAAGCAAACTCTTGACACGCGATTTATCCGTGGTATCGGTGAGGCACTAAGCCACCCCTAGTCCACGTTGTTGAAGCACTCACACAAGAGTATTGCTTCCCGGTCACCAAGTCTCTCCCAAGAGCACCACTTGACTCGCCACAAAGGCTAGCCACTTAGGCACTTGCCAAGCTCTCTTGGTCACCTTGATGCCGCCTCCACTAAGGAGCTTCTCCACCAAAAAAGGGGGTCTCCACGTCCCCCGCACAAAGTGTCCTCGCCGCTCCACACCAAGCCGGAGGGTTGATGACGATTGCCAGTGAGCCACTTAGGCCCCAAGGCTTCCGGCGAACCTTGTACACCTTGATTCACTCAAGAATCACCTCACAAGGTTGGCACAACCTTGCACTCACTCAGCTCTAAGCTAAGCCTAGCACTAAGCACATACACTAAGCATATGCAAGTCTAAGGATGAGCAATTAAGCACTTGGATGGATTGGATATGATCTTTAATGTGTCTTGAACTCTTCTGCACTTCCACACAATCCAGCAACCTCAAATGGGTGAGTGGAGGGGGTATAAATAGCCCAAGGCATCAAACTAGCCGTTGGCTAACGTCCACTGAAAAGGGTACCGTCGGATGATCCGACGCTAAGCTTCTCCAGGGCGTCGGTTCATCCGGTGCCCCTCCCACGTCACATAGCCGTTGAGGTTCTCTGACACAACTGCTCCGACGCTATGCACCGACGGTGCGTCGGATCATCCGGTGCTGAAGACACCGCGCTCAAGTCGCCTCTGTTAGCTTCCACTCGACTGTCGGATAGACCGACACTTCATCTTGGCCAGGCGTCGGATCATCCGGTGCTGAAGGCTTCATCTTGGCGCGTCTCTGTATGAATTCAAACTGAGCGTCGGATAGACCGACGGTGTCCCCACTCAGACCGTCGGATCATCCGGTGCTACTGTCTTCGCTGCTCCTCTGCAACTCGTCCGACGCTACTAAAAAGCGGACCGTCGGTTCATCCGACGGTACCTAGGGTTTCACCCTGTGCACCAACTCGTCCGACGATTGCACCGACGCTTGCTATTTGGGTACCGTCGGTTCATCCGACGGTGTCTTTTTCCTTCTTTTTCTTCGCGTCTTCAACTTGGATCTTTGCTTCAACTTAACATACTTAACATACTTAACATGCCATTACTTCTAGCCTCCAAATATATACTAAGTCCTCAAATTTGCTGTAAGTAACCTAACATGTCCATGGTATGTTAACTTGTGGTGTGACATGTTAGCTTGGGCATGGTATGTTAACTTGTGCATGGTATGTTAACATGTGGCAACATCCATGGGACCTAGGAATGCCTACAAAGACATGCTAGACAATGTCGTTAGTCCCATTACTTGTGTTAGCATGAATCACCAAAATCAACTCGAACAAATGGTAAATGGGGCCATGTTCGCTACAGGTATCAGTACATGGTATTGCTTCACCATAAATTTATAATATATCAGTAGCATGAACGGTGGTGTAAGTTATTAGAGGATGTAATTAATAATATGTGTCATGTTATTTTTATATATTAGTTGCTTTGCTTCATATGTTTTTTGTGTTCGATCGACAGTCACATTGCTGTAGAATTTCTATCTTTTAGTTTGCAAGGACTGCAGAATTTCTATCTGATATTACTAGGTAGGTAAAAACATTATTATACACTAGGATGAACTCAAGAATGATCATATGCAAGTTTTCACGCCCACATGATTCTTTTGCCTCCTAGATGATGAAGGGCCCATTTGTTTCCATATCAGAGTTGCTACCATCTGCCAACATGGCCCGAAGGTTTGAAACTTTGAATGATCAAAATCATCGCAATACCTTTTTTTTTTAGGGAAAGTCGCAGCACTTTCAAAGCCTAAGGCAACTTTACCTGTTTCCTTGTCTTGCTATGTTGTGACGAATCATCTTTTGGATCCCCATCTTCTTCCTCATGCGGTCAAATGCTGGCTGATGGCCGTTTAGCAGGCGGGGGTGCCCAAGGAAGGGTCGAGGAGGAGATGATGGGGTCGCAAATCAGTGGCGACTACCCGTCTTCATCGCCACGACGATGGCAGCAGTTTCTCACGCATTCTAACAGTGAGGAACGACCTCTCTTTTGCCGAGGGCATATACTTTTTCATTGGCGACAATATTTCGCGCTGCGATGTAACCCGGCGACCCAGCAACGCACAGAGTCGGCGCATGGATCGAATGTGGCTATTCCGAACGCCACCGATACATCAAGGTGGAGGGGCAACAGTGACGGCACATGATTTCAAGCGTGAGCCGATTTGCCAGCTGCAGTGGGGGTTATCAATATCCAATGAGTTTCTTTCAAGTTCATTTTGGTGCACATTGTTTAAGTCGTGGTGGCTGTTTTGAAAACCGTCATGAAGCGACATCGATATCTTTAGCACGGTCTTGAGAAGTAAACTCAATTCTTTTTTGGATGTAGTAGATCTTTAGTACATCATGTACTAAAGTTTTTTATTTTTTTCTTAGTTTTTGTAATAAGTTTGGTTGTGTGTGGTCACGCAGAGGCTTTAGGCTGTGTGCGTTACCGCAGAGGCCGGAATGTTAATTCCATTATTAAAAAAAATGTTCGGAACGGATTAATTATTGATAAGCTGCCACTGATGGCAGAGTTCCAACTCAACTCATATTTCGACGTTAGATTTGGAGTTTGTAGGCTAAAATAAAGTGGTGTAAATATCTATTTCTATTCTAAATTTAAGGAAGACTACTCACTCAAACACTCTTGATGCAGAGACAGCTCTACCTCGATGAATTATGGGATCTAACAATACCTATGTCCACGAATTCTTGAGTTCAAACTGTACCAAACAATCGCTTACCACAAATTAGAAATTTTTACAACCACCAAATTGGGTTGGAAATGTTATAACAATCTAACAGCTGGCTGATTGTTCATTGTTGACGACCACAGAAAGACAGAACGTCATGCTAGAGCTAGAGCAAGCATTTTATCAACCTAAGCAGTTCTCCAACGTTATATCTTGGTGACATAAAAAAACAAATGATTCCACTGCGGTATACATTAGTGTGTTCTTTCTCTGAATGTTCATGGGAAATGTTCAGAGCTGCATCGCATATGAATAATCCATGTCTTGAAAATTCGATATAGCAGAATTTAGTATTACTGAACAATAATCTCGCAGACAAAGGCATGTGCACGTTGACTGAAAATCAGCATGATGTTCATAAGGTTAACTGAGATTTGATACCCCGCCCGGGGCTGCAACGTCACCGCGTTCCGCAACGCTTCGCACCTCGTCGCAGCACGGGCACGCCAGGCGACACCAGCAGGCAGGCAGCCACCCTGTGTCGAACGTCGTCGCGCCGGGTCTCCGACGTGCTGGGCTTGGCCGCGTTCCCACATGCCGCCAACCAGGGGTGGACCGTATTTCATTTACCGTCCACCCCCTGGGCGTTAGATGGCCGTCCAGTCCGCATTCCACGGTCAGGATCACTTGAAACGAACACCAGTGAAGCGAAAACATCATTAGCGCTGCTGCCCTTTGGGCTGTTTGGAAACTAAGAAATGAGCTCTGTTTTCAGAATGGAGCGTGGAGAAATATGGGACAGCTGCTGTTGAGAGTAGCTGGGCTGGCACAGAATTGGCTGATACTGTGCCCGGCCGACAAGAAGGGAGAGCTGGAGAATTGCATTTCCAAGCTGAAATGTTCTGCAAAAAGTCCAGAAACGATCTCAAGATGAAGGCTGCTAGAGAAGCTCTTTGCACGTCAGATTGGGTCAAACAGGTACGGGAGATGGAACTGATGTTGGGTAAAGAAGGAGAGGCACAGCCAGAAGGAAGGCCGGGGGTGAAGGACGCCATCTGGGTGAAAGCCATATGCTCTGCCGCCAAGATGCTACAAAGATTCAGCTGGAGGGGGAGGAAATGTATATAGTTGTTTAGCTTGTTTTTCTTCGGTTTGCCTTCAGTGGACTTGTTTGGGACCGTTCTTGGCGTCTGGGTTTTCTGCATCCTTTGAGCAGGGATGGTGGATTGCGGTTTACAGGCCCGTGACCTGGGTGGCAATCTGTATGAGCGCTCATGAGACCTGAATGTAAACTGTGATGCTTGTCTTTATTAAGGGGGGGCGTGTGCCCTATAACTCTAAAAAACAGAGTGCTCTGCTTTCCCTGCTCCGCCTCGACCTCGTCAAGTCGGTGATGCCACGGCGCTGTCTCGCCGGCCGCCGGCGAGCTCCCGAGCCTTGCACGCACGAGCGCTGTGCTGTCGGTTCGAACCAACCAGATTACCACAAAATCTCGACGGCTTCTTTTTTTATGGCGAACAAATTGGATGAAGTAAAGTTTATTATTTATCTCTTGTAAGTTTGGAACTCCTGAACGTAGATCCATGGCTGATCAATCGTCCGTCCGGACTCCGGAGTGCATCAGCAGGGATGCCATGCGCATGCGCAGTCGCCATGAAGCTCGTCGCAGCACGGGCTCGCCCGGCGACGACGGCCCACCCGCACCACACCCCTCCGAAGACGAAACATGCATGCACGCCCGGACGTGGACGCGGCCGCGTACTACTCGGAGCACGCACAAGCTGTGACGACGGAGGAACGCGCGCCATATGGAGTCCGGCGAACTGCAGCCGAGCCTGGCGCACTGCGCGCGCAACCGGGGGCGGCAGACAGAGACAGAGGCAATGGCTCACTTCACCCTTAGCTAAAGCAGAGGAGAGCCAGAAAATGGCCACGCCCGCCCTACCCTGAAGTTCCGGCGCCCCACCGAACCACCGACCACCGATCCGATCGCCGGCTCGCCGCCACGATCAGCATCGCGTGCCACACTACACCTCGTCACAGACTCTCAGGCAGCACAGACAGCCCACGGCGGCGATGGCTATTCGAAGAAACCTTGGCCCCAGCAGGCAGCCACCGTCCCTTTCGCCCGCCTGTCGAACAACGTACGCCGGTGCGCCGCCGACTTCTCGCTCCACCGCCGCGCCACGTACGGCGTGGAGGGACTCCGCGTTCCCGCGTGCGGCGCTCTGCTCAAGTACTCACAGTCAGAGCATGCGCGCCGTGCGACGGGACGCCATGGCCCCCGGCCACCTACAGGCAGCGCGCCTGGCGCAGTACTGTACTGCCGTGCGACGTTGCCGGCGCGCGACGTCCGAGATAGAGAGACCGGCAGGGGCGAGTCTAGCTGAGAACTTCACCAGGGTCATTAGGGTTAAGTTCAGTGTGTGATAGAGTTTTTCCTCTATTTTCTTAGTGATTTAGTGAAGGATTTACAAAATTCATCGTGGTCAGCTGACCTTGGTAAACAAGGCTAGATCTGCGGTGATTGGTAGCGACGCACGCGGCGGCAGCGGATGGCTCCTCGGCGCTCTTAGGTTTATTGCAGAGCATTCCCCACTTCCTTACCTCGCTTGCCGGCCCTCGGCTCGCCGGCGGGCAGCCCTGCCGCCGCCGTACACGAAAAACCAGGGGCTGGATGGTATTTCATTTACCGTTCCACCCCCTGGGGATCTTTGGAGAAGATGAACCTCCAGTACTTCTGTTGTTGCCTACCATTCAGGCCAGAGTTTAGCTCTGCTCTACCGCCGCCGCGTTCCCGCGTGGGACGGAACGCCATGGATGATGATGATGGCAGTGAGGCTATCTCAACCGGAAAGGATGATCTTGCAGTGTCCGGTTGAGAGGTGAAAAATTTTGCACACACTTTGGGCCGTTAATTAGGAGTATCTACTTTATCTATCTTATTGGTGTATGTATGGACATGCAAGACTTGGAAATGGTGTTAGGACAGTGCTGTTTGTGTTAGTTTATGACGTTTGTGAACTTTGTATCCCCCGGAGAACTTTCATGGAAATTTCTCCAGTCTGCCACATGCTCGTTATTCGTTAAGCAACAAAACATGAAAGGGAATCCTAAATTCCTTTCCTTTTTTTTAAGAAAAACTGTGAATCCTTTTGGATTATCCTCACTTGATCAGAATTGTGACTTCAGGATTATTTATTTGAGATAAAAGAAGCCCACACAGCTCAACAGTTTTTTGCAATCGTATGTTTTTTTTAATAATTCATCCCGTTCTATAAAACCAATGATTGCTAGGGGAAGGAGTTGATGAGGAGGACACCATACTAAAAGTACCCCCCCTGTTAGAAATAAACCACGTCATGTTCGCGCATGGCGTGTGTCCAGTCGAGTCGTCGATCCGGCACGCGCGCACGACTCGCCTTATCCTCGCGCCACACGCACGCCAACTGGCTTCTGCCTAACTGCACAACGAACTTGCCGCACAAGTCCATCATCTAGTACCTGGACTCGATCGAACCCGAACAAGCTAACAAACTGACTTAGCCTAAACGTATGCACGCATGCATGCACAACTAACAAGCTAACAAGCCCAACCTGCAACGCACGTACACTGCCTGGACTCCACGTACTCGTCGCACACACGACGGACTCGACCTAGACGATGGCCTGGCGAGCTCGAACACGCGCGCCATCGACGACTCGACGTCATGCGCGAACATGACGTGGTTTATTTCTAACAAACTCCCCCTAAACCACGACATCGCCGCGCATCCTTACAGGAGCGTCGGCTCATCGTCGGCGTTGCCATACAGCGCCTCCTCCTTCCTCGGCTTGGGGCACTCCCTGGAGAAGTGGCCGCGAACGCCACAGTTGAAGCACCGCCCCTTGCCGGAGCTGCGACGGCGCCCGCTCGCACCGGAACGAACACTGCTCGCCCCGTCGTCGTCGTCGGTGCTGTCATCTCCACGGCCGCCGCTACGGCCTCCCTTCTCGCCGCCGCCGCGACGCGTGCCACCGCCGTGCGCCCGCTCCTTGCCGCGCTGGCGCCGCCTCGCCTCCCACTGCTCCTCAGTGAGCATCAGCTGCTCGGTGTGGCCTCCGTTGGTTGCCTCCTGCTCCTCAGCGTCGGCGTCCTCCGCCACCTGCAGCCGGCCGACGAGCTCCTCCATGGACATGGTGTTGAGGTCGCCGAACATCTCCACCGCCACCGCGACTTGACGCAGCTTCATGGGCACCACGCGCAACACCTTCTTGACGACGCGGCTGTCCGGCATCTCCTCCCCGAGCTCGCGCAGGCTGGTGACGAGCCCGTTGATGCGCATGGCGAAATCGGCGACGCTCTCCCCGTCGCGGAACGCCATCGACTCGAATTGCTTCATCAGCCTCTGGATGCTCACGTCCTTCATGCGGTCGTCGCCGGCGCAACTCTTCTCCACCGCTTCCCACGCCTCCTTCGCGGACTTCTTCTGTGCGAGGCCGGCCTTCATCTCCTTTGGCACGCCGCAAATGATCGTCGCCAGCGCGCGCCGATCCTTGGCGCGCTCCTTGCACGTCGCCTCGACCGCGTCCCACAGCTCCAACGCCTCCATGCTCACCTGCATGACCAAGGACCACTCGTGGTAGTTCGCCCTTGTCAACTGCGGGATCTCCACGGCGCCGGGCGTTGCCATGACGCGCTCGACGGCACTCACACCCGAGCCCTCCGCCTTGGACGGACCGTCACCGATCTTCATCGCCTTGGCTCTGGTACCAATTGTCGGAACTAGGCCTCTAATCTCTCACTCACGCAACGAACACAAGTAGGAGATGAACAAAGCACAAACAGCAATTGCCGGCGACGAACGCCGCGGCCGCGCACACGGCCTGTATCTTGGCTGTTTACTGAACTTGAAGGGACTCGAACACCCACACCAGATAGTACAATGGCCCTTTATAGGCCTGGAACGCACACACGTTTGGAGCACGAACTCCATCTCCCGGTCTTCAAGCTGCGATCCGCACCCCCCCCCCCCCCCACACACACACACAAAAGCCTGATTATGATGAAATTAGAAGGTTCCAATACTTCCATACTAAAAGTTTTCATGATCTCAACTTTCCCATAAGGCAGCTTTCATACATCACATCTTAATCTTATATTTGGAACTTTCTCTGAAGAAACCTGACACTACCTGGACATAAACAAACAACTAAATATTCAGAAACTATGGTCACTCTCCCAAGATGTGCAGATCTCTTTTAGTTGGTTCATAATATGTTTTGCAGTGCTGTACTGAAACTGAAAGAAAAGGCAAGTCTGAAAATCAAAGCCAACGAATTCATAGTATCTGGAGTGAAACCAATAAGAAACAATTCATTATCTGCCATATAAATCTAGCCTCAAAGTAACACATTATTTTGTTTATACTAGACACATCACATCATGACTATATGATGTAAGTTGTGACTTTGATACCCTAACAAACATATTAAGCTAAGCTGCTACATAAGCTTGGTAGTGTCCATCTTTCATAGAATAACGCTTCCTCTTCACCCCTGCAGCTTTTAGCTCTAGAATCTCACAAGTACCAACATAGCTAAAGTAGGGTGGTATCAAAGACCTCCATGTTAGCAACTCAAATTTCCCACTAGTCTTAAAAGTTCCATACATCAAATCTTGAAGTCTCATCTTTGGAACGTCCTCTTGTGCAGAGCACTGATATTGGCGATAAAGAACGAAAACTTCAGATGCTGTAGCCATTCTTCCGAGACGTGCAGGTCTGTTTTGCTTCATAAGATCAATTGGATGCTCACCAAATCTGGAGATATGCTTCTGGAAAGACCCTCTCAAGAAGGTCAAAACTTTGGACCAAAATAGGATGTCAAAGTTGTCCCTCAACAACCGGGCAGTGAAATTACCAGCAGTGAAGGAGCCGTGCAGTGTACTGGCTATCTCCATGGCCAGGTGTGTGAGCCTTGGTTGTACCTTAGGATCCATGCTTCCAAACGTAAGTGTCTTGAAGAAATACTTCAGAGTTACAGCCCGTGTTGTTCCAAACTTTGTAATCTTTTCAGAGGGACTTGTTACTATGATTTTACTACCATGTGGGACAAACTTTTTGGAAGCAGAATACAGCCTATTCCATTCATCTTCATTGAAATCCCCAACCAACTCAATAACAACCAGCAATCTCTTATATTTGTACAACCAACTCTTTCGCATCAAGGATCATGGAGCTCAGCTCATCAATAGCCTCTTGCAGTTGTTTCAAAATCAGATTGTCTCTATTGTACAAACACAAGCTTTTCAGAGAAGTTACTTTAGACAGAGGCGAAGAGTTAATCATGACCTGACCTTTTGTATCCTCCATGTGTGATTGGCATCTGAATGTGTCGAGCATATAATAGCCTCGATGCATGGCAACTCTCAGCATGTGCAGCTGCCAGAACATGGCTTGGTTTGAGACGTGCTGCAGAAAGGAACATCTCCATTTAAGGATTCTCTCGTCAGGAAGATAACACAGCAGGTGGAGAGAATGAAACAGAAGCTGCTATATGCTAATCCACGGCGCAAAACTGAAAGCTTGTGATAAATAAACATTTGAATCTATGGTGGCTTTTACCACTTTACCAGGCAACAGCTGTGTTAATTCCTGTGTAGACCGTGACTTAAAGGTTAGCTAGAGAGTGTTGGATCATAGCTAGCAGCGAAGTCTTTGTGGACTGTTGGACCATAGCAGCATAGTCTTTGTAGCCTTTCTAATGCTAAATTATGTGTCGGATCTGTAAAGCTTAGTCAGAGAAAAGTGTAGACCAACCACTACCAGATGAAGGCTCTCGATTCAGTAAGTACAGTTTTTTTTAGAATTACAGGGCATCGCCCCAGCCTTTACTGATGTTACATGAATCAAAAGCAAACATCCACATGACGACATGAGGGAACATAGTTTCGAACAGAACATGCAAGGATTACAGAAAAAGAAGATGTCAGCTATCTTCTTCCTGAGGAGCCGACTTTCTTTTGCATTTCCCTTGTGGTCTTACATCACTTTCCCCGCCAGGATCATCGGCTCCGGTTCTTTTGGTACTCCCTCCGGATCGGTTTACTTGTCGCCGGTAGTTCAACAAGAAAGGGATCGATTTATTTGCAGTCGCAGTTGCCTTTGAATACGATTTTTCCTTTTTGCCCCTACCTTCACGTGTTCTCCCTTTGCCTCAGTCTTGCCCACGCTGCCGCCGCTGGACGCGCCGCCGCCGCTGGCGGGGTCCCTCCTTCCCGTAGACGATTGAAGGCCGGAGCCGCCCTCCTCCCGAACCCAAACCCACATCTCGCCAGTGACGGATCCATGAAAAATTTTAGGGGGGCTGAACTATAAAACTATATCCACGTAACACCACCATAACCCCTCAGGATGAAAATCATAAAATACATCGGAAAATAAAGGTTTGCGATTTCACATTCATAAGAAATGATTGGTTTGCAATTTCCAGGGTCGGCAATCATGATTGACTGACTAAACTCTACCATAGGTTTCTTTGGTTCATGGAGGCCCTCATTACCAGTACCACTATCAGTTGGAAAGTAGTTGAGCAAAGTTCTTTTCAACATACTGAAATTATGAAAATTGAATCAAAATCAAATATTCCATCATTCATTCATTCGATTACGGATTCAATTTTGCATTTTTTCTGTAAAAAATCACCTAATTATGCTGGCGTCATGCCTGGCCTGGCCTCTGGGCGCCTCAGCCACTCGGCGGCTCGGCCTGGCTGCTGGCTGCCCGCGGCGTGCCGCGGCCCGCGCCCGCAGCGGCCTGCGTGGCTCGCCTGCGCCTGCGCCCGGCCCGCGGTGCCGTCGGCGCCCGCGCCCGCCTCGCCGCGCCTCTGCTGCGCCGCCCGCCCGCGCCGCGCCGACCTCCTCCGCCTGCCCACCGCCGTGCGCCGCCGCCGCCGCTAGGATCTATGAGACCGTCAGACCGAGGAACTACCGAGGAGGAGTCGAGTCGAGGGAGATTGGGGAGCCGCCGAGCCGGGATGCGGACAGGACGGAGAGGCTCGGGGGAATTAGATAGGGTTTCTGGTTCCTCTCTTTGCTTGATTGCTTAACGCTTCGAGAGAGATGTGGCTCAACAAGTCAAATACATGTTTTTTCCTCTCTACCTTTAGCCCCTCCTATTATACGTATTCTGTAAAAAAAATTTACGAAGGAGCTACGGTGGGGCTCTACTTGCCGCGCCCGTAGAGGGCCCCCCCACCCTCACCGTTCCCTCCGTCCCTGCATCTCGCCCATCTCTCCCGGCCACGCGCATCGCCATCCTTGCGGCGGCAAGAGATGGCGCCTCTGTGCAATTCGTAATGACACTACCTTCTTTAGAGCTGCAGCTGAGGCATGCCTTGCATATTGTACTGAAAAAATTTCAGTACAGTACTCTCAAAATTTTTCACACTGAAAAAACAATTCTTTGGTGGCAGTACAATACTCTCAATTTTTTTTTCACTAATGGAGTTCAAGCTGTACAGTACGAAGGATGCAGAGACAGATGAAGAATACAAAGACAGCAGACTTAAACATTGAGCATCGCAAGTTCAGAGATCAGAAAGATGAAGGATGCAAAGACAACAAACCACAATGTACTCATTAAAGTTCTTCCATCAGGAGTATTTCAAAAGATTGACCAAGAATAATTTATTAACCAAGAATAAATAATCAAAACTGAGTACAGTACTTTGATCACAAGAAAAAAACAAATTACATGCCTGTTTGTGCCATAGCGTCTTGCATCAAACAGTAGAATAAATTACCAAATTGATGAAGAATAAATTACATCATGAAAGCTCTGTTACATCCATCATCAGTAAGGTGTATGAGGATTCAGAGATCTGCTCCCAATTCAGTGCCGCGCCTTGGTGAAGTTGGTTCATCCTTTCAGTTCTCACGACTTCATCCGAGACTTGGTTGACCAAGAAACTGTCACCAGAAACCAGGAGTGGCAATGTCAGCTCCAGATCGATGTGGCGGCGAGGGTGAATGCGCCTGCAGACACACTTGTCAAGGAGGTTGTTGGACACGTGAACAAGCATAGGTATATCTCATCATCCTGGAAGACCTATCTAGCATGACACAGTTGGATGCTGTCAGGGCGTACCTGCCAGACATGAACAATGGGAGCCGCGTCATTGTGTCAACACATCTGCTTATTTCTCAAGGTGATTCACATTATTATTTGGTATTCTTTCACTAATCCAACGTTGATATTTACCAATCTGTTGTACCAACTTTTTATTCCAAGTACCACAAATAGCAGTGAACTAATATGCAACCATTTTCAACCCAAAAGTAGATCCATTATCCACCAAGCAATTCAAATTCATTCCACTTCTAAATTGAAATAACAAATTGAATAAGCAATTAGGTTGAAATACATTTGTTATATATGCTCGAACCACATATATATTTTTTCCAGATATAAGAATACAATACATTGAAACCCTGAAAAAATAATTAAGAATACTGAAAAGGACAGCTTATTCTTTGTTCTTTTGTTCTTGTTCGTAAATAATTTGTCATTTTCAGTTTTCCATATGGACCATGTAAGACCTTTTATCTAAGATCACTGATGTTTTAACAGTATCTGGAGACTAGAGTTGAACAAGTCGTTCACAGGGCAGCATTTTGAGTTGGCAACAAGGTAATGATCTATCCTATTAGCTTTTCTAGAAGCATTGCATAAGAAGGCAACCCATGATTGCCTGCTGATGTGTTCGGGATAATGAACATCACAAGGAACAGAAAAGCAAAATAAAGGAGAATGGCAATGCTCCACTGGTTTCCATTCACATTCCTTTCTAGAAGCAGAACGATTGTTGTCACACCACTCAAATAAAAAAATGATGGGCAAGTTACAGTTTGTGTGTATTTTCTCTGTCGAATCACCATCGTCAAAAAGGTTGAACTCGCCATACCTCATATCATACTTCATGGGGCTGAAGAAGTCGATGGAGAAGGGAAATCCCTGTGTTGAAGAAGTCCAGAGTGTGCTCCATGGGGCTGTCCCCATTCCCCCTCTGTTGCTGTCTGCGCCGGCGCCGCCAGGAGGTCCCCGCGCGCCTCCGTCCACCATGCCGCCGACTGGTTCTCTGGGTGCGCCCCGGGCGCAGTCGGCAGTCCCATCAGTTGCGTGCCCCACCGGACCGCCTCCCGTGGCTGCAGCTGCTGCTGCTGACCCGCCACGGAAGGTGCTGCCGGCTGCGGCGCGCCGACCGGTGCTGCGGGATCGAGCGGCCGCAGCGGAGGGAGTGGGATTTAGCGGAGGAGCTCGGATTCAGCGGAGGAGGAGGATCGCGGGATGGCCAAGCACGACGGGCGCCACCGTCGGGAGGAACGGAAGCGGCGGCGGCTCCAGCAAATCTTGGCAGAGCGGAGGGGCGGCGGCGCTGGAGAATCACTGGGAACGATGGAGTGAGGATGGGCAAAAAGGTAATTTCACAGCTTCCTTAATTTTCACAAGTTGGTCGGGAACGACACGTAAAAAGAATACGGAGGGAGTACTTCAGTAAGTACAGTTCAGGCAGTCACCAGGGCATTCACCAGTTTCTATTCAATTACCACATGCCAAGTCGGTGAAATCAGGTGGGCTGTAATTAAAGAACTTGGTGACGGATACTTCATCTTGAGCAACAGAACAGATTGATGTTCTTTCGACAGTTACCAAAATGTTCACGGAGTCAGCAGTCCATTTAGAACATGTAAAACTCATTGAGATTGTCTTCCTACAATATCCCTCGTAGGTGAAATTCATTAGAGTCATGGATGAATATACCTCGAGGTCGAGGTGAAATCCTGGAAGGCGCAGCAGGTTCTCACGAGACGACGCAGCGTGCGGACGAGCTGGCCGCGCGCGCTCGGTCGAGGCCGTCTTCATCTCCACCCGGCCGGCCGGACCGCGCAGCAGCCTACGGCGGAGGTCGCCGTTGCCCTCGCGTGAGACCGGCGGCAGTGGCTTGGCCCAGGTAAGCTCCGGATGCTCGGCGGAAGCGGGGGTCGGCGGCGGTGGCGCCACCTCGCCGGGCGCTATATGCCGGCGGCCAGAAGTTGGAGGAGGCGATCTCTGGCATGCTTGGCCGTCGTAGGTCGCTCAGGCTCTCGTCATCCCATGTCCTCTGTAGCTCTCGGCGACTCTCGGCGCCGCCTCCAATCGCGCCGCCGCGCAGTCCCCGACTCCCGAGCGAAGCAGAGCAGGTGAGCTGAGCAAGTTAAGGTGAAACGAGTGGGATGGTCTTGTGGGCCCTTGGGCTTGGAACGTTGGGCCCGACCATTCCTTTGGGCCCACGAGCCAAAAAGGCCTGCTGAAGTCAGGAGTGTTGACCATAGAAATAAATCAATGAAATTATGCCACAAATATATTAGTGGTGTAAAATTAAACCAATTAGTGGCAAGTAATGTCATTTTTTTTGGTCTTGTGGGCCTCTATGTCATGGGCGCACAATAAACTGGAGATATTCAAACCTTGCGAGAACCAATTTTTCATGGACAAATTAATCCAACTTGATGAGAACCAAATTAAGCCTCTAACAAAAACTTGACGCACCACAAAAAAATCTATTTCTTTAGAGAGAACCGGCCGGAGACTTTTCAACCTGCTTACCCAATGGTCCAAGTTCTCTTGTGATATGTCTTACAAAGATTAAAAAAAAACAAGAAACGTTGTTATCCACGGCCGGTGAGCATCAGCTTGCGAGAGAATTGACGCAAGTATATAGCGACTGCACTGCAACTTTCAATCGTCTAGACACCTCGACGTTATACACCTACCACTTATTGTGTTCGCATCATTTTGACAATAATCACTCCTTCTGTTCCAAATTATAGTTTATTTGATTTTTTTTGTTTTTAAATTTGACCACTCATATTATTCAAAGAAATTATGCAAAATGTTATAAATTTTATTATGGCTTACTTTGTTAATGAAAGTTCTTCGAGAATGACTTAAATTTGACTAAGTTTATTAAAAACTTTTTAATAAGACAAGCGGACAAATTTGAGGTTGAAAAAGTCAAACGACCTATAATTTGAAACGAAGGGAGTACGTCGATGTTACAGTTATTTTCTCGCAAAAGTGTTATGGTAGTTAACTCTAGAGTCGCTATTCACCAGCCCAATAATCCTAAAAACATTGGACTATCAAAACCTTCTTATAGTGGCTAAGTAACACATATGTACATATTTGATATAAAAAACACATATGTACATATCTATTTTAAAAATATAAGGTGTTTTAGTTTGTCGTAAGAGCAACTCCACCAGACCCCTTACTTTTTTTTAGAAATTGGATATTTAAATCCGGCCTCTACATCCGAAGATGTACACAGCCCAATATTACAGAGTTTAAAGGAACCGTCCACAAAAGGGTGAAAAGCGATGTGGGCAACAAGCCCCGACTAAGGTAAACGATAAAAATTGTTCCATCCTCTATTAGCAATCTGAAGAGCAACGACTTCTAAATTTCTGCTCATGGCGATTAGGGTATCCTTAGCCTGCTCCTTATGTTGCAGCTGGGCCCAAAAGCGTAGCCAGTAAGCTCCCCTGAAAATAACCTGCAAAAGCGAATTAAACTTCACCTTTTTAAAAATAATATCGTTCCGGCATTTCCAAATAGCCCAGCAAATGGCAGCGACACCAACCCAGATAAGGGGCTTATAGAATTTATGTTGATTATTAAGCCACGTACCAAACATATGGCTAATAGATCTAGGCTGGGACAAATTAGTAGCATAGAAAATAATCCTCCAAATCATTTTTGCGGAAGGGCAATCTAAAAACAGGTGCTGAATGGTCTCATTAGAATTACGTGAGACACATTCTGGCTCCCTTTCCAATTTTTCTTAGCAAGGTTATCTTTTGTCAAAACGACACCCTTCTGAAGAAACCAAAGGAAAATTTTGATCTTTAGAGGAATTTTCCACTTCCAGATCTTCCTATGCTGAAAAGGTGGATGAGTATCTATGTCATGTAGATACAGTGACCGAACAGTGAAAACACCACTTTTTGTCAGCCTCCATTTAAAATAGTCTTTATCATCCACCAGAACAACATTAGAGACCCGAGCTACTAGGTGAAGCCAAAGGTTGTTGTTACCCACCAAAGACCGCCTGAAAGAAATGTTAAGGGGCCTAGAGGACAAAACCTTAGAAACCGTGACATGCTTATCCCGCGCAATATGGTATAAGGATGGGTATGTATCCTTGAGCGGCTTATCACCTATCCACGTATCATCCCAAAATCTCGTGTTGGTTCCATCTTTAATAACAAAAGAACCGTTAGACAAGACCTCATCTTTAATACGCATGAGTCCTCTCCAAAAGTGAGAGTCATTGGGTTTTGATGATACTTGCGTGAGGGTTTTGGTTCTCAAATACTTGTTCCTTAGCAAAGATTGCGAGTCCCTTGTGTTCAAAGGTTCACTAACCACTTAGCCAACATTTGTTTTGTAGCTGTAAGTTCAAAATCCCAAGGCCACCCTGATCTTTGGGGCGACACAAGATGTCCCATTCGGCAAGCCTATACTTATGTTTAATAGCAGAGCCTTGCCAAAAAAATCTGGATCTGAAATGATCTAGGTTTTTAAGAACTCCCTTAGGAACTTCAAAGAAGGACATCATGAACATGGGTAGGCTACTTAACACTGAATTCAGCAGAACATTTTGCTTTCCAACACGAGAGCTTTTGCTGAAAGTGTTCTTCGACTTTACTCCATTCGGAATTTAGGAGTTGTCTATGGTGCATCGGAATACCTAAATATCTGAAAGGGTAATCTCCCGAATTACAACCAAAGAGAGAAGTATATGAAGCTTCCATCTCTCTGGCCGCACCATAACAAAAGACTTTACTCTTGTGGAAGTTAATCTTCAGTCCCGAAAGCTGCTCAAAAGCACATAAAAGGAGCTTAAGATTTTTAGCTTTCTCAAGGTCATGGTCTAGAAAGATTATGGTGTCGTCTGCGTATTGTAAGATAGATAAACCATTATCAACTAGATGGGGAATCACCCCTCTAATCTGCCCATCTGTTTTGGCTCTATTAATGAGCAGGGCTAGCATGTCAGCGACGATGTTAAATAAGATAGGAGACATAGGATCCTTATGCGAGCCCCGTTTCGTTTGGAAGTATGGTCCAATGTCATCATTAACTTTGATTCCCACTCCCTCCGAAACCATGTTTGGATCCATCTACACCATTTAGGTGAGAAACCTTTCATGCGTAAAGTCTGCTGGAGAAATGACCACTTAACCTTATCATAGGCCTTTTCAAAGTCAATCTTAAAAATAACTCCATTAGATTTTTTTGTATGAAGCTCATGAATGGTCTCGTGTAGAATAACAACACCTTCCATGATATTCCTACCAGGCATGAAGGCAGATTGTGTTGGGCTCACCACCGTCCTTGCTACTTTATTCAGCCTGTTAGTTCCAACTTTAGTAAAAATCTTGAAACTAACGTTGAGGACACAAATCGGTCTATATTGCTGAATCTTAGTGGCATTCTCAATTTTTGGAATTAAAGTAATTATCCCAAAGTTGAGGCTAAAAAGGTCAAGACTGTCCTTATGGAAATCATGGAACATAGCCATAAGGTCATCTTTAATCACCCCCCACCCCTTACTTGAGCCCCAACTCAAAAAGTTGGGGCCGGGATCCAACCTCCGAGTAGGAGGAGGCGAAGCGCGTGCTGCCTGCTGGTCGGCGTGGACCTTCTGCCTGCGCGTGTGCGTTCGCGCTCGACGTCATCGAGGCTATGGTGTCCGAGCTCAAGACTGACCCCTTCTTCAACTCCGTCCACGTGTCTGCCTCCTGGCGGTCGTGCTTGACGTCGTCGAGGCCGTGGTGCGCGAGCTCGAGATCGACCTCTTCTTCAACTCCGGTCACAAGTCTGCGGTGGGGACCTCATCCGTCGGCAAATCGACCGCCGCCCGAAGCTGGATGATGGAGCACGGGGGAATAAGAAACAGAGTGTTGGGGAGAAACAGAGGAGAGAGGGTCCGTGAAAGGATATGACCTATTGACGAGTAGGTCCCACACGTCAGACGAAAATAGGCACTTCAAAGTTGGGGTTGTTGCTGGAGTTGAACACAAAAATGGAGCCCTAGAAAAGTAAGGAGAGCCCCTACACTTGATAAGTAGGGGCCATTGCTGGAGTTGCTCTAAGTGAAATCGCTTAATGTTTGACATATTTATGGTGAAAATATATAAACATATATAATAACAAATAAATATACCATCAATATATCTATGGCAGAGCAACAATTATTTACTGAAGATTTAAGCTATCTCGTCCATTCTTTTTTCTTCAAAACATTGTACGTATATACAAATGCTCACATACATGCGCACATATTCTATGACTAATTTTCAGAGGTACTAAACCGTACTTGACATTGACAAAGTCATCTCGAGCATCTCCGGTCAGTTGTGTGTGAGGTCAGGCTTTTAAATGAGGTGAGAGCTGCTGTGCTCGTTACAGTTCCTGTTCGATCGTTGCACACAAGTCCACGTCGGCGGCGACCAATTCTCCACAGCACGACTGACCCAGTCTGATTCTGATCCATATATATATCCAAAGATAAAAAGCAAGCAAGGAAGAACTATATGCAGCAGGAGGAAGGAGCAAAGAATCGATCAGGATGGCCTGCTGTCAGGCTACCAAGCTTGTTAGATTGCCTGTCCAAAGCTTCCTCACCATCCTCCTTACAACCATGTGCCCACTGTTCTTCTCCCACATCCAACCATGTCAATGCTCCGGCGGCTCCAACCACACTCGGATTGCTAGGTACACCTGGAACACCACCTTCGAGCAGATGGACCAGGGCCTCTTGTTCCGCCGCGGCAGCGGCAGCGGCGACGAATCATCGTCGTCGGTGACCTTACAACCAGGCAGCCTCGGCTACTACATGAGCAGTAACAATTCCTCTCAGCTAGGGTTCAACCTCACCGATCCCGGGTGGTTCGTCATCCCCAAATGGTTCGATCCATGGAAGACGACGAGCCGCGGTGACGGAAGGTTGATGGACTTGCATGAGGCTTCCTTCAGCATCGCCATCACCATGGCCGTAACAAGCACGAGCACGAGCACTCTCCTGTTCGACATGCTCCCCAGGCTCGAGCCTCCCTCTGACGGCGCTGGGGGTTTCGAACCCCGTAGCTTTGAGCCTGTCAAGATCGACACACTGGAGAACACGACGCTTCATTCCGGAAGAACAATCCGGGTTACCACCGCCATCCAGCCACCGGGAAACGACGGTGATCCGAACAGCAATTCAGCCAGGCGGTACAGCGTGCAGATCGATTACAATCGCGCTGCGCACAACCTCTCTGCTCACTTAGTTTTTCTTGATGGAGGAGGAACGGAGACGAAGACGAAGACGTCGCCTGACGGAGCCACCGTGCACCTGGATGATGCCAGGGACACCCTGTCTCCGGATGCCCTAGTCTTCGCCTTCTCGTCCACCATGGGTCAGCTCTTGCAGCTCCACACATGGAACTTCACGATCGAGGTCCCGGAGAACGTGCCCTCAAAGCCGGGGCCCAATACCGTCACCATACTGTCCTCCGTCCTCGGATCAGCGGCGGCGGCGTCCGCCATCGCCGCCGCCGTCTACCTCTACCTGAACTCCAAGTACCGGAGGTGGAAGAAGGACCTGGACCGGCTCTCCAAGAACATGCAGCGCCTTCCCGGCGTGCCGATGCAGGTCGACTTCGCCGACATCAGGAAGGCCACCGACAACTTCCATGAGAGCACGAGGCTGGGCCAGGGCGGGTTCGGCGCCGTTTACAGGTGCAGGCTTCCTGCTGCGAAGAAGGGCGGAGGAGAGTTCATGGAGGTTGCCGTCAAGAAGTTCACCCGGTCCAACAACAGGGGCTACGAGGACTTCCTGGCGGAGGTCAGCATCATCAATCGCTTGCGCCACAAAAATATCGTTCCTCTAGTCGGTAAGTTCATTTCTACTGTATATATACAAAAGTATATATTGTTGGTTAAAGTTTGAGTAAAATGTCACTAGGGTCATACATATTTAAGAACAAATTACCGGACATGTCTAAAACATGCATGTTCTCCTTTGGTCGAAAAATATATATGTTCTATTGTGTGTTTGCCATATAGGTATATAAATCTTTTCATAAAGATTTTTTTGCTAATTTTAAATAATTATACATCAAAGTAATATAACCTATGTGAAATCACTCTAGTTTCCTTTCTTGGTCCACACTCCTGTCTTCGACTCCTCAACATGTGGTTGCACTTACAAGGGTCAGGTGAGATGTCACGTCACACTTTACCGAGTCCATATGGCATCACCAAATCCATCAACACCACACATCTTATCCCATCCGTACCACCACCAAATACACCTACTCATATTACACCTTACGCAAAAAAAAAGCATAAAGTTATCTTAATAAACAATAATGCAATGTGACTTCAGGTCTTTCATCTTCTTGTCGACATGCATGCTCCACCACCTTCAATTCTTTGTTCGGCTGAAATCCTGTATTAGTTTTTGCCGATACGCTATATATGTGTTTGAACTTGATAAGGAGTGTGCATTCGAATTAAACCTATATGCGATGAAGAAGCAGAATTTAAATGATTAATTCAAATAACCTCCAAAATTATGAGACATTTTTCAATCTAACCTCACATATATAGTATGCATCATCATATATATTACAAAAGATAGTTGACTGACTGAGGAAGAGCTCCATCATCAGGCATATGCAGCCCAAGTATAAATTTAGACTAATAATTAGTCAAAATAAAATATGTTTAGTGTATAAAAATTGATTAAGTAGATTTTTATTTTGTACACTTTGATTTTGTAGAGGTCAACAATATATTACATGAGAATTTAATGGCCAATATATGTTATATTACTTTTCCTTACCAAGATACAAATTCCAAAAAAAAAAGAATAATGCTACTACTCTTATGTAATATAACTCTAACATTACCGTTTCTGCAAAAAAAAAATTCAGGGTGGTCTTACAACAGAGGAGAGCCCATACTTATCTACGAGTACATGCCCAATGGCAGCCTAGACCAACAGCTCTTCCGCAGGAGCAGTGACGAGCTGCAGCAGCAGCAGCAGCAATATCCGACTTGCATTCACCAGTGGGGCACTCGCTACAACATCGTCAGGGATATTGCAACTGGATTGCAGTACGTTCACCACGAGTACGAGCCCATGGTGCTCCACCGAGACATCAAGGCCGGCAACATCCTCATCGACCTCACCTTCCAGGCTCGCCTCGGCGACTTCGGGCTCGCCTGTGTGCTCGCCGACGGCAAGAACTCCTACACCGACCATGGCGCCCCCGGCACCATCGGCTTCCGGTCGCCGGAGTACGTATACAATGGCAGGGCCACGAGGATGACCGACGTGTTCGCCTTCGGAGTGCTCGTCCTCGAGATCGTCACGGGGAAGAGGGCAGTCGGCAGGGACGTGCAGTTCGGGCACGTCACGGACTGGGTGTGGAAGCTTCACGCTAAGGGTGACCTGCTCGCCGCCGTCGACGCCACCGTCGCCGCCGCCGGCGGGGAGTTTGACGCCGAGGAGGCCGTAAGGCTGCTGAAGCTCGGCATGGCGTGCAGCAACCCGAACCCGGCTGACCGGCCGAGCATGGTTGATGCTGTGAGGATCATCGGCAAGTCGGTGCCGCCACCGGACATGCCACTTTCCAAGCCGTCGATGGTGTGGCCGCCTGCAGCGGAAGGATGGGACTCAGTGACATCCGATTGTAGCACGTCGACGAGTAACTTCAACAGGACCTCATCGACGTTCATGGTCGAGACTTGAGACGATGACGGCTGGCAGGGAAGAACACGCACGTCTCTTCTGAAAATGAAGTACAACGAGTTGAAGAATTGACTGGTATTTTTTTTTTTGAGAAACAATTGACTGGTATTTTAGCTGCTGACTATATATGTATCTATAGTAAATGTAGCTCCATGCCTTGGTTTTAGGCTGACTGCACCGAATCAGGCTGATGCTTCTTGCATCTTCCACCACATATGCTAATTTCAAAGGTTTACCACTATTGTATTTGGTTATTTTATTCATGCAAAGTGCAAGTCTCACCACCATGGTCGGTTATGGACGTACGCTATATATATAGTTAGCTGAAGTTTGCGTCCTGTCATAATTAATCTACTTTAGGAGGAAATTTTCCCACGCGTCACTCCTCCCGGGGCGACTCAGGCGGAACACCGAGCGCCCCCTGCGCCGCCGCCCTTCGCGCCCGCCTGCTCCTCGCCATCGCTGGAGTGGCCACCGGAAACCGTGCGGCCGCCGGGAAGGCGGCGGCGGGGCGGCCTCCTTCGCCTCACTCCCTCTCCTCCTCTCCCCTTTGTCCCTCCCCCCCATCCTGTACAAACTCTAGATCCTCCCCACCTCCACTTTCAATGCCGGTGGGCTGCGCCAGGGCTCGGCCACGTCTGCAACTGTGTCAGCCTCGTCCCGCTGGCTTGGGCCGCTGCCACTGCGCCTGCGCCGTCGCTGCCCCTTCTTCGGCGGCGGCCATGCGTCTGTGCGTGGGTGGTGGTGGCGGCAGAGGGCCTCAAGCCTCTTCCGGTCGTCACTACTCACCAGCGCAGGCGGGGCGGCCGCGCCCCCATCTAGCTTCTGCTCTTGCGGTGGTTGTGGATGCCGGCTGCTTCGTCGTGAATGGCTAGATCTGGTGGGACTGGCGCCTGGCAGCTACATGATGTCTCCAGTAGTGTCTCTCTCTCTCTCTCTCTCTCTCTCTCTCTCTCTCTCCTACACCTCTCGACCCCATGCCTCGTGGTAGTGCTCTGCAAGTGCCATTGATAATGCAGTTGGCAGTGGCGACGGTTCAACGATCCGCTCCATGGTTGCTCGCTGCTTGCCGGTGGAGGCTGGGTCCACCCTCGGCGGCCTCTTTGCCTTCTGTTTCGATTGGTTATCATGCATCGTGAAAGCTTTTGAGCTGCTGGTCGGCGGCGACACTCTTGGGTGTCGCTTCCCTCCATGGAGGTGTCAGTTTAGTACATCCCCTCCAAGTTCTCAGACACTTGTGTTGCTTCTCATCTCACCCTCTCTTCTGTTGTGCTTTGTGCTTTGCAGCCAGGAACTGGCAAGCTCATCTCCTAGGCTCCTTACTTCTTCTTCATCCATTCTGCTTGGCTGTTGGTGTTGCATTTGTTGGTGACCCTCTCCCTCCTTTGGGGCTTCCTTCCCCCATAGGGCATTGGAGGGAGCTTGACCTATTAGCCTTTGTTCTGGTTTGATGCGGGCAACATCGTCGAGAATACCATTGTCAACTCAGTAGAGCACCACAGTTGGATGCAGGCCGAGAAGTTTTGGTGTCTCCGGGCAACCATCCGTGGATGGGTTGTTTTTGTGTTCGATAAAGTGCTGGCTATTGTGGTCTCCTCTCCTGTCTAAAGTTGAGTTAGCGAGGTCAGAGGGCTCGTTCTTTTCAAGGTGAACCTCTCCCCTTCACCCTCACCTTCTCCTTGGAGGGCGTCGGAGGGCATCGAGAAGAGTGGCAACCAGGCGGCTTGGGTGGGTTCTTTTCCCTGCCTTGGTCAGATGAAGACCGGGGTTGAAGCTCACCAATAGTCAGTGCATTTCGACAAGTAAGTCGCTTGGAATTGGTCAATCTGGTGATTGACAGTTTACTCTTAGAGGTGGCTTGGTGGTGCACTCGGTTTTCTTTCTTTGCTATATGTAATTTTCTCTCTTTCGACTTTGCTGACCTCATGTTGTCCTCGGTCCATCGAGATGATCTTGTGTAAACTCATTGTAATGACCCTTCTCGGGGTTCTTTCGATCAATGAAAAGTAGGTAGGGACCCCCTCCCCCCACCCTCAAATTTGTTCGGAAAAAAATAATTAGGTGATGGCCTTCTTTTGACTGGGAAATAACTAATGGACCATGATACGATTGGGATGCTATTTCCAGTTTCAGCCTCTTGTGGATATATATGATGGGATTAAATTTACACTATAAATTCTGCCTTACTTTGGTACAATAATGGTACTAGACTTCTTTTGAGTGGAATAAAATGGGCGAGGATACTTGATTTTTTGGAACGGCTGAACAATATAATGATCCTAATTTTAGCCCCTTCTGTACTCCCTTCGTCCCTAAATAAGTGTCGTTTGCGTTTCCCAAGAAACAAGTTTGACTAATTTTATATTTAAAAATATGATACATAATTAATAACATTAGAAAGATATTTGAATCTAGTTTTTTTAATTATTTGAAGACACAAATGTTGTACGTATTTTCTACAAATCGAGTCAAACTTATAGCACACACACCAACGATGACACTTATTTAGAGACGAAAGGAGTAGAGTGGAGACAATTGGAAACTTGAATAATAGCTTTCAGATGGCATGCTGATTTAAGCTTCGTTTTTTGTCTGGAGCATGTGTTTTCTCCAGATATGTGGGAACAAGACGGAGACATCCACAACAAACCAGGTAAAGAAACCAGCTGGTTAGATGAGATCGCTCTCGAGCCGTGGCTTGCCTACTGCCAAAGGACCACGCCACGCCACTCCCTTTGTCCTCGCTCACCCAGTCAACGATCCTCCTAAGTCAATTAATTAACTCCTGCAATCCCAATCCGTCCTAGTCTCGACCAAAGCTGATGAACGACGGACCTCGTTGCTGAGATCCTCTCCCGCGCCTCCATCATCAAGCCTTGGAGTGCCTCCTCCTCCTTGCCATCCCAAGCTTCCCCCATCGACCGCCACTACCGCGAGTTCCATGAATCGTCTCCCATGCTCGGCTTCCTCTACAAAGCCCATGAGCCCCGTGTCGATCTCGTGTTCCACTTTGTCCCCGTCTTAGCTGTTTGGTATTCACCTGCTCTATGCCGGCGTTTGATCCTGGCATCTGGCGGGGCACGTTGACTACTGCTTAATTTCAGGGCCGCATGATGATGAAAGCTGTTGGATACTACACTAGGTTGATTCATAACAACTGCCACTGTTGTTGCATGAGGATAATTGACGACATCTGCCAGTGTTGTTGCATGAGGATAATTGACTATATTATACATATTAGAAAATTGTTGTCTAAGTGGTTTACCCAAGTGTCTTCTCAAAATATGGTTCTTATCTATGTAATAACCTAACAGCTCTCCTCCTCGTTGTAAACCCCATGTTTTGATCACCTACATTGTAACCTTGGTCCTTGCTAGACCATTAGTAATGAAATCAGGTGGGGATATCGCCCCCCCCCCCCCCCCGACCGTCAAAAAAAAAGGTTCGTGAACCATTTCTTTAATTCTTTCAAAAGTGTGAGTCTCCAAGTTTAATATGAATCTAAGAAAAACATTTTGAGCTTAGATATTTATTTCTAGGTAGAGTATTCCTTATACCTTCTTCATTGAGAAGTTTAAATAACCATATACTCCCTCCATTCTACAAAACCTGATGATTAGGACAGCGACACGGTCTCTAAAACATAACTTTGACTTCTTATTTTTATAAAAACATTTATCGAAAACTGAAATATGTATACTTTTATAAAAGTATTTTGCAAGACAAATCTACTCATATAGTTTCCATATTCATAGACTCAACAACTTAAAAGTTTTGATTTATGTTCCCAATGTTTGACCAAAACCTTATCCAAAATTTCAGGTTTTGTGGAATGGAGGAATCTTGAGAATGTGATTATTTTTAATCCAGAGATCTGTTATTCCTATACTCCTTGATTTTTGGGCGATACAAAATAGCGAAGATGATTTAATTTTTCGTTTATCATCGTTGTCTTGCCAAAAAGAACTTGGACCTATTTCCAATTTTGTAAAGACAACTTTTGAGATTTCGAAGAAAGACATCATGAACATTGGAACTCGGCTATATATAAGTTTTAGGTGAATGTGTGATAAGCATGAGCTGAAAAATAACTTCAGCTGAAATATTAAACTAGAAAATAGTTTCGCATGACGAACTAGACAAAAAGAAATATATGAACAACTATCAGTGTTCAAGTACTCTGTTGGATCAATGAGAAATCATTACAACCCTACCCCTTAGGCAGTCAACAGGTCATTTGCACAATCAGGTTGGAATTTTAGTGCCATATCTAACAGTTATGGTGTCAGTACCAAATCAATAACAAAAACAGCCTGATCAGGTTGGCTATTAGGGGGGAAAGGTCATAAAAACCAGAGGAATTATTCCTTGAGAAAAAGGCAGATACCCTGCATGGTGACAACAAGAACGACCTCACAACGCTAAATAAATATTTGTTCACCATAAAACCTATAATATTACCACACCTATTACCGCCATCAAATTTCTACTTGAACACCTTCAATTTATCAACCACTTGAGGAACCCACCACACTGGCCCTTCCTTCCCTTCCTATGCTGCACAAATGCCTGAAAATTTTGAAAATTACATGAGCTGGTTGAAGAATCAATTTGCACTGAACCACAGATAGGAGGCATGAGGAATTGAGGATACTATTACCTTGAGTGCAGAAGCTCACACAGGGAAGAACACCAAACACACTAGTTTCCTTGTACGCCTTCTTGACACGTGCGAGCGCCATCCCATAAAGCCAACCACTTCAAGCGAGCTCAGTAGGCGGCAGCAGGAGCACCGCCTTGAGCTCAACGGATCTGCTCCGGTACCATACTACGCCTCCACCACCGGAAGCAGGAACCGTGCTCGAGCACATGATGGAGAGATTGGAGTCCACCACGGTGGCGAATCCCAGCCTGCTGCCGTCGTCCTCCTCCGTGCTCATGAGCACGACGCGCTTGTAGTGGCATTTATGAGGTAGATCACTTCTCGTGTGCCCAAATTGTACTTGAGGATCCCTTGGCTGTACCGGCACGGGAAGTGGAGTTCGTTCCCAAGAAGCTTGGCGCCAAATGGAGGACGCAGTCAGGTCCCTGAGGGTAAGTCCGTTCGTTCCACGAGTTCGCCTCCGATGAGTAGACGTAGGAGACGTAGGAGAACATCTGCGAGCCGTCGTTTCCCACCAGCACGACGGTGAACGGCCGCCTGCCGCGACGGTTGCGTTCGCCGGCGGCGGCGGCGGCGCCGACGACGGGTGCGCAGCAGAGCACCGCGGCGTTCCAGCTCTGGTTCTCGCGCGCGTGGTGCGGCAGCGGGAGCTCCGTCCGCTCGTCGGCGACGGGGTCCCATACGACGAGGGCGGCGTCGAGCGGGTTGCGGTCGACATGGAGCGGCGCGCCGTGGAGGAGGACGCGGCCGTGGCGGGCGTCGAGGGCGCGCCAGCCGCGGGTGCTGGCGCGGGGCGGGCAGCAGAACGAGGAGGCCGGGACGAAGTCGGAGACCGAGCCGAGGTTGCAGGCGAAGCCGAGGAGCGGTGGAGGCGGGCGGTGGAGCTCGAGCCGGCGGCGGCGGAAGGCGGGGTCGTCGAGGATGAGGCGGCGCCACCGCTTGCAGGCCAGCGAGGCGCGGACGAGAGTCGCCGGCTCGTCCGCCGGGATGCGGAGGAGGACCTCGTACTCGAGCTCGGGCATCAGCTCCGGAGACGCCATCGTCAGGATGGCGTGAAGTGGCGCTGGATGCCGGCCGAGGGTTTCGTCGGCGGCGGCGGCGGCAGCGGCGACGATCAGGGGCGGCGTAGAGAGTAAAAGAAAGATCTCCCTCCGGTCAGCTTGCTTGAAGCCTTGAAGGGCCGGCCCCGGACGCAATTGGGCTCCGATTCGAATTAGGATGGGCCGAGTTTTTACCTGCCGTGCCAAATTCTTTTATATTGATTTGAATTGGAACCGGACTTGTATTCATTTTTCGCCTCAAAAAAGTTAATCAGCTTAGGTTCATGTATACAGTAGATAATAACAACAATAATAATTTGGATGTGCCAATAAAGATGTTGAGGCATTAAAAATTGGGTCTTGAAAATAATTGTGAGCCGCCATGTGGGCGTGCCAGCAATGGAAGAAATTGAAAGAAAATCCTAAGTGTAAGATTTAAGAACTCGGTAGCCAAGTTTGAATTAAAACTAGAAAGGCAACGCGACTTTGCCGCGCAAGGCCAGTACCTTACATTTATTCGTTTTTTAAATTAAGGAGTTACAATTCTATTTGTCAGTAGTTGTTGGAAGCATAGGATCATTTCGTAGAAATGTACAGACTACGAAGTGATTGTTGTAGAAGTTCATATTTTTTTCAATAATTCAGTGTGTGCGTTGGCTTTTGGAAAATTCGGTGGTCATTGCCGATATAAGCTTACCACTTCGTTACGATTGTTTCAGAGTGTGGTTCCTTTTGTGTAAAATCATGTATGTGAAGGGTGTTTTTTACAAAATTTTAGGGGCCAGTATGTAAAAATATATGGACCGCGGAATCGATTTTGAATAAATAGAAGGGTCTTTTGCAAGAAGTCATTGCTTGGTTGATTTGAGTTGCGTTGAGGTAGTTATTGGAAGAGGGTTTCATAATGGTAGGTTACATATTAATTTTAGTAAAGTTAGGGGTTAGTTTGTGATGGAACGTGAGATTCAAATCTGCTGGGACTATTGGGTATTTTTGTACAAATGTATGTGAAGTAGATTTTCATAGAAGTTTACGAGCCTTTTGTAAAAAATTGTGAACTATGGGATCATTTAATGGTAAATGGAACACCTTTTTTACTATGGGTTTAGTTTTTTTTAAGTATAGGGTCTTCTTTATGAAAGTGTGGAGTAAGGAGTTGTTGTTGAAAAGTTTAAGATTGTTTTAGTAAGTTTTGAGTGTTTTGCTGATTTGTGGTAAGTCAAATGTCTTTCATAAAATTCTAGGACTTTCTGGTGGATTATTGTGAAGTTTGAGATCTTTTTAAAAAATCATGGACTGCAAGCATATTGTCTAAAAGTTAAGGGGCTTATCTGTAAAAATCTGTGGATTATGGGGCTCCTCAGTAGATTGTTGTGAAGTCAAGGATCTTTTTGAAAATCATGGAATGAAAACATATTTTTCTGAAAGTTTAGGGGTCATCTGTAAAAATCCATAGACTGAGGGTTTAATTTTTGCTTTGCAAATATTTGTTGCTTGGTCGATCCGAGCCGTTAGTGTGGCAGATCCAACGGCCGTGAAAAGCTGGCGACGTGGCCAGCTTCTTTGGCCTCGGTATTGGCCAAGAATCATAGGTTAAGATAAGATGGGGGTGGTTTAATTCTTTTTATGAAATATTGGAGGAGCCCTGCTGTATATATTATTACATATCCAAATTTTTTTAAAAAATACTACGAACTACTATTCTCATCATCAAGAATCAAGAAATAACAAAGAAAGATCTAAAAAGAAAATTGTCGGCAAATTTTGCCGAAAAATGGCTCGACAATGCAAGTTTGGATCGATGGTTGAACATTCCTGAACAAGAGGTTGTTTGGTGCCATCATTGATGGGATGTATCCTTAAACTTCTACAATTGCCTACTCCCTCCGTCCCAAAATATTTCAGCACTTTTGCTTTTCGTTTTTATTCGTCTTATTCAATAAAAATTGTGAAATATTATTTATTTTGCTATGACATGTTTTACCATCATATATATTTTAAGTATATCATATTTGTTTTTACATTTTCACAAAAATTTTTAAATAAGACGAATGGTCAAATGTAATCTGCAAAAGTCCAAAGGTGCAAATATTTTGGGATGGAGGGTGTAGTCAGAAAGATGAGAAACATCTAGCGACCTCACGATTGCAGAATCTCGTATCGCTGACGAGTGATCCAGATAGCGCCAGCCACTCACTCCGGGCCTACTCCAATTCTACTACAGAGAACGGATCTGGAGAGCACGAGAAGTCACTTTGCGCCTTCTCCCACCACCAGCTGCTTATAAAAGCCGGTCGGCGGCCGGTGCCTATCTTGAACAAGCTAGAGATGACAACGATTGTACACGGCCACATGCATCTCCGGTAGTAGTTCTCCATGGACTACGAGATGACCGCCGGAGAAGACGACGACCTCGTATGGCGGCGGCAGGGGTGGTGTCTGGCCGTCGGCCTGCCGCCGGGGCCGGTGCTCGCCCTTTCCGGGATCGTCACCTTCTTCCTGTTCCTGACGTGGGAGATGGACGAGTACGAGAAGCAGCTGCGCCGGCGCACGAAGGCTGGGCTCTGGCTGCTGCTGGTGCTCGGCCTCCTCGCGCTGGCCGTGCTCGTCGCGCACCACGCGCTGCAGTTCGACGCCGCCGCCGGCGGCGGGAGGAGGCTCGTCGTCGTCGTGCCGACGCCGACGTACGTGTCGTCGTCTGATGGTGACGGTGGCGGCGGCGGCGGCACGTCCCCGTGGGCCGTCGCGGCTGTGGTGGCGCTGCTTCTCGTGCTGGCGTCGCATAAGCCATCATCGTTCCACTTGTTTCGGCCGCCCTTCTACCACAGGTAGCAAGCTGCTACCGTGTACTCACACAGCTAGCAGTGTCCAAGTACAGTGGTGATGTGTGTATATGTACATGTACTAAATAGATTAGCATGATACATATTTTCTTCGTACTTTCCTTCTCACCTAAACCATATAACATTTGCTCAAGCCTTAAGCCCTTAACCATTCTAACCTTAGCAGCAAAACCAAATTCTGAACCTGAGTGTTCAGAACAGGCGATGAAACAGAGCAGGTACCGAAGAAATGAACTGTCCAGGAAACTAAGTAACAGATGGATAGTTAGCATCATTCCCCAGCACAATAACCAACTGAGTCCAGGAAAGATTCAGTCTTAACTTTCAGAATACGATATGCAATTAACAAGTTTAGCCCTCAGCAAAGAATAATGTGTTGACTTCACAGCAAAGACAAAAGAAGCTCCTAGAGCGAAAGGGTTTGTAGCCTAGTGGTTACAATAGCCCCGGTAGCACCTCCCAGTCCGTTTCGACTCCCGTGAGCCGAATTTCTCAGATTTAATGGCGTTTGTGCTTTCGGTGATACGGCGTTCCCGTCGACAGCGAGGCGCCTGTGGTGACTTCGTCAATCTTGAGCCGTCGACAGCGAGGCGCCTGTGGTGACTTCGTCAATCTTGAGGATTTGCCAGCACAGTCTTCGAAGATGCTACTAGAGGTAGGGTTTACGTGCGTGTATTCATAGGGATGAGTGTGCGTGAGTTTTGAGTGTCTCCGATGTATGTAATTCGCAAAAAAAAAAAAAAAAGAAGCTCCTAGAATCCATTTCATTTCATTTAGAACTGCCAAAGTATAACCCAAAGGCCAAGGCGACCTCACAAGCATGGATCTTGGCAAACCAACACTCTAACATCTCACTCACAAAGACGTCGTTATGACATGAAAGTGGCTTTTTAGGAAATAGCAGTTACACTAGCCAAATTCGATATCAAATTGGATATCCCTGCAGATGAGGGCGCACTCCTGATTGTACGCAAAATTGGCAGCAGGCAACCAGTATACAACAGTAGTAATGTCAAGATTTTCTTCGATATACAATCACTTCCCACTGCAAACAGTGTCATTCCCACCTGTAGCATACTTCCTACTTGATTTTGAAGCCCTTGCTCTAGCAGCATGAGCTTTTTACTTCATCCACTTGAAGCATCAACTCCTGCTGGCACTGCACCACGAACGACGTATTTCAGTTCCGCTGAAAAGCATAAATATTGAAAAATAAGATTGGCAAACAAACCGCTTGTTCCACCAAGTTGCTAGTAATAAATATAGCTAAACATGAAACAGTAAGTTTTATGTCAGCCCCAGCAATTAACAGCCACATTTGCACAAATAGTTAAGAGGAGATCAACTGAAACTTCCTGAGGAACACTTATCTTTGTTTAAGACACATAACATCATGCATATATTTAATGTTATTAACTGACATTTAGTCAATCAGACTCAAGAAATGTGCAGCATTTAGACACAGACACAAAGTAGGCATCTGGAGAACAGAGTAATGACTTTACTGTGTTTTTCAGCCTAAAATTGTTAGGAACTCAGGACCCCATCACACAACAAACATCATCTAGAAGATGTATAATACTAGCTAACATCATCTAGAAGATGATACACCGAACATCATCTACAAACACCATCCGAGTAGATGAATAAATTCCTTGGCATGTGTACTAGTTTCAAGGATGGTCTGTACCAAAACAAAACGCATCGGTAGGCTAGCAGAGAGTATTACATCTATGATCTATTTTCTATCCCACTTTCATAAACTTAGTTAACACACATAGTATCATGATACTGTCTATCTTGTCATGCTACTATTAACTGATAATAATTTACAACTTGTAACAACTGGCAAACCGCAACCAAGCAAAACCGTACCTGGAGTGTAGAAGCTCATGTAGGGACACAACACTGTAGATGCTAACTCCCTCGCATACCTTCTCCACCAGGCCAGACTTGAGATCAATACTGAACAATCCAACATCTGCTCCAATGAAAAATACTCCAATGCCGTGCGCATAGCGAAGAAACTTGAACGAGCCGGAGAGCGCGTCGGCAGGGAGCAGCTTCTCGAGCTCAACGACTCTGATTTTTGCCCACGCATACGCAATGCTTCCTCCGTTGGGATTGGAACTCGCCTCCATTGACCACAGGGAGAGTCTGGCAGCTCGATCCACTTGTGCAAATCCCAGCCCACCATCCTCCATGGTGATGAGCACATTCTCGTGCCCAACTGACGACGACTCCGGCGGCGGGTAATCACAGATGCTTCCCGCGTGGCCAAATCATACCTCAGAATGCTACGGCCCGCGTCAATGGCGAAGTAGAGCGTGTCCGCCACGAGCGCAGCGGGCTGGCAGGCGACACCGCCGTGCTCGGGGACCGTGGCGGGCGGGCAGCGGCAGCGCGCGGTGCCCGTAGGTGACGGGATCCCAGACGAAGAGGTAGCGCCCCACCAGTCCGTCGAGGTCCGCCGCGGTATCGGTGGTGGTGCTGCGCGCGTGGCCGAGGAGGACCCGGCCGTGGCGGGCGTCGAGCGCGCGCGAGCCGTGGTGGTGGTGGTCGTCGTGGGCCGGGCATGTTGGAATTCGCCGGAGTAGCGACGGTCTCTCACGTCGCCGGCGAACCCTGCTAGCAAACACACACAAAAGAACTCACGTGAACTCTTCTGGAACACGATCTCGGTCTTGTGCTGCAACTAGCAGCGTTTTTCTGTAGACTCTATTGCTTTGAGAGCAACTCCAGTGGGGGCCTCCATATGGGCATCTACTCCAAAATTTGGAGGCTTGATGAAAAAAAAACAACTTTAATAGGACCTCTATATGGACCTCCATTTTCCATACTCCTTCAAATTCCCCTCCCACCCTCCATTCTTGGAGGCCCTCCATTCCCCTCCAAACGTGGGACCCACTATTTTTCTTTTTCTTTTCTTATTTTTCTTTCTTTTTCTCCACCCCGTCCATCCGCGCCTCCCTATTCGCCATCCTCCGCACGGCGCCGCCACCCACCTCGCCGCCGAATCCTCCGACGGCAGATGCAGGAGGTCCACCAGCAGTGGCAGCGCGCAGATCCGCCGGCGTTGGTGCCAGTTCCTGGCCACAACTCGGCGCACGGCGGCGAGGCGCAGCAGGTCGACGGCCATGTCCGGCGCCGAGGCGCAGCAGGTGGACAGATCCGGCTGCGCGACGGCGGTCGCTGACCAGATGGAGCTCTTTTATGGCGGTCGTCGGTCCTCATCGTCGACACCGCCCAAGCCCAACCCGACGTGTTGCGAGGCCGTGCGAGGGGCACCATCGGCGTGCCCTGCTTCTTGGTGGCGGCGCAGGCGGCCGACGCGAGGACAGCTCCGGCGAACCCGGCGCCGCGCGCGGTGGCGACGACGGCGGCCGCGGATCGGGCGCTTGGCAGGTGATGGGCTGCTGATGCGCGGGTCGGGCTCGGCGGAGTCGAACGCCGCACGCCGGCAAGTGGCGACGGCGGCGGCGCGTGACGATCGCTTCTTCCGGTGGCGGTGGCGACATCATGGGGCGGTCCGTGGGCGTCGTCTTCGTCGGCGCCGCCTTTGGCGTGCGAACCTTGGTGATCCTCGGGCGTCGGCGAGGAAAGGATGAGCGCGCCGAGGAGCACCCCCGTCCGTCGCAGAGCTCGAGCACGAGGGTCCCCGCTCACCGCCGAGGACCGTAGATCGAGCATCCTATCCGCTACCGCCAAGAGTCGAGCTCGAGGGCCGCATTTGTCGCCGCTATGCGCCGCAGTCCATCACCGTCGAGGTTTGCGCTCATCCGCCGGAGTTGAGGGCGGAGCCCGAATGCCCCGTTCACCATCGTGGATAGCCCGGCGCCCGGTAGGCAACGATCGGACCCGACCGGCGCGCAGCCAATGACCCCTCGGCGGCGGGCGGAGCGGCCCTCGCCTGGCGCGCCGCGTCCCGCCTCCGTCAAGCTTGGCGCGAGGCGCCATCGGTGCACACGGCTTGGCGTCGGACGAGCCAAGACGGCCCGCCAGCGCCACCGGTGCCGCTGCGTTGCGCCGGCGGCGATGAGGCAGCCGAGACGAAGCGCCGGCGTCGCGACGAGGCGGCGTCAGCGTGGGGAAGAGAGGATAGACACAGGAGATGGGGTCCACATAGAGGCCCAAGTTGAGTGTCCTGCTGGAGTTGAGATCTAATTCTGGGAGTTGAGTCTCCTCCTAAGACTTGTGTGCAAGCTACTTACAGATACAAATACCAATTTGAGAGCAGAGTTCTTCAAACTTCGTCTTGCAAAGTAGTTTTGTTAACACATCACCAAGTTGCTCATTAGTTCTGATGAACTTCACCTCAACCAGCCCCTTCGGCACATAATCCCGGATTGCATGATACTTCAACTCAATGTGCTTGCTCCGGTCATGATGCACAGGATTCTTGATCAATGATTGTTGACGGATAAAAGACGTATCCACCTCGATCCATAGCGTCACGGACCTACACCTTTTTCACCACGGGATTCCCAAGGTTCTTGTCAATCCGCGGAGCAAGGGGATTACAAGCGTTCGATCTACCTTTACGCTCTAGCTACTCAAACCCTAACTATGATTAAACTAGAAAACAACTAAACTACACTAGAGAGAATGATTAAGCAATCAAGATAGGAGACACTCGCCCAAGGGTCTACGATACTAGAGCTTGCAATCGCTAAAAAAACATAAAACCAATCTAATCTATCGGGGGTTGTGACCACGGTTTCGCCCTTTCCCTCCTCGCATCGTCACGCCAAGGTATTCATGACTAGACCTATGATGGACACGGCGTATTGAATGGATCCAAGGAAGCATTGGAGCTCTACTCCCTTTACGGCATGGTAGCTAACCTTAAGCATTAAAGTATATTCAACACAAGATGATAGATAGATAATCCGACAAAGTACGATTACATCTCAAGATCGATTACAACCCATGGACGAATAAGGAGATTACCCCATCAAGGTGCTAGGCATAGCACCGTTGATCATGGTCACCTTTACGACGGTGTCTTCCTTCTTCTCCACTTGTGGGTGCTTCCTTCGAGGTGGTTGACCTCCCTCCGGAGATCTCCCTCCTCTCTCTCTAGCTTGTGGATGGCCTCCTGGTGCGAATGGCTCTCTCGCCGAATGGCAGCTCCTGTGGTATTAGGGTTGAAGATCCTTGTGCAAGGAAAGGGGCCAAACCGACTGGCGGGCTGGCCGGCCGCCGGGCCGCCGGCCCAAGCCCACCCGGTTCGGTCGCCCTTCGCTCCCGTGGGTCCTCAGGTGATTATGCACTTTGCCCCCTCCACTTGCATGATTTTGACGATGTCATCCTCGCGTCCAAGATGGAGGTTCTCCGCGCATGAAGTTCGGTCTTTTACGCTTCAATCCCCGGGGGTGTTCCTTCGTAGCACTTCGGTCCTTGCCACCATTGGAAGTGATTTCATCAAGCTCATGAACACGAACAAGACTCGTAAATGCTCCGCTGAACTTGTTGCGAATCCGTCCTTTATGTCCATGTTTTCATAAACACAACACTTCCAAATGCATGCACATAGATGAACTTGTTATATGATTAGTGTGCCTAGTGGCGGGTTAGTTCCATAATCAAATCCAAACCAAAGTGTAATGAACATGCTAGGTGTACCAAAATACACCGTCAACATCTCCCCCACGCTTAGCTCTTGCTCGTCCTCGAGCAAGTACTCGTAAAAGAACTTCGTCCAAAGTGTTGTAATCGTGTACCGCTAATCCTTCTTCTCAAGTTAGTCAATCTTTTCGTCTTTAATACATAAACATAAAGTAATGATCATCAAACATAAACATGGGCGTTTAGAATTTTTACCACGTCAAAATTTACCCCACAACTCAAACTCTTCACTCGAAGCCTTCAATCCCAGCCTTGCTTACTTCTTTGCTTCCATCGGAGGTTTTTTTATGATTTTTCAAAAATAAAATTCCTGCAACAAGTGTTAGACAAAAATCTTTCTCCAAGCTCTCTCAAGTCACTCATATGAGGTGGCTATCCTAACCAAATTTTATAAAACTCTCACCTCCCATAAATCTCTCATATAACGTGTAAAGTGGAGCTATAGGTAGGGCTAGTGCAATCAACACAAGTATTGTCAAACTAAGAACTTCCTCTAATGGTTGTTTACCTTTCAAAGCCAATGATCATGAGAATTAACCATATGTAGGGATATCAAGGATGAGAAGATTTAGAATGGTGGACATGTGCAAGGGCAAAAGAAAATTATGACTACGAGGCACCGATGATGTCCTCGTTGTCGGATTGCACATGGTTGGAAAAAGAGTGAAAGTTTCGTCTCTCAACAACGTGACACCCTTCCTTGCACTTTATTTTTCTTTTCTTTCACTTGATTCATCCCTCTCATATCTTTATTGCCACTCCTCTTTTCTCTTTTTCTTCTTTTTTCTTTCTTTCTTTCATTCTCATATTTTTCTCTTTTTTTACTTTTCTATATATTTTTTTCTTTCTTTCTTTTCCATTCTCATACTTTTCTCTTTATTTTTCCCTCTCTTGACAACTTTTCAAAGCTCTCAACTCCTCTCTTTCTTGCATGCATACAATCTGAAATTTTAAATAAACCATGCTAGAGACGAGACGAAACTTTGAGAGTAGGTTGTGTTCAAGGAATACGATGTACAAAAGAGATGTATAGGGTTGGGTATGGAATTCGGCGATGTACGGGACTTCCGATGTGAAAGTCACGTTACCGAATGCATGACGAGGCTAGCAACAAAAAGATAAGCACAAGAACATGATCATTGCTCGAAATTAAAACTCCCAAGAGAAGGATCCTAGCCCAACTCATCGTGCTAATCACACTTATGGTGGAGCAAAAAAAATTGGCTTTGTATAGGATTTTTCTTACTCTCAACTTGGAAAAGAGGTTTTGCTAACCTTTATTACAAGGGTTTTTAGATAATTTTCAGAACTGAAATCCTCCAACTTTTAGCATTGAACATAGCACAACCAACATGTGAAGCTCAAGATCGAAGTGTGGTATGGGTACTTTTAGTAATAGCAATTCCACTAAGCACCACGGTAAACGTTTTTCAAACCACACACTTATGTTCATATATCAGAAACTAAAGATGAACGAACAAGTAAATTAAGATAAGCAATACACAAGACACAAAATATATAAAGACTCTTTTTATTTGAATTTCTTTGACTCAACACTAATTTAAGACACTTGCAAAAATTTAAAAACACACTCAAAAACTAAAGACTCATTAAACTCTAATACTCTCTCGAAGATTAAACCGAACCTAAACTTGAAGCTCAAAAGCTAAGGCTAGCTAGCTAGCTCTCCCCCACGCTAAAAACATACGACGTCCTCGTCGTATCTTACAAAATTCTTAAGGGGAAAACTAAACCTAGTGGTACTTCCCACAACTATTGCACCACTTGCCTCTCATGTTCCCAACCATGCCAAAAAGTTTGCGCACGTTTCGGTTTAGGAACTTGTAGTCGTCTTCGACTACGCGCTCCAAATCGTCCATATGCTGCCTCATCGCCTCCATGGCTTGGAAACATTCATCGACCGTTGCGTAGAGATCCGAGATGGAGTGACGGCAAGCTGCACAACACATCGGATGCAACCCGAAAGGGTCGTCATTGCCAGGGTCTCCGCCGTCGTCGTCACCACCATTGTCGTCGCCGCCGTTGGGGCCTTCGGGAGTCTTCTCCTTGGGCTCCTCATCCCAAATGTAAAGATCGTTATCATCTCTTCCGGCGGCCGCCCACGAGCTCGGGCTACGATCGTCGGAGTAATCGCTACCCCCATAGTCCTTAGGCTCAGGCGACACCTCCTTGTAGTCCTTCCGCTTCATGCCTTGGATGCGTGCCGACCCGAACAGGCGTGGGACCTTCTCTCTTCTTCGACGGGGTTGCGAGATGCGATAGCTCCGGTCGGGACACGCCCTCCGCAACGGATACGGGCGGTCCTCTTGATCTCGACGGGTAGCTTGAGCTCGCGTCGCCGCCTCCATCGATGGCTCCTTGGCTTCTTGCTTCAACTCTAAGCTCCTCGGGGACACAATGGCTGCTGCGTGGGTGCAAAATATTGCTTGATTGGATTGATTCCCGAGCTCCCAATTCGGCCAAATAAATAGTCCGAAGAGGAAAACCCTAGGAACCTCATTTTCCTTTTTTAAACTTTCCTTAAAATTTTCTGACCGAAGAAGGAAGTCGAAAAGGAGCGATTCGGGCAAAAATCGGGATCGACCGCCGTCGGGACCCACCTGGGCCGGTCGGACTGGGCCGGCCGGCCCACCCTGTCTCGGGGGCCGGGCCGGTCCGGTTTTTCGTGCACCGCCCTTTTTTCGCCTTCTTAGCCCATGGGAAAAGGTTGGCCCAAGAAATCTTGAGAAACCCAGAAAATTAAAAGAAAACTATTTACAAAATCCATGCCTTGTTTTTCGTCCTAGGCGGACATTCTCTTCTTCCATGGTGAAGACATCAACATGGTGAAGGGGCACAACGTCGGGTTCGTAGTAAACCTTAAGCCGTTGACCATTCACCATAAATTGATCGCCTTTCACATCCATAATGGTTACCGCTCCATTGGAGAGCACCGAATGCACAACATAAGGTCCGTCCCACTTGCTTTGCAATTTCCCTTTCCAAGGTTTTAAACCTCGAATTGTAGAGGAGGACCTTATCTCCTTCTTTAAACTCTTTCTTTTTCAACCTTTTATCATACCACCTTTTGATTCTCTCCTTGTATATGCTTGCATTTTCATATGCTTTCAACCTCATCTCTTCTAGCTCGCTTATTTGGATTCTTCGTTTCACCACCGCGGCATCGAGATCAAGGTTCATCTCTTTAATCGCCCAATAGGCTTTATGTTCCAACTCAACCGGAAGGTGGCAAGCCTTTCCATAGACGAATTGATAAGGGGTCATACCTATCGGTGTCTTGAACGCCGTTCGATACGCCCACAAAGCTCCGTCTAATTTCTTTGACCAATCTTTGCCTCCCTTCTCTATGGTTTTGTTGAGGATGCTTTTTAATTGCCTATTTGATGTTTCCGCTTGTCCGTTGGTTTGTGGGTGATAGGCCGTAGAGACCCTATGTTCAATTCCCAACTTGGACAAGCACTTTTTGAAATTCTTCCCGGTGAAGTGAGTTCCTCCATCGCTTATCAAGATTCTCGTGCAACCAAACGAGGAAAATCACGTTCTTGATCATAGTAATGGATTCCTCCGTGGAAGCTTTACGACATGGCATGGCCTCTACCCACTTGGATACATAATCAACCATGACTAGAATATACTCATATCCGCATGAGTTTTTGAAAGGCCCCATGAAGTCTATACCCCATACATCGAATAAATCGATTTGTAGATTGTATTTCAAGGGCATAGAATTTCTTTGAGAGATGTTTCGGTTCTTTGGCATTCGGGCATGATGCAACATATCTTTTAGTATCTTCATGCATCTCCGGCCAATAGAATCCGCTTGACCATACTTTTGCTTGGGTCCTAAAATGGCTATAGTGTCCACTGACTCACGAGTGGCACTTTCTCAGAATTTCTACCCTCTCTTCTCTTGGCACACATCTTCTCATGACTCCATCATTGCCAAGTTTGAAGAGGTATGGCGCATCCCAAAAGTACTTCTTACTTTTGAGATTATCTTCTTTTGAGAGTTTTATCTAGATGATCTAGAGGCATCTTCCGAATCGCTCGAATGATATCAATCATCCAAGTGTCTTTATCGAGCACTCGATAGAGGTGGTCATCTCTCATCTTATCTTCTATGGGCTCTTTATCATCTTGTCCACGATTCATCCTAGACAAATGATCGGCCACAACATTCTCCACCCCTTTTTATCACAATTTCAACATCAAATTCTTGGAAGAAGGATCCAACGAATCAAGCGTGGTTTAGCTTCCTTCTTAGCCAAGAGATACTTGATGGCTGCGTGATCGGTGTAAACAATGACCTTCGAGTTCATGATGTAAGATCTGAATTTTTCAAAAGCGAACACCACCGCTAGCAACTCCTTTTCCGTAGTGGCATAGTTTAATTGTGCCCCATTAAGAGTTTTGCTAGCGTAGTAAACGGCGTGAACTCGGCCTTCCTTTCTTTGACCCAAAACCGCGCCTACGGCGTAGTCACTTCGCCACACATGATCTCGAAAGGTTGGCTCCAATCCGGAGGTTGAATAATGGGAGCACTCACCAACACACTTTTCAAGGTCCGGAATGCCGCTAGGCACTTCTCATCAAAGTCAAAGCCACATCCTTTTGAAGGAGATGCGTTAAAGGCTTAGTGATCTTTGAGAAGTCCTTAATAAATCTTCTATAAAATCCGGCATGGCCTAGAAAGCTCCTTAAGGACTTAACATCCGTCGGAGGTGGGAGTTGCTCAATCGTCTCTACCTTAGCCTTGTCCACTTCAATGCCTCTCTCGGATATAACATGTCCGAGCACTATGCCTTGCTTAACCATGAAGTGGCACTTTTCCCAATTTAACACCAAGTCTACCTCCGCACACCTTGTGAGGACCTTATCCAAGTTTGCCAAGCAATCCATGAACGTCTTCCCATAAACGGAAAAATCATCCATGAACACCTCGACAATTTCTTCGATGAATTCCGAGAATACGGCCATCATGCAACGTTGAAAAGAGGCCGGAGCGTTGCATAGACCGAAGGGCATCCTTCTATATGCAAACGTTCCATAAGGGCATGTAAACGTTGTTTTGTGTTGATCATCCGGGTGAATGGGAATTTGCATGAACCCCGAGTACCCATTGAGAAAGCAAAAATAAGCGTAGTTCGCTAATCTCTCGAGCATCTCGTCAATGAACGGTAGGGGGAAGTGATCTTTCTTTGTCGCTTTGTTAAGCTTTCGATAATCGATACACATCCACCACCCGGTCACGGTTCTTTGCGGTATCAATTCATTCTTCTCATTCTTCACCACGGTTAAACCTCCTTTCTTTGGTACACAATGTACCAGGCTCACCCATTCGCTATGCGGAACCGGGTAGATGATTCTGGCATCAAGTAACTTGATGACCTCTTTCTTTACTACCTCTCGCATGGCATGAGTTAGCCTCCTTTGGTGGTCCACTACGGGCTTACATTGGTCTTCCATTGGTATACGATGAGTGCAAAAGGCTGGGCTAATACCTTTGAGATCATTAGTCGAATATCCAATCACCTTCCTATGTTTTTTCAATAAAATCAGCAACTTCTCATTTTCTTCAGGACTCAACTCATCGTTCACGATGACTAGATAAGTCTTGTCTGGGACCAAAAATTCATACTTGAATCCTTTGGGCAAAGGTTTAAGGTCTACCTCGGGCGCTTGTGGCTCCTCGGGTTTTATTTCTCCTATGTCCTCAAATTTTCCTTCCTTCACGCTTCCATCATGTGGTTCTAAGCCTTTTGTTGCTTCTTCTAGTTCTTCATCTTGTTGATTACTAATTTGATTTTCCATTGCTCTTTGCAGCGGGTCTCTAAGGGTTTCAACAAAACAAAGACTATCTACCTCCTCTACTTCTTCATCGGGAGGAAAGGGTGTAGGGTGTTTAGATACGCGAAGAAAATTATATGTGTACTTTGTTCCATTAAGGTTCATTGTTACTTTGCCTTCTCCGGCATCCAACACGGCATCAACCAACTTAAGAAAGGGCCTACCTAGGATTATGTGATCATGATTACTATGGTAAGCATCAATAACAAAGAAATCGGTTGGTATACATCTTCCAGAGATTTTTACTTTCATATTGCAAGCAATACCTAGAGGTTTAATAGTTCTACCATCTCCCATAATTAATTTCGTTGATGTTGGAGCTAAGTCTAGGTTGTGGTCTTGAACTTTATCGTAAATTTTAGAAGATAGGACACTTACTTGGGCTCTGATGTCGCATAAAGCTTTGCATTGAACTCCGTTGATCTCGCAACTCAAGCGTGGTGCCATCTTCTCTTCTTCTTCTTCGGATCTGCTCGTAAACTACGGGAGGCGTATGGTGATGCTTCGGGCTTGATCCCCATGATTCTCTTCACCTCGACTATGTGTTCCGGATCCACTTCATCATCTGCAAAGAGCTTTTGAAAGATCTCACCGGTGGTTTCAAGGTCGTATGAATCTTCCGCTTTCTTTCCGTGGAAATCCACTTCCAATGCTCTTGCCATCCCCTTTGATTAGGGAACGGTCTTCTCTTGTCGAATACTTCTCAGAATCGATTGGAACCCAATCCATTGGTTCGAACTCCTTAGTGGCTTCGCTTGACATGCTTCTCTTGTTTGTCTCATTTGGTACGCACAAGTCAACGCTGGGTAGTTCTTGACTTGATGTGTTCTTGTTCAAACTTTTCCGGGATTGGCTCCTCTTTTGTGACTTCCGGGGTTGCCTCTTTAGAAAATTCAGCACACTTCTTCTTCCTTAAATTATATTCCGGCTCTTCCGCAAGTCTTGTTTCCCAATCTCTTCGCATGGCAGCCGCTTTACTAATTTTTTGTAGAAGTAGGGCGGCTTCTGTGAGTGTTTTCTCCATGAGATCCCCACCTGCACACATTTGGACGTGTTGCATGCAACTAGGGGTTAGGAAAAGAAAATGTATGCAAGAGTACGTCACCGGAGAAGCCGAGTCTTGGTCCTTGTTCGATTAACTCATTAAACCTATCCCAAGCTTGGTCTATCCCTTCCTCTTCTCCTTGCATGAAAGTGATCACTTGCCTCCTTAGATGTTGAACCTTGCTAATTGGAAAGGACTTCTCGCAAAACTTCTTTGTCAACTTGTTCCAATTGCCTTCAACTTCAAAGGACGCAAACGAGTACCATGTCTTTGCTTCACCGGCAAGTGAGTAAGGAAAGAGATTCCATTTGAACCATTCATCGGGAACTCCTTCTTGACGCACCATGTTGCATAGCGTCGTGAAATGCCTTATATGTCTATATGGGTTCTCCGTAACCATCCCTTCAAACGGGTTTGCTGCCACCATCTTGATGGTCTTGGATTTAATTTCATACTTGGTCGCTTCGAGCTTCGAATCCGACTCTTGTACTCTTATGTCTTCACATCGAGGGCTAGCGTAATCCCTTAGTGATTTCTCCGGTTCTTCCACGGGTTGATTGACGAACGCCATCTAGACAACAAGATAAAAACAAAAAACAAAAACAAAACAAAGTGGTTTTCTAGATAATATGTGTTAGATATAGCAAACAAAAGATAAACTAAATATAAAACTAAGTTAAATGCAAACCAAACGATGTAAACTAGCTTGATCCCCGGCAACGGCGGCAGAAAAAGGGGCTTGTTGACGGATAAAAGACGTATCCACCTACGATCCGCAAGCGTACAGACCTACACCTTTTTCACACGGGATTCCCAAGGTTCTTGTCAATCCGCGGAGCAAGGGGATTACAAACGTTCGATCTACCTTTACGCTCTAGCTACTCAAACCCTAACTATGATTAAACTAGAAAACAACTAAACTACACTAGAGAGAATGATTAAGCAATCAAGATAGGAGACACTCGCCCAAGGGTCTACGATACTAGAGCATGCAATCGCTAAAAAAACATAAAACCAATCTAATCTATCAGGGGTTGTGACCACGGTTTCGCCTTTCCCTCCTCTGCCGTACCACGAAGGTATTCATGACTAGACCTATGATGGACATGGCGTATTGAATGGATCCAAGGAAGCATTGGAGCTCTACTCCCTTTACGGCATGGTAGCTAACCTTAAGCATTAAAGTATATTCAACACAAGATGATAGATAGATAATCCGACAAAGTACGATTACATCTCAAGATCGATTACAACCCATGGACGAATAAGGAGATTACCCCATCAAGGTGCTAGGCATAGCACCGTTGATCATGGTCACCTTTCCGACGGTGTCTTCCTTCTTCTCCACTTGTGGGTCCTTCCTTCGAGGTGGTTGACCTCCCTCCGGAGATCTCCCTCCTCTCTCTCTAGCTTGTGGATGGCCTCCTGGTGCGAATGGCTCTCTCCCTGTCGAATGGCGGCGCCTCCAGGGTTTTAGGGTTGAAGATCCTTCGGGTGCAAGGAAAGGGGGGCCAAATCGACCTCCGAAGTGGGCTGGGCCGGCCGGCCTGGGCCGACCGGCCCAGGCCCAATTCGGCCCGGTTCGCCCCTTCGCTCCCGTGGGTCCTCAGGTGATTATGCACTTTGCCCCCTCCACTTGCATGATTTTGACGATGTCATCCTCGCGTCCAAGATGGAGGTTCTCCGCGCATGAAGTTCGGTCTTTTACGCTTCAATCCCCGGGGGTGTTCCTTCGTAGCACTTCGGTCCTTGGCACCATTGGAAGTGATTTCATCAAGCTCATGAACACGAACAAGACTCCGTAAATGCTCCGTTGAACTTGTTGCGAATCCGTCCTTTATGTCCATGTTTTCCTGCATAAACACAACACTTCCAAATGCATGCACATAGATGAACTTGTTATATGATTAGTGTGCCTAGTGGCGGGTTAGTTCCATAATCAAATCCAAACCAAAGTGTAATGAACATGCTAGGTGTACCAAAATACACTGTCAACAATGATATAGCAGATTTATTGTCTACCCTGAGCACTGTCTTACTAATCTTCGTTCCCTGAATTTCAGCCAACACTCTAGCCAACCAAACAACCTGACAGGCAGCAGTAGCAGCTGCAATATACTCAGCTTCACAGCTAGACATAGCCACAACTTTCTGCTTAGAGGATTGCCAGCTGATTGGACTTTCTCCAAGGAAGAAAAGTACTCCAGAGGTGCTCTTCCTGCTGTCCAAGCATCCTGCTAAGTCACTGTCACTGAAACCTTTCAGCTCTGCCTTCCCTCCTCTCCTCCTTGGATAAAACACACCTGAATCAACTGTCCCAGCAATATATCTCAAAATATGTTTGACAGCCATCAGATGCTCCTCCTGAGGTTTCTCCATGAACCTGCTTACATAACCAACTGAGAATGCCAAATCTGGCCTAGTGTTAACTAGATACCTCAGACTGCCAATGAGGCTTCTATACTCAGTTGCATCCACATAAGGATTGTCTCCTTTGCTGCTCAGCTTCAGCTTTGCTTGCATGGGCACCTGGACTGGATTGCATCCCAGCATCCCTCCCTTCTCCAGTATCTTCCTAGCATAGCTCCCTTGAGACAGTGTGATCACTTCTTGTTCCTGCTTCACTTCAATTCCCAGATAATATGTGAATAGCCCAAGGTCACTCATCTTGAACACACTTGCCATCTGCACCTTGAATTTCTTGATGTTGTTTTTGTTGGCTCCTGTGATCACCAAATCATCTACATAAACTCCCACAACCAACCTATCAGCACCAGATCCTCTGAAGTAGGTGGCATGTTCTGAAGGACACTTCACAAAACCAAGTGCTACTAACTTCTCATCTAGCTTCTGATTCCAAGCTCTAGGTGCTTGATGCAATCCATACAGAGCTTTGTGAAGCTTCAGTACCTTGTGTTCTTGACCTGTTACTTCAAATCCAGGGGCCTGTTGCACATACACCTCCTGGAGATCACCATTCAGAAAGGCAGTTTTCACATCCATGTGATGCACCTCCCAACCTTCTGCAGCAGCTAGAGCCAGCAGCAATCTCACTGTCTCCATTCTTGCTACAGGTGCAAATACTTCTGTATAGTCAATGCCTTCTCTCTGTGCATACCCCTTTACCACCAGACGAGCCTTGTACCTGACAATGTTGCCATGCTCATCTCTCTTCACCTTAAACACCCATTTGAGTCCAATAGCCCCTCTGCCTTGAGGAAGATCAGTGAGCACCCAGGTCTTGTTGTCTTCAATTGACTTCAATTCCTCCTCCATTGCCTTGCGTCAGCACTTCTCCTCCATGGCTTGCTTTACTGATGTCGGTACCTCAGCACTCACAGAAAGCAACACCCCAGACACTAAGACACGCTCGGGGCGGTGTCGCACTGACCGATGACACCCTCCAGTGGCCGAAAGCGCAGTGGAGCATCCTCGTCATGATCCGCATCCAGCAGCCCATCAGCATCCTGGGGTGGGGACACGAACTGAATGCCGTCAGGTGTCTCCACTTCAGTGCCTGCCTGCGATGCTGGTGTAGAGACAAGAGGCGTCGCCGGTGTTCCAGGATCCTCAAGAGCGCCATCATGCTCGACGTCGCCAGGCGGCATGGTGTACACGATGGTGAAGGTGTCGTCGCCGTCGCTTGTTGCAGACGTCTCCTTGCCATCATCCCAGCTCCACTCACTACGCGAAAACCTCACATAGGTAACGTGACATTTGTAATGGGCCCATAAGGCCCGTTACAATAAATCTTAAAGGTAATGGACTTTAATAAAGTCCGTTACCAATAAGTCTATGCCCGTTACCTATAACACGTATACAGCACGGTCCAACCTTATTAGTAACGGGCTTTAGTTAACATCCGTTACCTTTAAGATTTGTTGTAACGGACCAGAAAATACCCGTTACCTATTTGATTCCCGGACCCGAATTTTTATTCCAATATCGTTAACCATCCTCGCGTCCACCCTATCTGTCCACCCTTGGGTCCGCCCACCCCCTCGCGCCGCACTCCTACCCTATCTGCACAACCCCTCGAGCTCCTCCCTGCGCCGCCTATCTGCACTCCCTTCCTCGCTCCCTCCGCCTGGCAGGACGAGGTTCGGCGGCGCCTCCTCCACCACGCGACCAGGTCGGCACGGCCGCCTCTGCCCCTCCTCCACCAGGACGACCTCGAGTTCGGCAGCCTCGAGGTCCCCACCTTGGTGCCCTGCGGCGGCGGCGCCACTCCCCTGCGCCAGATCCGCGTGCCGGTTGGCCCCGGAGGTCCCTCCTGGCCTCTCCAATGGCGGCACGATGCTCCCTGCGCGGCGGAGGAGCTGCTAAGGAAAACCACCATCCACCGGCACGCGGTTTTGTTGGGCCGCCGTCGGCATGCACGCCGTGCACGTCGCCGACGAAGATGGTGTACCGCAAGCCCACGGTGCTGCAGCGGGTGCCCCACACGCTGGCCTCCCTCTCGCGCCGCCGCCAAGAAGAAGTACCACGAGCCCATGGTGCTGCTGCCCGCCGCCAAGAAGTACCGCGAGCCCATGGTGCTGTCGTCCGCCGCCAAGAAGCTGTACCAGCTTGCATTTCAACTGCAATTGAATTTACCACATCACTTCTGTAGTTGGGATATGCTTCCTAACACTACACTTCTGAACTCTTTTTTGATTCTCACAGGGGAAAGACAAGGCAGATTGGCTGAGGAATGTACACTGCTAGCTTATAAATGAACATCTCAATCATACTTTATGAATTCCTTTGCCATATCTTTGACAAATATAGCTTTGCTTAGTTTTAATTTTAATTTTGTGGTGATGTTTGCCAACAGGAGGGATTCAAATGGATGTTCCAAAGAGAACAGGAGCAAGAGAAAAGACAATCTAATAGTTTGTAATAGTTGTGGTTAGAGGGTAGGAGCAGTGACACTAGTAGGAAATTAATATCCTAGTAGTTTGATGCCTTTGTGAAGACGAACTCGCATAGTCCTTTCATTATGGTAATGAAAAATTAACAGCTAAACCACAAACAACTAAGTGTGCTTTTTTAGTCATGCTATGTTGGATACTTCCGAACGAATGGTTGTCACTAAGTGGAAATTCAAGTTGCTATGTTCATTTTAAGAGAATTCCCTACTGTAAATTTATCTGGAAATTCAAGTTGCTATGCATGCTATATGTTTTTTAACTAATTAAGATGACATCTGAGTTTTCAAACTTGCAAACTTATTTTTTCTCATGCTGCTTGAGGCCTACAAGAACATATATAACTGGGATGCCATTTGCATCCTGTGCTCTTCAAGCTCATGAAGGTAATTTGTCCTGCCTTTGCAGCTGAAATGGTTGCTGGCATTTTTTTCAACAGGTCCCCTAGGCTCATAAGCATGTAACTGTCAGGAAGATGCCGACATAGCTCAATATATCCATCAAAACAAAATATACCAACTGGAAATAATATGAGATCCGCCTTACTATTCTTATGTATTTACTGCATTCAGTTATTATGACAGTTCCTGCTACAATTGTGCCATTGTGGAAAAGGATCAAACAGGAATACACAGATAACTTGGAGAACATGTTGTGCTTGTGTTGCATGGGTGCCAGCATTTGCCTTGTCTCCATTTGTTTGAATGAACCTTCAAATATAATTCTTGTCCTACACACCACTTAATCGCATATGACTTATGTCATTTCACACTATTGCCTGTTCATTATGAAATAATCAATTAGTTCAGCACATGCTATCTGAAGTTGTACATTTCTACCTCTAGCATGTTTATTAGTATTTGAGAAGTTCAAATGTAATCTTAATTTTCATATGTTGAAGGCCATCCTTATCTGCAATGTATTCTGAATATGTTCTTTTGAGAGTTTCAGTTCTCTTGATGCCTTTTCCTTGAAAATTTCAGGAGGTTGCAATGAAGAAATTTCTTGATCAGGATTTGTAAGGTGATTCACTAGAGCAATTTAAATGTGAAGTAAGTTAAATTTAAGACATGACTCTATGGCTAACTCTAGCATAATGTCAGTGACTTAAATATGTCACTTACCTTGATGCTACTATTTTTTTTGTCTTGGCAATTTGACAGTGTATCCATTGCCATTGATATGAATATATTATTCTGAACCTCTCTGAGCATGTAATTGCTAGTTGCACTTGTCTTTTGCATAGGAAGCAATGGTAACTATGGATCCAGTGCTCTTTGTGACACTTCCTGCCATGTTATTGCCATGTTAATTTTCAGGTTAACCAAGTAGTTATTATTCTACTTTCAGTTACTTTGATTTCGTGAGCATGTATGTATGTAACTGAGCATGTATGTATGTAACTGAGCATAGTTGTATGTAACTGAGCATAGTTGTATGTAACTGTATACATGTGTGTATAAAAATAAAGAATATAATTTTTTTGGATTTCTTTTTTTTTAATTTTTAATTCTAGATTGGTAACGGGCATAGATTGTTGCTCGTTACCAATAGTATGCTATTGGTAACGGGCAACAACCTATGCCCGTTAGCAATAGCAGACTATTGGTAACGGGCAAAATACTCATTACCGATGTTGGGTTATTTGTAACGCTTGATTGGTAACGGGCGCTATGCCCGTTACCAATGACGATCTGCGCCCGTTACGAATCACTGTTTTTCACGTAGTGACTGGGCCTCCTCGTCGAACACCACATCCCTGGACACATGAACACGACGCGTCTCAGGGTCGTACGCCCGGAACGCCTTGGTGCCGCGCTCGTAGCCGACGAAGATCATCTTACTCCCACGGTCTTCCAGCTTCTGCAGGTGCGGCTTCGTGTTCCGCACGTAGATGATGCAGCCGAATGTCTTCAGGTGATGGACTGCCGGCTTCTTCCCATGCCAAGCCTCGAACGGTGTCATGCCTTCCACGCCTTTCGTCGGGCACCGGTTCAAAATGTACACAGCAGTGTTAACTGCCTCACCCAGAACCAGCCCGGCAGCTTCTTCGCCTTGAGCATGCTACGTGCTATGGCCACCACCGTCCCGTTCCGGCGCTCAACAACGCCGTTCTGCTGCGGGCTGTAGGGGGCAGTGAGTTGACGACGAACCCCTTCAGCAGCACAGTACTCCCCAAACTCAATTGAGTTGAATTCGCCACCTCAATCTGTGCGGAACGCACCCAACTTCAGCCCGGACTCCCCCTCTGCTTGCATCCGAATCTCCTTGATTGCCGCTGCTGCTCGATCCTTGGATGGCAGGGGTGCCACCCACATGTAACGGCTCTTGTCATCGACTAGCAGCAGGAAGTAGGAGTTCCCACTCGGTGTTGTCAGTGTGATGGGGCCACACAAGTCACCATGCACCAACTCCAGAACGCGCCGGGCACGATACTCTGTCTTCTCCGGGAACAAGGAGCGCCGCTGCTTCCCGGCCAGGCACGCTTCACAGAGCTGATCCACCTGCTCCACTGCAGGCAGCCCGCGCACAAGCTCATCCCTAGCCATCTTCCGCAGCGCCGGCATGTTGACATGGCCAAGCCTGGCATGCCAACGCCAGGCGTCCTCCTCGCAGCGGACCGCCAGACAGACTGCATGTGCAATGTTGAGGTTGAGCACATACAGCCTGTTCGACGCACGACGCACCTTCGCCAGGAGCCGCCTATTTGGCTCCCTGATCCTCATCACACCATCATCAATGTTGATCTTGTAGCCCACCTCGTCGAGCTGAGCGATACTCACAATGTTCGTGGTGAGCTTGGGGATGTAGTAGACACCGGAGAAGGATCGATGCTCTCCATTCTTGCACATGAAGAGGACGGTGCCGCAGCCTCGATCCGCACGACGGAGTCGTCGCCGAACCGCACCGAGCCGCGCACCGCTGTGTCGAGCTCCGCGAATGCCGCCGGGGACCCCGACATGTGATTCGTGGCCCCGGTGTCCAGCACCCATGACTTGGCGTCGTGCTCCTCCTCGCTCCCGAGCTCCACGACCACCTTCTGCTCGTACAGCCGCACCAGCGAGCGCACTGCTGCGCCCGACCGCGGCACGCCGCAACTCGATCTGCCATCTCCACGTCCCTGACCTGCTTCCGCAAAATGCGTGAGCACCTTCTCCTGCAGCAGGTGTGCGGCGACCCTTGACTCGGCGTCTCCCGAGGCCGCACGTGGCACCGCGCCCTCCACCGCAGCGCCGCCAGTGGCCGCGCGTGGGCCTGCGCCGCTCATCACCGCGTCCTCCACCGCTGTGCCGTCCGTGGCTGCGCGTGGGCATGCGCCACCCGTCGCCGCGCGTGGCCCCGCACCTGCGCCTGTACCCGCGCGTGGACCCGTGCCGGTGGCTACTGCGCGAGACGCTGCATGGGTTGCCGCGCGTGGATCCGCGATGACTGGCCCCACAACATCGCCCCTCGAATAGCTGCACCCTGAGGAAGGGCCGCACCAGAGCAGGCGGCGTCGATGCGACTCAGCGGCGGCGCCGGGCAGCAGACGCGGCGAGCGTGCGGATCGCCGCTCCTCTCCCACGGCGAGGTGGACGAGAGGCGTTGACTGGAGGAGGAGGAGCGTCCCCTCATCCTCTTCTTCCTGGACCAGATGGGCTCTCTGGTTTTTGGGCTTTGTTGGGCACTCACGGGCCCAGTGACCATTTTTACCACACCGCCGACATTCATCCCGGCCTATTGGCTTGCCAGAACTGTTTGCCGGCCCGTGAGACGACGGCCCAGCGCCGCCACGCCCTCGTCCGCGTCCTCGCGAACGCCCTCCGCCGCGCCCGCCAGAGCTCCCGGCGCCGGCGGATGATTCTCCGTCGCCCTTTTTCTTCCTTCTGCACTCCCACTCCTCCGCCGTCATGTACAGCTTCCCGTCATGGTGGAGTGTCGCCGGAGCCCCATCTAAGGAGTCTTCTGAGGCCTTGAGACGCCCCGTCAAGTCCGCCACCGTGAGCGTGGAGACGTCCATCAGAGTACGGATCGCCGCCACCATCTGCTGGTACTCTGCCGGGACGCTCTGCATCATCTTCAGCACGATCTCCTTGTCCTCCAACTCCTCCCCAAGGGTCTGCAAAGAGGCCTGCATCCCTGTGAGGCGGAGTGCGAAATCTTCCACCGTCTCGCCGTCCTTGAATGCGGCGAGCTCGAAGTCCCGGCGGAGCTTCTGGGCACTGTTCTCCTTGACCCGCTTGTCACCGACACGCATGTCCCACGCCTCCGTCGCCGTCTCCTTGTCGCAAATCGCCCTTGCCAGCTCGGGCGGAACGGCCGTACAGAGCGCGTCGAGCGCCATCATGTCCTCCTGGTCATCAACGTCGCCGCTGTTAACCACCTGCCATAGCCCGCGAGCCTTCAGCTTCACCTTCATCAGCCGTGCCCAATCGGAGTAGTTTGATTTGGTGAGAGCGGGGTAGATACTCCCGATCCCAACCTCACGAACCAACTTCTGGAGCACCGCGGCGCCCTTGGTGTCGCTTCCGCCCGCGCCATCCGCAGGTTTCTTGTTGCCCTTCTTTTTCGGTGACGACGGCTGAGAGCCCGTCATTGCCCACTCGATCGCGCGGTCGCGGTTCCAGCGAAGGTAGCGCGCGATGATCGATTCCTGAACCCTTGCCGGCTCTGATGCCAGTTGTTGTTGGAATTCGCCGGAGTAGCGACGGTCTCTCACGTCGCCGGTGAACCCTGCTAGCAAACACACACAAAAGAACTCATGTGAACTCTTCTGGAACACGATCTCGGTCTTGTGCTGCAACTAGCAGCATTTTTCTGTAGACTCTATTGCTTTAAGTAATAGAAAGATTACAACGGCAGGAGGCCATGACCTCCTACATGCACGGCACGATCATCGTCGACGCATGCCATCCCAGGCGCCTGGAACGTGCCGCACGACGCGCTCACCCCGCGGACAAAGAGCGGGTCAGAGCTCACCCTAGATACACGGCCTAACAGATCGCCATGTACCCCTAACTGAAACTCTAATAGAAATAAACGGCTAAACACAAGCTTATTCAACAGGGCAAGCGGAGGAGGTGGGGACGAGGCGGGAGGCGTAGTCGTCGCGGCGGCGTTCGGTACTGAGGTTGCGAGCACGCCCGAGAGTGGGGCGGCGGTGGAACTCGAGGAACCGTGGCGGGCGGGGCGAGGCAGTGCGGTGCCAGCCCTTGCAGACGAGCACGGCGCGGACGAGGCTCGCGGGTCCGCGTGAGGGAGGCGGAGGAGGACCTCCTCGACGAGCTCCTCCAGCAGCGCCATGCTGCTGTGCTTGCTTCATCGGCAGGCAGGCGGGCGAGCGGGCGGCGGAGGAAGCGGAGAGGAAATTTGCGGGCGGCTGGCGCGCGATCTTGGCGGGGTCCAGCCAGGTTGCGTTGACTAACGGGCCTTCCACTGCCAGGTGGGGTCTGGGCCTTATTTGTCTTTCTAACGCACTGCAGTAAAAGGTAAGTTTCGGCTTTTTTTGTAATTATTGTCCTACCATGGCTTAACTAGACTCAAAAGATTCGTGTCGCAAAGGCCATCACGATCGTGTAATTAGTTTTTGATTTCATCTACGTTTAGTATTCCGAACATATGTCTTTTGGTGTATTTAATGTGGTGGAGAGAGAGTGGAAAAGAGGAATTCTAGCCAACTAAACAAGGCCCTGGTAAAACCAACTAGACCCGGGCAATCGGGAGTAGCAGCGATTGAGGTAGACCTCAGCATTTTTTGGGCCGGGCCGGGTTCGGGCCGGGTTGAAAAAAATTTCTGTTATTTCGGGTCTAAAAAATCTTGCTCATGACCATCCCACTGGGCGCGTCGGGCCTCAATTTTCGGGTCGGGCTCGGGTCGGGCCCGTGCTTGGGTGGGCCGCCTGCGTATTTTTTTAGTGTAAAACAACTAAAAACAGCATTTCGGGCCAGGCTCGGGCCAAAAAATATTTTCGCGGGCTTCAAGATCTCTGCCCACGCCCGTCGAAGAAGGTTCAGGCGGGCTGCACGGCCGGGCTGGACTCAAAATGCTCAGGTATAATTGGAGGCGGAGTCGCCGAGAGGTGCAGAGGAGATGAGATCACCAGAGCACGAATGACCGCCGCGACCAAGCTTTGCCAGCGTTTCACCAGCCAAGCCCCTGCCTCCGGGATATTTAATTTTTTTGCCACAGTTACGGATGCCGCTCCTTCAAAAGGTACCTTTGCGTGAGTTCCTACAATTTTGTCACTCTTAAGTTGGGCACCCTACATTTTCGCCATTTTGTCCTACGTGGCAGTCCACACCCTCCCGACACGCTGGAATAATGACGTGCAATGACCACTTTGCCCCTGGCCTTATCCTTCTACTCCCCACACATACCTTTCAGACCCCGTCGTCTCCTCCGCGCCGTCCACTTACGTCTGGGACCCACACATTAGGACCTTCTTCAACCTCGGACGAGCAGCCATGGCCGGCAGCGGGGCAGGGAAAGCTTCATCTCTGGCGGCTAATGGCGGTCGCGCTTGCGGCGGCGGATGGGGACCCGCGGAGGCGCGGGCGTCGTGCGGGGACGCGCCTCGCCGCGCTTCTCCGCACCGCCTTTGCCTCCCGCCGCCGCACTCAAGGCGCTCCGCGGAGCGCGCGCCGGCGGGACCCCATCTGCGCCCGCTGTGGCAGACGCCGCATCGGCGCTTCCGTTTAGAGGCTCGAGGCCACGGCCACGGTCCGCGACTGCACAAACATCATGCCTGACATTCCCATCCGCGCCCCTGCGGGCGACGCCGCCAGCGCTTCCGTCGAGGGGCTCGAGAGGCCGCCGCCGACACTTCTGACCGCTAATGCCGCCTCGTGCAGTGTGGCCTGGCGCGCGCGTGGTGACCCGGGCCGCGTCGGCGGGGGTGAGGAACCCGATGACATCGAGGTCGTGACCCGCGGGAGTCACAGAAGAGGCAAGGGTAGAGAGGTCATTTCACAGGGCCGATCCAGCGTGGAGGGAGGGTGTGGACTGCCACGTAAGACAAAATGGCGAAAATGTAGGGTGCCCAACTTAAGAGTGGCAAACTTGTATGAACCCACGCAAAAGTCCCTTTTGAAGGAGTGACCCTTGTAACGGTGGAAAAAAAAAATTAGATTGCCCCCTGCCTCCGGTCTCGTGCACGGGGACCTTGCCGGGCTTCAAGGAGGAAGCAGAAGAAGACGAGCTCGGCCGAGTTAACTCGTTCAGCCTCTGTTGCAATTTACGCCATCTTCACTTTCTTTTTACAGCCGCTGTAAGTGCACGTGCTAGGGATTGGCTGCCATTCGGATTGCGATCAAATCTAGGGGGATTCCTGCAATTTACTCCATCATCGGTTCTTTCCAGCCTATGATCCGATTTCACTAACTTGGCATGTGGTAATTGAAAAGAATCTCAGTGGATGCCATATGCTGTAAAAGTGTTGGTGACTGCCTGAACTGTGGACTGTGGTTGCTGAATAGTGAATATATATTTCTCTTCCCAAAAAATGGATATATGATGTGCTACCAGAAATAATTTGCTAGTGCAAAGCGAGAACCTTCATCTCTCTTTCTTTCTAGTGCAAAGCGAGAACCTTCATCTCTCTTTCTTTCTGGCAGTGGTTGGTCTTCACTTTTCTCTGACTAAGCTTTACAGTTCCCACACATAATTGGGCATTAGAAAGGCTACAAAGACTTTGCTGCTATGGTCCAACACTCCACCAAGACTTTGCTGCTATTTTCCAACACTTCACAAAGACTTTCCTGCTATGGTCCAACTCCAACACTCCAACCTTTAAAGTCACAGCTAGTCTACACAGTTGTTGCCTGGTGAAGTGGTAAAAGCCACCATAGCTTCAAATGCTTATTTATCGCAAGCTTTCAGTTTTGCGCTGTGGATTAACATATAACAGCTTCCGTTCATTCTCACCACACCACTGTGTTATCTTCCTGACGAGGGAATCCTTAAATGGAGATGTTCATTTCTGCAGTCCTGGGTGAACTGACCACTAGATCCATAAATTTCTTCATCAGCAAAATCTACAAGCCGACGCCTCTCGACGTGGAGGATCACCTCTGCAGGGTCCTGCTGCGGGCACAAGTCATCATCGATGAGGCCATGGGGCGGCACATCTCAAACCAAGCCATGCTCTGGCAGCTGCACATGCTGAGAGTTGCCATGCATCGAGGCTATTATATGCTCGACACATTTAGGTGCCAATCTCACGAGGAGGATACAAAAGGTCAGGTCATGATTAACTCTTCGCCTCTATCTAGAGTAAGTTCTCTGAAAAGCTTATTATTCTACAATAGAGACAAACCAATTGTGAAACAACTGCAAGAAGCGATTGATGAGCTGAGCTCCAAGATCCTTGATGCGAAAGAGATTGTTGTGTTCTTGGCAAGCTACCCTCACCTATACCGCCAACCTTACAACATGCATCTCCTCCTAGGAAACTGCATGTTTGGCCGCCAGATGGAATCTGAAATTGTCATAAACTTCTTGTTGCAAACACAATCTTATGGTGCCGAAGAACTGGAGGTCCTACCAATTGTCGGTCCAATCTTTGTCGGCAAGAGCACCCTTGTTGCTCATGCTTGCAAGGATGAAAGAGTTCGTGATCATTTCTCGGAAATCTTGTTCTTCCAAAACTATGGTTTTACAGATGATGAGCTAGCTACTTTCAGAGACAGATGTGCAAGATTAGATCCAAATCATGTGTCAGTTTCGAACAGGGATAGGAGATTGCTGGTTGTTATTGAGTTTGTTGGTGATGTCGACGAAGATGAATGGAATAGGTTGTATTCTGCTTCTAAAAGGTTTCTCCCACGTGGTAGTAAAATCATAGTTACAAGCCGCTCTGAGAAGATTAAAAAGTTTGGAACGACACAGGCTCTAAGTCTGAAGTGTCTACCCCATGAGGCGTACTGGTATTTCTTCAAGACACTTACGTTTGGAAGCATGGATCCTAAGGTACAACCAAGGTTCACACACCTGGCCATGGAGATAGCCAGTAGAATGGAGGGTTCCTTCATTCCTGGGAATTTCACTGCCCAGTTGTTGAGGGACAACTTTGACATCCTATTTTGGTCCAAGATTTTGACTTTCTTGAAAGGGTCTTTCCAGAAGCATATCTCCAGATTGGGTGAGCACCCATTTGATCTTCTGAAGCAAAACAGACCTGCACGTCTCGGAAGAATGGCTGCACCATCTGAAGTTTTCGTTCTTTATCATCAATGTCACTGCTCTGCACAAGAGGAGGTTCCAAAGATAAGAATCCAAGACGTGGTTTATGGAACTTTTAAGACTAGTGGGAAATTTGAGTTCCTATCATGGAGGTCTTCGATACTTCCCTACTATAGCTATACTGGTACCTGTGAGATTCTAGAGCTAAAACCTACAGGAGTCAAGAGGAAGCGTTCTATGAAAAACGGAGACACACTTCATTAAATTTTTAACTATCAAGCTTTCGTAGCAGGATAGCTGAATATGTTTGTTAGGGTATCACAAGTCACAACTTACAGCATATAGTCATGAGGTGATGTGTCTAGTATGTACAGAATAATGTGTTACTTTGAGGCCAGACTTATATGACAGATAATGAATTGTTTCTTACTGGTTGCACTCCAGATACTATGAATCTGTTGACTTCGATTTTCAGACTTACATTTTTCTTTCAGTTTCAGTTCAGCCCCACAAAACATTCTGAACCAAAAGAGACCTGCATGTCTCTGCATCTTGGGAGAGTGGCTACACCTTCTGAAGATCTGCACACATTGGGAGGGTGGCAGCTTCAGAAGTTTTGATGGTTTATAGCCAGTATCAGCTTTCTTCAGAAGAGAAGGTTCCGGAAAAAATGGAGCCATACTTTGTTAATTTCATCATAATCAGGCTTACTCCCTCCGTTCATAAAAGAATGCAACTATGGGATCCGTGCCGGTCAAACTTGCTCAAGTTTGACCAAATGTAAAGTAAATAGTATTGACCAAATGCAACTATGGGAGTATGTTGGTGGGCACTGGGCACACATTGTTTTATAGGATGTGCCACAAGTTACATCAGAGTCAATGGTACGTCACAAGTTACAGTTAGAAATTGTATAATTGCATGGTTAGAAAAAAATTGATTAGAATTGCAGAGTCAATTGTTTCTACTCCATGTAGCAGCTCCAGAATGATGTTGAGTTGAAGCTTGCATGTTTCGTTGTGTTTTTAATTAAACCCGACATGTAAGTTTCTCCAAACATTGCTTTTTATTGAACCGAATGATTTATTTGAAGAAAATATCATTGCACCAGGTTTCTGTACAATGCAACACTTGGATTCAATCGTGATTCTTGTTCTAGCTAGTTTTATCTGCAGATTTCCTCGAAAAGCATTGCGACTACATGGGTTTCTTTTTATCTGAAAGTGTAACTGCATGGACGTCATCTTTATAGTCAATGAGAGAAAATTAGGCCCTGTTTGGCACAGCTCAGCTTCACCAGTAGAGCTGTTTTTTAGAAAACAACTTCATGAGCAACTTCATGAGTAGGGGAGAGTTATGTTTTTGCAGCTTCACCGTGTGCTTAACTCTGTGAGAGAGAGTTTTCAGAGAAGCTGACCAGAGAGTTGGGCAGAGAGCTGATCGTTTGGCTATTGAAGTTGTGAAGCTGCTCGTGAAGCCGCTCATGAAGCTGTACCAAACGGGCCCTTATTACAAGATGATATTTAAGTACTCATAAACGTTGGAACACATGTTAAAATTATACTATTTAAAAAAGAAATCAAAGTTGCTTTCCAATCGGAGGCCCAAGAAAAGGCCCAGATGAAACATTGCACGGTAAGGCCTATTTTACTCGTCTCAAGCGACAGAGCCTAGCGGAAATCCTATATAACTTCCGTAAGTTTTTTCCGTATCAACTTCTAGTGTTTGAGATTCGTGCAACCACTCGTGACCCTTGGATCTCCACTGCTAACCCTAGCTTCCTCATGCCTTGCCGGGGCTCCCAGCCCGGCCAGCCCGGCCCCGGCCCTGCGCCAGCGGCCCCGGCTGCGGCGCTGGCCGCCACCGCAATCGCCATGGCGGGGTCGCGACCGCTATGGCGGCCGCTGACTCCGCGGCCGGCCTCCTCCCACCGGCGGCGGTCCGAAGGAAGAAGAAAGACAAAAAAAATGTTGATTTTTTTCCTGAAAAATGTTGTAACATTTTGAGAAAATGTTGAATGTTGATTTTTTTTCCTGAAAAATGTTGATCAACATTTTCATGAAAAATATTGAAAAATGTTGATGAAACATTCCGTAAAAATGTTGAATCTAACGTTTTCTCTCGAAAAATGTTGATACAACTCTTTTTAGAAAAATGTTGGTTGAAAAATGTTGGCTCAACATTTTCGTTGAAAAATGTTACAACATTTTCTAAAAAATATTGAAACATTTTCTAATGCACGGGCTGATAGAAAAATAAAAAGAAGACTGTTTAGATGGACTTTCGTGGACTAGAAGTTCGCATCGTTATCCACTTCCGGTAGGTAGATAAGATCCCCACCTAGGGGCGCCTTGCAAAAATCACATCGGAGAAAGGAGGCTGGTATACGTATATTCGAGTCGCGATTATTATTCACGAAACGAAATAGGGTGCTACAAATTCAGATCGTGACCATTAATTGCGATCCAATATAGGGGGCTTCCTGCAAATGTTCCCGGTTGGCATCCGGCGCCGCCGCCGCCGCCGGCGGCGACCCCCGGCTTGCTCCGCGGCCAGGCATCCCGAGCTTACCCCCGACATCCCGCGCCGCAGCAGATATCTCTCGCCGGGTCCGTAGGCTGCTGCGATCCGGGAGGAGGCGAAGACGAGCTCGACCAAAGCGCGCGCGGCCAGCTCCGCTCGTCGTCGCCCCGGAGTTAGCGCCGCCCGTGCCTTCCAGATTTCCACCTCGAGGTATTTATTCGTAGACTAACTCCCTAGACTCCACTACGCACGCAATCAACTCTGATCATCTGGTGTCTGTTTTGGCCCTTGGCCTGTCTAGCTCCAATCTGAACTTCTGAAGCAGAACTCTGCCTTTGTTCTAATTTGTTCGATCCTTAACTATTTTTGGTGATTATAAACAATGTGTTGCTAAAGATAAAGAATTTATTACAATTTACGAATTGACAATAGATCTTTCCTGGGAGTGCTAGGATACATGGGAAATTTCCAGGCCATAACATGGGAAATCTCAAGTACTTCTGTAGACTGTCTATAGCAGTGCAGCAGCTACTTGGTGTGCTGTAAGTTACAGAGTTCAGAACATCTGGGTGCTTGCCTCATGGAAAATTGAGGATCCAGCATGGAGGTCTTGGATGCCCCCATATTATAACTAGTATTTCTTTGTTTGTGAGATTCAGGAGCTCAAAACTATAGCCACCAATAGGACTAAAACAAATTAAAAAAATTGTTATGCAAGAGCCTTTTCAATGCCTGTGGATATGTGATTCTCTTCATAGCGTAAAACAGAGGAGGCCTAGAATCTGGGCTTTCAGACTTGCATTTGGCTTTTGTTTTCGGTTGTTGTAACACCCTAATTTTCACTTTTAAGTTTAAATAAAAAATTTGCTTAGCAACCATTGTTCTTGTTTAAGGAATATAAGGTGTTTGTGATTTTCTAGGCATTTAATAATTTTGTTAATTAAGTTAATGAAATATAGGAGTTTACTGTTGCATACATGCTGGAGCATCAGTTTTGATTGTTGAATTCAAACCTGAGTTTGAATTTTGTTTGATCTTTTCTTTTCAAAAATGTTAAAAGTTTTTCCTTCTTCCCCTCCCTTTCTCCTCCTTTTGGTTTTGCGAGCCATTTGGGAAGTCCGGCCGTGCCCCCTGGTTTCTGCCGCTCGGTCGCCGCTCCTCCCCGCGCTCTGCAGCCCGCCTTGCATTCCGGCCCAGCTGCCGCCCGCCGCCTCTGCACACGGGCGGGTCCCGCCGTCATCCTCCTCGCGGCCAAGCCGAGCGGACTGGTCCGACTCCGGTTCGTGTGCGCCGCCTTCTCCGCGGGCCCACGCCGTGCGCGTCCCGCGGCCTTTTTAACCCCGCCGCCTCGCACCGCGCCGCTCCTTTCCCCGAAAACCCTAGCGCCCGAGCTCCGCGCCGTCGCCGCTAACCCTAGCCGCGCCGCCCGTGGACCGTCGTCCGCCTTCCGCCAGGAAGGTCGCCCGGAGCTTCGCCGCAAGGTGAGGAACCCGCGGGTGTCGCTTGTTTTCGTCACCGAGCTCCGCATCACCTAAAACGGGGTCGCCGGAGTTCACACCGCCACAGTTTCCGCCCATACCGCCTTGCCTTGCCGTCACGCCGCCCGGCGCCCGCCCCGGTGCCCTAGATTGGTTCGCCGTCTCGCCCGCTTCATCCCCGTGCAATCCGCGTGAAAAATCGAGCACCCTAGCTCGACGTCGTGGTTGCGCCGCCGCACACCGCCTTGCGCCGCCGCTCGCCGCCGGCCAGTCGCCGCCGCCCCGCGCTCGCGTGCCACCAGGGTCGCCGGATCTTGATCCGACGGATCAGATCCATCCCAGCCCGAGTCAAACCGGTCAAGGGCCGGTCAACCCAGCCTTGACTTGGCGGCTTTGCAAGAAAGCCCCCTGTTTCTTTGATTTCACAAGCCGGTCCTCCCACCGTTGAAGTTTCTTTACGGATAGGTCCTGTTTTCTTTAGTTTAGCCCCGAGTTTAGTTTTCTTCTGAGTTTAGTCCCCGATCTTGTTTAAGCTATATCTTAGTCGTTTTAGCTCCGTTTTAGCGTTCTTTATGTCCATGCGATCGTCTCGAGAGTAGAACAGTTTATGCCTCTGTTTTGTTCTGTTAATACTGTTTGGTGATTGTTTCTTAATTTATTCTATTGTATGCTTGTATGTGAATTTGTGAGCGTGAGTACGAGCCGTTCGAGGATTTCATGCCGTTGAAGAATTTCAAGATCCTGAGCAGTTTCCGGAGCTGGTAGAAGGCAAGTCCTTGCTGCATCCCCGTTGAACCTATTACAACATGCATTTTAATTACACTGTATTTATTTATTGCTTTGCATTAATATGATGGGTCCGATTATTTAAGGTTCGCCTAGTGTTGTTTATCCTATGCCTTGATCAACCTGGGTTTACTTTATGTTGGGTAGCACTTGCTAGAGCTTTACCTTGGTTTTGGGAGGTTTAATGAACGATCATTAATTGGATTTATTTATGCTACTCATTCATGTAATGCAAGAACACTTTATGCCGTTAATCGAACATGGAGCGACCACCAGAAAACAAGATACAACCACAAGACATATGGCTCTGTCTTGGCTTAGTAATTAGAGAACTTGGTGTTAGGTATGCTTTACCTGATAAGGGTTGGGGTTGCCGGTAGTTGGTGTATAGCCCGGCCCTCAGCTGATCTGCTGCCTGGTAGCTTGATCTTGAGAGAGGGCGCATTGCGCGTCAAGTAACCTAGCGAGCACCTGCACTAGGGATCTTTGTAAAGGCCTCGTAGCGTCCCTATGCAGCCACACCTCGGTAGTGTGGTATTGTGCCTACTTTTGCACAGCGTGGTTGGGTCTAAAGTTCTTCTGGACTTTACGCGACTTGTGGGTAAAGATGTACAACCTCTGCAGTGTAAAACTGACTAGTTAGCCGTGCACGCCAAGGCGGCTGGACCCTCACATGAGTAATTTATGAAAGATGGAACTTTTAATCTTGTGCATTGCATCCTATGGTTCCGTTGCACTTGTTAATTGGGTTTGGTATATACTTACACTTGTTAGTAATCATGCTTAATAAAACTTGACCAACTAAAATGTGACTTGCGTTACAACCATCGCCTTCCACCATAAAGCCTTGCATGTTGTTATAGAGTTTTCCCTTGTTGAGTACGACATGTGCTCATGCTTGTTGTTTCTATATTGCATCTACACCACCCGCTGCTGCTCGGATGGGACGCTTTGAGGACTACCTCGGAGAGTTTGATGAGTTCTAGGCGTTCGTTCCTCCGATCATTGCTTGTGGAGGGCTTCTACGTTTACTTTTCCGCTGTTAGCTACTCGAACGTGTGTTAATTTGAGACATTCGGTCATGTAATAAATGTTTAATACTTTCTATACGCTTTTACACCGTGTTTTGGTATTCAGTCGATGCATGTGTGTAACTTGATCCTGGCGCACATGTATTCTATGCATTCGGGTTTGCCTTTAAATCCGGGTGTGACAGTTGTACCCCATGGTAATGTTGTCAATAGAGGAAGACCCTCGATTAAAAAAAAAGTTGTCAATAGAACGCCATGGTCATGTTTGCTCACTAAACGGAGATGGATCAAATTATCTGCTTGTTCTTGCAACTTGCGAGAAGAGTCTCACTGTGTTAGGAAATTGGGCATCCTTCCATTTACTGGTGCATTAAGCGATAGAATGAGATCCTCAGTTAGTTGCATGTGCTTTTATGATGTTAAATTTCAGGGTCATGACATTATCGTTGTCCATCTTTCATCAGGGACTTGCTGCATGAAGGTCTTGAGCATTGGTAACCTTTGTACTGTACGTCACTCTCTCAAGATGTGGTTGCTGAGCCGTTGTCCATCACTTCCAACCTTTATTCTGTAGTCCACTCGGCTTTGAATTGGTAAAAAACAAAAGCAATGGTTATTCAGTCAACACTGCCTTCTCATGTTTTACTTAGTCTTCTGCTGTGCATCATCTACTTTCTTCTATCTTAACTGCTACAGCTTGACTTTTGTACGTCAATGCCCATTTAGTACCTGTCCATCCGCCATCCGGAGGGATTAGACTGGACCGACCTTTTTCATGACTTGAACAAGTTCTGCCTCTGGAGCTGTTTTTCTATACATATCATTCCATTACACCCTAGCTTCTTCTCATTGTCTCCACCTTCTGTGTAATCTTCCTCAGGAGAGTGTCTCGAAATGGAGGCTATCCTTTCTGCAGTCCTTGGTGAGCTGACAACTAGGTCCATAAATTTTTTCATCAGCAAAATCTCCAGGCCCATCCCACAGGATGTGGAGGATTGCCTGCACAGGGTCCTGCTCCGGGCACAAGTGATCATTGATGAGGCCATGGGCGGCACATCACAAACCAAGCCATGCTCCTCCAGCTGGTTATGCTAAGAGATGCCATGTACCGAGGCTACTGCATGCTTGACACTTTCAGATACCAACTTCATGATGAGGAGGAAGCCAAAGATCAGGCTGTGAGTCGCTCTTCATCTCTGTCTATAGTAAATTCTGTAAAGCGTCTATGTTTCACCAGCAGAGGTGCTCTGACTTTGAAAGAACTGCAAGAGACACATGATAATTTGAGGTCCATGATCCTTGATGTAAATGAACTCATCCTGTTCTTGACAAGCTATCCTCGCCTGTACCAACAACCTTACAGCATGCATCTCCAGCTGGCCAACTGCATGTTCGGCCGCCAGGTAGAATTGCAACTTGTCACCAGTTTCCTGTTGCACAAACAACCTCATGATGCTGAAGAATTGGATGTCCTTCCAATTATCGGACCAATCTATGTCGGCAAGAGCACCCTTGTCGCTCATGCTTGCAAGGTTGAAAGAGTATGTGATCATTTTTCAGAAATCTTGTTCTTGCAAAACCATGATTTTACAGATGATGATCTAGCTACTTTTAGAGAAGAATGTGCAAGGAAACATCAAAATCATGTCTCAAGCTCAAATAAAGATATGAGATTTCTAGTTGTTGTTGAGTTAGTTGGGGATCTGCATGAAGGTGCATGGAACAGACTGTATTCTACTTTTAAACAGTGTGTGCCAAGAGGTAGTAAAATCATAGTTACAAGCAGGTCCGACAAGATTGCAAAGTTTGGAACAACACAGGCTCTAACTCTAAAGCATCCGTCCGATGAAGCCTACTGGTATTTCTTCAAAACACTTACATTCGATACGGATCCCAAGGTGCACCGAGGCTCACATACCTAGGTATGGAGATAGCCAAGGCTGCAAAGTTCCCCTATATTGGCATACATCACTGCTCATTTGTTGAGGAACAACTTTGACGTCCATTTTTGGTGCAAGGTTTTGGCCTTCTTGAGAGGGTCCTTCCAGAAGCATGCCTCCAATTCTGATGAGCATCCATTTGATGTTCTAAAACAAAACAGACCTATACATTTCGGGAGAATGGCTACACCCTCTGAAGTTTGTGTTCTTTATCAACAACATAAACGCTCTACACAGGATGAGGTTCCGAAGATAACAGCTGAAGATGTGCTGTACGGAAGTGTTAAGCCTCGTGGGAAATTTGAGATCCTAGGGTGGAGGTCCTCGATACCTCCCTACTATTGCTATGTTGGTACTTGTGAGATCCAAGAAGTAAAGACTACAGCTGTTAAGAGGAAGCGTTCTATGAAAGATGGAGTCACACTTCGTTAATTTGGTCATTATCAGTCTTATGCAGGAGGATTGAGGATATTTATCCTTATGTGGTTGTTATGGTGTCACATCCCACAAGTTGCAGTGTAATAGCAATAACTATAGGAATTGGATGCCGCAAGCTCCAATATTGTGAAAATGGAGAATCAATTACCTTGCCATGTGTAATGTAATTAGTATTAGCAGAATAATGTATGGCATTGAGAAATAATGAATTGCTCCTTGTTGGTTTTATTCCAGATGTCATGAATGAATCAGTTTTAAGATTCTTATTTTCTGAATGCTTTCAGTTCAAGTTTGCATATCAAATTGACACTGTGCCCATTTTACTGCTATTGTACCACGCAGTCAGAACCGCCAAATTCAGATTGGACAGCCAGGAATGCATCAGGGGAGCCAATGCGGTAATTCAGTTTCCATTCAGTATTATATGCTTGCTCTGGTTCCATGTGAGATCACAATTTGATGGCCTGACTTGGTTTTCACAGTAACTGAAAGGTATGCAACGCAAGAGACTGAAATTCAACTATGCCGTTTTCTTTCTTCTTAATACAAAGATACGCAGCTCTCATGTGTGTATTCTCGAAAAAAAACAAGAGACTGAAATTTCTATCCTAAATTTCCCAAATGTTATATGTTAGAGCACCTGCACTTATTACCCAACATTATTTGTCCTGAAAGGGCAATGGTTACAGCTAAATTCGATGACTTCAAATCACCAGTGATGGCTTACAAGACGGGCTGGATAGATGCTGCTAGTGTGGCTGGGAAAGAACCCGGAACTGCCAGCGACTCCAGCATTTTCCTCGAAAGCAACTGGCTGAAGTTGCTGCCATCTTCCACACGTCGGCTGAAGTTGCTGCCATTTTCCACACGTCGAGGCGCAGGAAGTCCAAGGTAAAAGCACCAAGCAGCAGTGTGTCAATGTCGAGGACTCCAGAAGAGAGAGAGTTGATTCAGAGAAGGCTCCAGGAATCTGATATATTCTTTGATTGTAAACCTCCTTTGGTTCATATTACTAGCGTGATCGCGTGAATTTCCTAGTGTTATTTGTAAGCATGTGCAGTCGTGCAATTGTTACCCAAACGTTATTTCTTTATTTATGGAAGGCGCAACTGCACAAGCATCACTACATCCAATTTCTTGAATTACTTGGTTTTGGTTTTTCAGACTCGTGTTAAGATTCTCTAGACGTATTCCGTTTAGCCTTGCATACCATTTTGGCGCTGTATACGCATTTTACAAACCACTGATTCTGATTCGGACGGCCTGTAATGGTCCGATGTCCATTTTGGGCAGGGGATGTCAACCCTGTAATTCAGTGTGATATGATGCTTGCTCTGGTTCCAAAATTATTTGTTCGTAAAAGGAGAATGGTTACAGCTAAGGCCTCATTCGTTTCCAGCGGATTGGATTCCGACCGGAACTGATGAATATAATAAGAAAATCATGGTAGCTAGTATAAAAGATCCGGATTTATTCCGGGTCAAAAATAAATTTGCTCATGATAGATACACCAAAAGGCTCGGAAGCAATCCACTAGTCAAGAGTTGTGGAACCAATCCGGCTCTTCGTGTCTCTTGTTCTACCTATCATGATGAGTAAATTAATTCTTGATCCGGAATAAATCCGAGTCTCTATCATAATTTTCTTCACACATCTATTATTCCGGTCGGATTGAATCCCATAGAAGCGAACAAGCCCTAAATTAGATGACGTTCAATCACCGCTGATTATTAACCTAGGGGTCCAAATACAAATACTCGGGATCGTGATTATTAACCGCGATCCAGTCCTCCAGGGGGCTTCCTGCAAATTTCGTCGCCGGCGACATTGGCGCCACCCGGCAAAGTCGCGCGCGCCGCCTCCGACCGTCCAGCGACTCCCCTGCTCTATGCGCAGTCAAGAATCTCGTGGTCGCCTCCTCCGCTAACTTCACCGGCCAAGCTGCCGCCGCCGCCTCCGGTCTCGTGTGCGGGCCACAGCTAGCAGTGACCGCGGTACTCTGCCGTGCCGCCGCGGTCCGGGAGGCGAGGCGTCGTCGACGACCTCGCCGGAAGCACGCGCGGCTGGCCCCGCTCGTCCGTCGTCACCCCCGGCGAAAACCGGCCGACTCTGTTCGCGCGTGGACTCTGTTCATCTGATCATCTCGTACCTTTGAACTCTAATCAGAGTTCTGTGACTGTTGTTGCAACTCGCTTGAAGCGAATTTCGTTGCATTTCGAATTCGAAAAGTTGCTACTATGAGGTTTTGCAGTCAGATTCAGAGTTGTATGCTGAGAGATGAGAGATCCCATATTTCCGTGCTAGAAAAAAGGTGATGGGACTTTGAGTTTGATATACTTGAGTTTTTTTTACTTAGATTTGCAGTTGAACTCTGCAAGTCATTTTGTCAGGTGTGCCTCATGGTCATGTTTGGTTCCAAGATTGAGAATGCCATGATCACTTGATCAGCTTCCCATCGAAACATGATCCCTCCGCCACGGGTAGCTCTTCCCCATCCTCCACTATAACGAGGTCCTCCGCTCTAGGCCCCCGACAACAGCCTGCGCCCCTCCTCTGCTCCCAGGCGGCGGTGGCCGCGCGACCCTCCTCTGCTCTCGACTATGGAAACGAAGAAGAGGCGCTCCAGCGGCCCTACGCACCCCCATCGGCCGGTGCAGCCCTCGGCGGCCCACACAGCGCTCCGCGAGAAGGGAGCTGGGCCGCTCGCGGAATATAGCCAGCAGGTGGGGATGGATACCGAGCCTGGATAGCGAGGGGTGGTTTTGGAGAGACCGTAGGGACAAGTTTTTACCTCAATTTTGTTAATTTTAATTAGTCAATCTGTTTTAGAGAGGCTGTTGGAGTTGCTCTCATATTTGGTTCCAAGAACGAGCATGATCACATTATGAGCTTACCGTCGAAACATGGGCGTGGACGCGTGGTATTGTCTGAAAGTGCAGTAGTTTGATAATTCACTATGATGCTTGCTCTGTCTGAATGCATCTGTAATTAACTTGTTCGAGAGGAGTAACCGGAAGGCAAGTACATTAATGCACGAGGTTAAAAGTTCATATTACCTGTGTGTGGAATTTCCAAGTGTTTTCGCCCCAAAATTTTCATTTTCATTCGTAAAAGGAGAAGGATGGTTACATCAAAAAAGCTTGTTAATTCGAAAAAGCAAGCGGTCGCAAGGCCGAAAAGGCATTGACACCATTCACACACAGTGAGTCCCGTTCCGCTTCTTCTTCCTCAGTTCTGCCCCTGCTCCGAATTCCGGTGGTTGAAGGCGGCGACCAGCAGAGGTGGGTGCAGAGCCTGAGCGTGGCAGTTAGTGGTGCGGGGATAAGCTCTTACCACCGGGCCGTAAGGCGGCTGCGGCGCTAGCCAGAGCAGCAGACGGCGAGGGGACAGGGAGCGAGACCCAGCCAGGGGGCTATATGCAAATATTCGGATCGTGATTATTGATCGTGATCCAAAACAGGGTGATATTTGCATATATCCAGGAGGTTAAGTACAACTATTCGTATCGCGATCATTAATCGCGATCCAATCCAGGGGGCTTCCTGCAAATTTCCTCGCCGGCGGCATGGCTCCCCTGGTGAGCACGCGGCCGCCCCCGGGCTCTGGGGATCCCCGCTGAATCTTCCGCCAAGCACCTCGCGCTCTCCTCCGCCAGCTTCACTAGCGAAGCCGCTGCCTCCGGTCTTTGTGCGCGGGCTACAGCGGGCGGTCGCCGCCGTGTAGTCTGCCGCGGTCCGGGAGGAGGCGGGAGAGGAAGGTGCGCTCGCCGGAGCTCGTGCGGTTGGCTCCGCTCGTCGTCGCCCCCCACGAATACCGACCGTGCTTTCCAGGACCTCCAGGTATTTATCCATAGTCCAAAGCCCAAACCCTACTACGCATGGCGCATGCTGTCATCTCTGAAAATTTCAGTATCTGAACCCCAATGTCTTTTTGTTGCGATTCACTTATCTCCACCCAATCAAATCACACCGTTTTAAGATGTCGACTATACGGTGGTGGTTGAAATGAATCGATCTCACTGCATTTCCAGTGCCAAATTTGCTCCTAGTACGAGTTTTGCAGTCAGTGACAGAGTTCAGATTCAGAACAAATGTCTGATTTGACTTCAGCTAGTCTTAGTCGTCAGGGGATGTATTTCCGTGCTAGAAAGACTCAATTGCAACGAAAGCATGTTTCTCTTCACAGTAGTACAAACACATCAGGCGTAGAATCTGCGTGTTCAGACTTTGCTTTTGCATTTTGTTTTCAGTTCAACACGGCAGACCATTTTGTCAACAGAACCCCACGGTCATGTCTGCTTGCTGCTCTATCTTCATGAGAGTGGAGGACGGAAGGTAACGGCTCATTTCACTCTTCCTCATCTTGCTCATCCCAGGGATGGAAGGCGACGGCGGCTGGAGCAGGAGCCCGATGAGGGGAAATGGTGCGCCGACCACATCCAGGAGGTGATAAAGAGAACGGACTGACCCATCTCCACCTACAGTGTAGCGAACATGGCCTCATTTGCCATTTGTTCGAGTTGATTTTGGTGATTCATGCTAACACAAGTAATGGGACTAATCACATTGTCTAGCATGTCTTTGTAGGTACTCCTAGGTCCCATGGATGTTACCACATGTTAACATACCATGTACAAGTTAACATACCATGCCCAAGCTAACATGTCACATCACAAGTTAACATATCATGGACATGTTAGGTTACTTACAGCAAATTTGAGGACTTAGTATATGTTTGGAGGCCATAAGTAATGTCATGTTAAGTATGTTAAGTTGAAGCAAAAATCCAAGTTGAAGACGCGAAGAAAAAGAAGGAAAAGATAAGACACCGTCGGATGAACCGACGGTCCCTCAATTACAAGCGTCGGTGCAATCGTCGGACGAGTTGGTGCACAGGGTGAAACCCTAGGTACCGTCGGATGAACCGACGGTCCGCTTTTTAGTAGCGTCGGACGAGTTGCAGAGGAAGAGCAGCGAAGACAGTAGCACCGGATGATCCGACGGTCTGAGTGGGGACACCGTCGGTCTATCCGACGCTCAGTTTGAATCAAGACAGAGACGCGCCAAGACGAAGCCTTCAGCACCGGATGATCCGACGCCTTGGTCAAGGTGAAGCGTCGGTCTATCCGACGGTCGGTTGGAAGCTAACAGAGGCGACTTGGACGTGGGGTCTTCAGCACCGGATG